>LPNX010873982.1:0-116963 GCA_001517045.1 Pseudotsuga menziesii | reverse complement strand
CCATCTTCGTATCCAGTCATGATGACTTGGTTGTCAGAGGACTTTCTTATTTCTACAATTCCATCAAACATGTGGATGGAATGGCCTTGCTGTCGAATCTTCACCAAGGACAGCAGGCTTCTCTGCAACTCTGGAAGATAAAGAACATTCTTCAACAAGAAATAAGGGAATCCAGGCATCTTCAGCCGAATGGTGCCCATTCCCTTTGGTTTAAGACTTGACTTATCTGCAAAGTAAACTATGCCATTTATTGTTTCATTAAGTTCTTCAAAACAGTCTTTTCTAAAAGTCATGTGTGATGTTGCACCAGTATCGAGTAGCCAACAATCTGTGTAAGATGAAAGTGAAGTCATTTCATTAATACCAAGATTACAATGTGCAACAATACAATGAGCAGAATTTGAAGATTTACTAGCATCTTGGTTCTTATTGTCATCTTTCTTCTGGTTATGTTTGTCTTTGATGGAGTCCCATGAAGCCCAACACTGATCTGCTGTGTGTCCAATCTTTCCACAACGCTTGCACTTCAAATCTGAAATTTTGCTGGAGTTGTTTCTGCCTCCTCTACCTTTGAAGTTTCTTCTTCCTCTGCCTCTCTTGCTGCTTTCTCCTTTGGGATGACCATTGGATTGGTCTTTGGTGTGGTTCTTTGCTTTTTGAGCAAAGCAAAGTGATTCTCCAGAATGCTCGGTTGTCTTCTTACCAAAAGCTTTCTCTCTGTCAGCTATCTTCTCTACCAGGGTGTCAAATGTCAGTGATTTGAACTTGTCACTTGCTTGCAACGACTCAAGATAGTTGGAGTGAGAAGGATACACAGATTTTACAAATGCTGCAAGGGGAAGATCTGGTTTCATACCAATGGCTTGAATCTTGTGCATGATAGATTTGATTTCAGAGGAAACTAACATGGGATCATTGTCTTTTACTTCTAAACTAAATAGTTTTAGCATTAGTTGAATAACTTCCATTTCAGAGTGTGAATCATACAGATCTTCTAACGTTTTTAGTGCTTCAAAACATGACTTTGCAGGCAATATGTGCTGGCTCACCTCTTCACTGACTGTGGTAGTGATTACCGCTAAAGATTTCTTGTCTTTTGTTTTCCAAATGGCCTTCTCTTTCTCGGATTCTGGAGGTCCTGGGTCTCTGGTTATGGGCCCTCCAGCTTCTGTCTCTATTTTGGTGCCTTCACAAATACCGTCCCAAAGGTCATTGTAGATGAAGGCAGATTTGATTTTCCTCCACCATTATGGATAAGTGTCTTTGACAGTGAGAGTGGCACCAACTACAGATGCTATAGATTGCATCTTATGTGATTGAATCTTGCAACTAAAACAATAGGAGAAAAATAAGAAAGAGTAAAGGTGCAGGTCTAAGTCTCTGCCACCTTCCTCAAGCTTTACAACAATGTCAATGTCTCTGCTATTGTCATACAAAATTTGAAATACAAACTTAATCCTCTCAAACTAGTAGAAAACAATCTCTCACCAACGCAAAGGAGCAGGTCGCAGGTCAAAGAAAAGCAAGATTTCTTCAAGAGATTAGAACGCAGCCTTCTTGTCAACGTTGCAACACTCTTCAAAATACAGACGTACACCAACAATCTTCTTTGGCAACGTAGTCACAGTTTCACTTTGCAGCAGTTCAAAAGGAAGAGAATCGCTTCAGAAAAGAGGAGCGCAACATGCACTTCTTCTCCAACGTATCAACTATCAGTCACAAGCTCATCAAATACACAACATAGAAATCGCAGCACTTTTTTTATACGACAGGTATGGTCACAACTTCATATTCAAAATGCAGCTTCAATTTGAAGAAAAGAAAATTCTTCACAAAGAATTATATTCTTCAATATCACTACTTCAATACATCAGTCTTAAATTCATACGCAGCATACATTATTTCTCCAACGCATCAAATAGCAGTCACGATTCATCAATACACAACAACCATGCTCATACAAAAACGGGTCATACAACCGCATTATTCTCAATTCATACACATGAAAATATTTGTATAATTCCCACTCAATCTCTTCATGCAGAATTAGGTTTTATGCAGTCCAACGATCACAAGTAGTAACAATATTTTACCTTCACACAATTGAGAAATGGCATGAATCTTCCACCAACAATATTCAATCACCGGTCTTCAACGAACTCGTAGCAGCAAAATAGCAAGACGGCTTCAATCTTCAACAAATTCTTAGCTTGGGTATTGAGATCTCATCTTGGTTGACCGTAGTACTCAATTATCCATTGCAGCTCTTAAAACAAATCTCCACATGAAATCCCAGCTCAGACAACACGACTTCACATACAGCATGCAGATTCTTCCCATGTTTGAGCAGAAAGCACAAGGACTCTACAACACAAAGGCTATGGTTGTAGAGTGTAGATGGGATAAGAATGGCGCACAGCCCTCTCAACGCTGCCGTGGAGAATATCTTAGCAAGTGGTGGAGTGGGAGCAAGATTGAATGGTGAAAAATAATTGCAACAACAAAGTGTGAGCACTATGGGATGGTGAAGAAATTCTTAGCAGTAGGATGTAATAAAAACACACGCAGAGGAAGACTAACGGGGTAGGCAGCCTAAAATAAATTAGTAGAAGGAAGAATGTAGGTCTGGCATCCAGACTGCCAGGACTGACAAGCATACAAGAAAGAGTTATGGAGAATCGGGAGCTTGCATGCTTCTGTTGTTGAATCATAAAGCATACAAGCTTCCGGCAGATTCAACAACAGAAGCATACAAGCTCTGATACCACTGTCAGGTGGAATAACTCCCGAATTCTTATTATTTCTCCATAGAATGCCTTTATTTATACATCTACGATGACTCTTGGGATCACACATCCGAGAGTCTCTTCATATTCCTAATATTTACAATAACGTATAATCCCTACGGATTATATTCCAACAAATACATCCACAAACTCAAGCCAATTTGAATTAGGGTGTGTGCTCATGATTTGCCATGTGTCCTCCCTTTCCTAGCCTTCCATCTTCCCCAAATTCGAGTAGAGCCCATTGAGCTTCCTCAACTCACATGAGCACCTTATTGGAGGCTCTATTTCGACCTGACATGTCATATATGTCAGATCTCATCCCTCATATATGATTTGTGTCATAGGTTTCATAGCATCTTCATCATTGTTGACATAGAGCTAGGGAATCTAGTCCAAGTATCTCACCAGCTCCAAAATGAATCTTCCTCTCCCATGTAAGTTAAATTTCCTTCCAAATTAGACCTATGAAGCATATGTACAAGTGTATTATCCTTATAACTCATCCAAGAACATTTAAGCTTCCCATGGATTCGAAATTGAAAGAGGAGGATGCCATGTGGCACATAATTTCTAGCTTGTGTGGATCCCATAGTCTCCATGTGTCTCCATGCTCCATTGCCACTTAACTTTTCCCTTGTATTTATTTATTTATCTCCTTTATTAAATATTTATCCCATTCTAATTTTCAAATATAATTTATTGCCCCCCTTATTCCAAATCCCAAAGCTTCCACCCCCAACCTAGGAAACTAGTAATTTTCCTCCTTGGCAATTATTTGACCCTTAGCATCAATTTGAAAAATTATCATGAATATGGAAAATGTGATTAGGCCATTGTGACCCAATTCAAAATTTGGGACATAAAAAATCCTCCCTTCCCAATATTTCTTGTCCGCAAGCAATTTCAAACATGGGTGTTGAAGAACTTGCTTTCTATATCATTCTTTGAAGTTGCCACTGAGTTGCACAACTTTGAGTCTTTGGGATTCCATGAATATTTTAGAGAGGAAACACCATTCTTTTTGCTGCACTAATCTGATTAAAATCACTTAATTAAGTGGGGAATCCATTTCCCATAGTGCTTGTTTCCCCAAAAAATTGAAATTAATGGGATTAAAAACTATCCTAGGGTCCCATTGCTTGTATTGCACTCCAACAATTAAGAGTTCTCTCTAACCCATACCATTAAGAAAGAGAATTTCAGAATCCCATTTTCTTGTATGCATTCTCCCAAAAATCACGAGTACATAATATATATTGTCAAAGTACATAACAATATAATAAAAATGTACATCAAAGAGGTGCCTCATCAAAAAATCATGGAAGTGCTTATACCTCCAAGTAAGTAGACCGCCATTTTCCAAGTGCGTGAAAGCTTCAAGTGACAAATCAAATCTGATCCAATGACATAGGTGAGGATCCCATGTCCCATAATTCTGCTCCAAAAATATATAATGTGCATCAATATAATCAGCCATGTGTTCTTTCATCCATGAAGTGAATGAAGAACCTCCACTAAAATCTGAACCAAATAAGGAGCAAAGAAAACATGAAGACTTCAAGTGGATCAAAGAAGTCTCATCAATACAACCATGGATATGTATATCATCATAAAATAACAGAGTATTTTTCCACCAATAATAATGTTCTTCAATCATATATCTCTTCACCCAGGTGTGGGATGAAGTTCCTCCAACATCAAATAGACTAGGCAAGGAACAAGGAAAATCATGAGTCTCCAAGTGACTCAAGTGAACATCATAGGTGCACCCATGTATATGTGTATAACCATAATGTAAAAAAGGATGCTACTAAAAATCTAAATAAGATGGTTCTCTAATCATATCATCATTATAAGGAGAGATATAAATTCCATACTCTTCATGTGGCACTATAAAAAAGAAACCTTTCACCCATACTTCATTATGATGAATGCTGCAAAATTTGGAAGTGCAGGATGTAGGAGAAAGAACCAACTCACCCAAATGGTCAGAAAGTGCAAAATTTTCATCACGTGAAGGATCCATAGAGGTAGGATTATGCACCTCCCTTAAAAATACAAAACTTTCCTCATGGGTTGGTTCCAAGGTGGTGGAATCACGCACTTCTTCAAAAAGTGTGTAACCATTTTCAAGAGGCAACTCAAATTCCTCTTCCACCACAATAAGTGATTGGATCTCATCAATATAATCTTCAAACACCTCAAGAACATGCAATTTTTCATTTTTCTCATGATCCATCATGTCATGAGAATCCTCCAAGCAATCTACCATATGAAAATATGAAAGATAGGAGGAAGGACAAGTATCTTGCAACCTCTCAAGAATTTGCTCATTTTTAATTTTGATATTATGAATGTCTTCATTATTGTTCAAGTAGGATTCATGTAGCCATTCACTAATCTCAATGACATTTTTTCTATCAAAAAGCGAAGACATGAAATTACCTTTGATGTTGCACATTGCTCTTTGAATCTTCTCCATGTCTTCAAGGAAGGACGACTCCTCCAATGAAGAAAATTTCCAACAAGAATTTGATACCAATGCTTGAGTGTCATGGAGTATTCTAAGGGCCTCTTCGATCTTCTTTTCATTCATCTTTAAGGATCATTCAAGAAAATGAGGCTCTTGCAAATGAACCTCCTCATCTTCTTCCTTCTTGTTTGGACCAACTTCATGAATCTCAAGTGGTGATGGGGAAGTTGATATTGTTTCTTCTTCAACTACTACAAGGTAGTCATTTTCATGTTCAATGGAATTTTGGCTTGCAGCAACACTTTCAAAAGTGATCTCTATGTCACCAACATAGAGGTGTGAGCACCCATCAATATGTACTCCTTCATAGTTCAAGCATCCATCAATAGATTCTCTTTGTTTCATTTCCAAGGTAGGATGTGTCTCAAAATGATCTTCAATATTTTCAATAGAAACTTCTTCATACTCATGTGATGTCTCTTCATATTTTTCAGAGTCACTTGGGAGTGACTTTTGATCCTCATAATGTAATTTTTTTTTTCACCACCCATAGAACTTGGTGTCTCCTTGGTCTCCTCCATACTTGTGCATTGCTGATTATTCCTTAATGAATTAAAATTTGAATTATTTTTCATAAATTCATTCAACCAATCATAAAAGTATTCAAAATGAATCGTATTATGTGTCTCTCCATGATGGAAACTTCTACTACCACCTTCTGCCAGCTTACCCCTAACTTTTTAAGTTTTAAACCTGTACAGAGAAGCAAAGCATACATATTCTTTTAAGCAAAATAGAGATCACAACACATCATTCACACATAAACATAGAGATTTACCCTGGAAACCCTTAACCGGGAAAACCAGAAAACCTTGGAGCCACACCTCCTATTTTCTCTTCATTACATTATGAGATCCTCACAATACAAAATATAGGTATTTCGCAACATCAAAATACCCTAATCTGTTAACCCGGATTAGAAAAAGACTCCAATCCCTTAACTTGGATTAAGTTAGATATTTTTAGATAACTTCTAAAATAGCCACAGACAGCTATAAATAGCCATAAAATCTATAAATAGCCAAAAACATTTTGCTCGCTGCGCTTGCATAGGAAACGGCCTAGGACTTGTTTCCGTCGAAGGTGCCTTTGGGATCGCCAAGCTGCAGGTGTTGACATGCTCACCTCCCCTCCATACGCACATGCAAAGAATATAACATATACCCAACAAAGTTGGCTAGCCATCAATTCAAATCCTTTCATAAGATGCTGGGTCATGTTATTGGTTATGTCATCAAATAGAGGTCTCATTATTTTTATATGCTCCTCACCATCATATGAGGTTCCCTTTTCATCCCTAGTCATAGTTTCCTAAAAAGAATGCCTTCTTCTCCTACATTTTTTTTCTTCAACAAAATCAATTTTGGGTTTCAATATATAATGGTGGTCCATGAATTCTTGTACTCATAAATATCAGACCAAATCAGGTTCCAATATCATGCTATGATACCATTGTAATTTTCCTTTTTAATATTTTTTATTAAATGACCAATTTTGACTTTTTCCCCAATTTCAAACCTTGACTAGTTTTGATGTCTAGGTCTCCAAATTGGCCCAAATGCTCCCAAATATTCTCATAGTGTGTATGAATGATATTAAGACTTGAATATTATGTTAAAAGATTATTTATAACCCTCCAATCACTTCTTAAAACTATTTTTATATTATGATCAAAGTAGGAGTCTTTACTAGCAAATTGGGGTTGGAGTCCCCCCCGTGTAAATGTTGGAAATGGATTCTCAAATGCTCTGAATCTCACTCAAATTTATGAAAAGAGGTAGGGGATGTGTAAGGGAACATTTTAAGGACTCATATGCATAATGGTTCAGTTTATACAGGCTGTTATGACTCCCTCCAAAACAACTCCCAAATCATTATTTCGACCCTTGGGGAAAATACACCAAATCTTCTCCCAATGCAATTAAAATGAGTAAAATGTCTTCCAATGCTTAAGTAATGAAAATTAAAATTGTGATAAACATTAATGAAATTACATTAATTATACATTTATCATAGGTACATTCCTCGATTCAAAATAATCAGCAATACCATGGCATATATCAAAATAGAGTGGAAATAGTCATTGTTTGCTCATTAAAAATCAATTTTACATAGACATATTGGATATTTAGACTTGAAAATTTATGATAATTAAGAAAATATCATATTGAAATTATTACAATCATAAATATACTAGAATAATCTCTCCCACAAAGTACAATAGCTCACCCAATGCACAATCCCTCCATGAGCATGAATATGCAATGAAAACTAGAAATGGTTGAGATGAAGTGATGCAATAGAAGAAACCACGAGTTTTGCTGTAGTTTACACCTGAAAAATAAAACTCCATTAAATATCCATGAAATAACTGAGTTTTCTCTCAAAAAACCAACTTGGATGGGAATCTTTCACCCTCGAAATTGGCTAAGGCAAGAAAATTAGTCATCCACTAGCTCTCGTAATTCACAAATGAGAAAAATATCTTCTCTTGGTTGATTCCTGTATTTTATAAAAATCCTTAGCCTTATAAGGTTACCAATCCATCCACAAACTCAAGCCAACTCGAATTAGAGTGTGTGCTCATGATTTTCCATGTGTCCTCCATTTCCTAGCGTTCCATCTTCCCCAAATTCAAGTAGGAGCCCATTGAGCTTCCCAAACTCACATGAGCACCCTCTTAGATGATATATTTCGACCTGACATGTCAAATATGTCATATGTCAGCCCTTATATATTATTTTTTTCATAGGTGTCATAGAATCTTCATCATTGTTGTCATAGAGCTAGGGAATCTAGTCTTAGTGTCTCACTAGCTCCAAAATGGCTCTTCCTCTCCCATCTAAGTTAAATTTCCTTCCAAATTCGACCTATGATGCATATGGACAAGTGTATTAGCCTTATAACTCATCCAATAACATTTAGGCTTCCCATGGATTCAAAATTGCAAGAGGAGGATGCCACGTGGCACATAATTTCTAGCTTGTGTGGGCCCCATAGTCTCCATGTGTCTCCATTCTCCATTGCCACTTCACATTTTCATTGTATTTATTTATTTATCTCATTTATTAAATATTTATTCCATTCTATTTTTCAAGCATCATTTATTGTCCCCCTTATTCCAAATCCCAAATCTTCCACCCTGAGCCTAGGAAACTAGTAATTTTCCTCCTTGGCAATTATTCGGCCCTTAGCATCAATTTGATAAAATATCATGAATATGGAAAATGTGATTAGGCCATTGTGGCCCAATTCAAAATTTGGTACATGAAAACAAGAATACTATTCCATAATTCACATGGGCTAGTGGTCTCATGAGCAAGAGCTATTTCTGAATGTCCCTTGAGTTTATATAATCCTCCTTCTTCTTCACCAATGACAATTGCATCTTCAATTGATTTTCCTTTGGGCCACATAAGTACTTGTCCATCTGTGAATGCAACCCTACATCCTTTATTATCTAATGCTGAGATAGAAAGTAAGTTATTCTTCATAAACCTGGTACATATAAGACTTCTTTCATATTCATGGGGTTTCCAGAATCAAGCTTGTATCTTGCTTCACCAATTCCTTTGATAGGGTATTGCTAGTCATCTCCTAATGATGCATTCTGAGGAGAGTTATTCTCTTCAAGTTTTGAAAGAGTTTTATTTTGTCCCGTAATGTTCTTTGAAGCACCACTATCAATAAGCCATGTATCTTCTCCAGGTGTCACAAACCCAAAGAGTGCATAGAATAATACATACTCTTCTGCATCTTCTTATTTTGCTTGTTTACTTCAAGGTCCTTCTTCCTCTTCTTCTTCTTCTTCATATTCAACTAGGTGTGCATGATTGTATTCTTCTTTCTTTAATGGAAAATTTATGGCAATGTGTCCTATCTTGTCAAATTGAAAGATTGAAAGTTGGAGTAGTTTATTCTCTGATTGCTTCTTGTCCTTTGGAAATTCTTGGGAGGTTGAGACTACTTGTGGCTTTCCTTCTTGAATTTATATTGAAGTATTCCTCTCTTGGTATGGATGGATAGGAATTGATCATCTTCTTTAAGTAGAGCTTCTCTATTGGCTACTCCATCCTCCTCTTGGATGCAATCTTCCCATACAATGTCGAATTTCATGCTTTCCTTTCTGGAACACATAGTCTAGATGAATGAATCCCAAGGTCTAGTGAGACCATTGAGAGCAGTCATAACTATATCATCTTCATCAAGGGATTCTCCGGTGACTTTTAGTTTCTCCTTGAATAGGGAGACCCTTGTGAAGTAGTCTTGGATAGATTCTCCTTGGCACATCTTGATACTCTTCAATTGAGATCTCAAATTCATCTTTCTATTGATGTTACTTCCTTCATGCATTCTGGATAGGGAATCATACATCTCCTTTGGGGTCTCTTTGGATGAAACTTTAGGAATCAAGTGGTATTTGACAAAATCAATAATGATCCCCATTTCCCTAATCAGGTCTTTCTTGTGCTTCTCCTTAGCTTCATCCTCTTCTGGTTCTGCAACTTCTCCCTTGATGTATTCTTCAAGATCATTATCTATAAGAATGACTCCAATCCTATATTTCCATGCTATAAAATTCTCCATGCCTTATAGCTTGTCCTCAAGCTTAGTGCTTGGGGCCATCATATCCAAGAGGTCACCAAAAAATGAAATTTCTTAAAATTAAAAACTGAACTTACCAGGAGATGCGCTTGACTGAGGTGAATTGACTGGTACCCTTGGTTTCTAGAGATTCCAAATTTTCACCTCTTAAGATTGACTTGCGAAATTCTGATCCGTAGTTTCTGCAGTTTCCTGGTTTTCTGCAGTTTTCTTGTCTAAAGTCAAACTAGGGTTTCACTTTCACGGAGATCTACCCACTCAAAAATTTCGATCCAGGGCTCAATAGATGCGCCCTAGGGAGGCACAAATTTCTATGAAGTTAGATTTCCAAAATTCCAACTTTAACAAAACCCTAATTTCTTGTCGGAGGGATAAGAGAGAGAGTTTCACCTTCTGAAAGTTGTCCTATTAAGGCTAGATATGATACCATGCTAAGATTCCATAGGCTAAGATAGATAACATGAGTATTCGATTCAATTTCACAACAATAGCATATATAGGATCACTGAAATCAACGCAATCACAAGATAGACACTGATTTCTCTTGGGAAACCCTCTAGGGGAAGAAAACCTAGCAAAAATTCCTTTATATAGATGTACCAAAAGTACAAATACAAAAACTAAAACAGGTGCTCCTTCTCCTTGTATATCTCTCTCTCTCTCTCTCCTATGTGCAATACACAAGTAAGTGTTGTTCAAATGAGGAGTACATCACTCCTGTTTATACTTTATCTTTCACTTGACTTTTTCCCTAACTATGTCGGCCCCAACAAACTTATTGGGCCGACTTACCTAGGAAGACACAAAACAATATAATATTAATTTTTGGAGGGTTCTATTGACCAAAATTACAACGGAGGTTTTACCTCATGACTCTATGATGACCAAATACAATAACAAAATCCCTATGGCGGAATAAAACATCTTTGAATAAATTACAATAATAAAATACAATAGAATATTCTTCGAAGTTACAATATTTCAATAGTTGAGCACTTGGAACCTACTATGTCAATCTTAATTGCATCGAATAAGAGACAATCGACCAAATAATGGCCATTGAGATGAATATCACTTGCTAACAGAACATCCAACTGTATTGAGTCATTAAAGCATGGCATCTTCTTCACCAAGGAAAGTGGTCCACCAAGAGTCAAATTCAACATAATTCTCCCAATCTGATGGAGGAAATTGATGTAATAAGGACCATTTATCCCTAATATAAGAGGACTAATCCAAGTGTATATTGGTGTCCACCCACCTATTCTACTAATTTACAATGATTCTCCATAACCTTACCAATTTTCTATGGGTTTTCAGGTCCCAAACATCTGAGGTTGTTTTGAGGCCCTAAACGGTATTTTTTTGGTCATTTTGGGGGCCATGGGTTGCCATGGAATTCCCTAACCCCAACCAAAATTTTCACTTCTCAGTTATTTCTTTCCAATGATCCATCATGCACTCTAAACAAAGGCCATATGAAAAACTTGTTCCCCTAAGAAGTTATCTAGCCACCTTAGGGTTTTTTCCTCAATTCTTATGATAACATGCCATTTTTTGCCACTTTGTAACTAGAACTTGCAAATGAGCATATTTAACACATGTCCATTCAGCGATAAGATACCACCATCCAAGCTAGTTTGTGTTGCTTTCAAATTATAATGTTTTCCCATTCCATTCATTAATAGAATTTGAGTTTTACTATGTATTGTACGCTCTACAAAAGACTTGCGTGTTTGTTTTCATTTTCATATTGTTTCCTTCATTTCATTCTCTAAGTAATATAAATCATTAGGGAATACAGAAGATAGATGGGTCACAACAACCTGAAAAGAGCAACCTTCATGGAAGAATGAGAGTGGAACATACTACTTGCTCAATTAAAAAAAGAATAAATAATTTCTAAAGTATAAAGTAATTGTTTTGAATAATAGATGACGATGATACAAAATAGGGATTGATTATATATATCACGTAAAAGGTGCCTAGCTATCCTTCTTATGAAAAGTTATGTCATTTTGTTATATATATATATAATTTAACTTTCACCTTATCATTACATTGTAGTTTTATTATTATGCTTGTCTTTTAATATTTACAATATTGCCCTCTTCTTTTGAAATGATTTGTCCTCAAAGCAAAAAAAGTAACGAGTTATGGTGTTGACATAATTTGGTTCTCTCCCACGATGCATATTCTTTTGGAATGGTTTTCAACTAAATGAAGTACTCCTTGATACTTGTATAATGTAGTATCTTCTCCCCGATTTCAATGATAGCTTCTGGTTCTAAAACAATATTTCCTTCATCATCTAACATAGGAAGTTCTATTTTTGTTTATTTTTATTATTAAACATTTTCTTGAGGCATGACACATGGAAAACATTATGGATATGAATTCTATCTGGTAAGTCTAATCCATATACTACTTGATTGGTCTTCTTGTTAATCTATTATGGTCCATAAAATTTGGGATATAGATTTTTTTACCTTGTTGTTTAAGAGTCTTCTATTTGTATGGTTGGAATCTTATCAATACCCAATTTTCAACTTAAAACTCACTCTGTTTTGTGTTGGTATGCTTATTTCTTCATATGATTCTGGACATTTATTAAGATATCTTTGAGTAATTAAATTGTCTTATGCGTATCATCTAATTGGTTTTTCACTATTAGAACATTGATATCACTTAAAAACAAACTCCTTCCAGTGGGGATGTTTGTAACCATATAAGTATTGAAAAGGGTCCATTTTAGTTGAGGTGTGAGATGTTGAGTTGTACCACCATTATGTAAGGTGAAACCATTGAAACCATTTACTCCACTTATCAGTTACGAAAAACAAAGGTAGGATTCCAAACATTTATTGACAACCTATGTCTCTCCATTTGTTTGGGACAATAATATGAACTCATGTTAAGTGATGTCTTTATTTTTTTTCAAAACTCAAGCTTATGGAATTTACCTTTAAAATTTGCATCCTTATCACTAACAATGATATTTGGAAAACCATGTAATTTGTATATGTTTTTGCAAAGCATGTCATCAATTTTTTTTGTTAAGTCTGTTTTCTTAACACCAATGAAATGTGTGTACTTGGTTAATCAATCAACCACCACAATTTTTTTTCCTTCCCTTATGATGTGGGAAATCCTTTAATGAAATCCATAGATATTTTTTCCCACTTTTGGTTTAGGATGTGTATAGGATGAGGTAAAATTTCTGGCATAATGTTTTTACCTTTTTCCTTTGGCATATGTCACATTCTGCTACATATTTTGAATCTCCTTACACATCCCTTTCCAAAAAAATGACTTCCGTGCATTATAGTAAGTTTCAAAAAATATTACATGCCCTTTAGTGGGTAAGTCATGGGATTCTTTAAGAACTTTAGAATTGAATTTTGATGTTGGAATTAAATAAGTTCTTCTCTTACAACAAAGGATGTCATTATTCCATTCAAATTTTATATTTTGACAAGGACCGTTGATTAGAGCACATGTTTCCTATTCCTTGGCATAATCACTTTGAATTCACCCAAACATTTTGGTATCACAACTAAAACCATATATGACATTATTTATTCATCCTTACATGAAAGGGAATACACAACTACATTATCCTTTCCATTTTTATGAAGTATTCCATATCGAATGTGGCATTTTTTTCTATCCACTTATGTCGTTCTGCCGATAATGTTTTTTCTTGGAGAAGGTATTGAAGACTATTGCGATTTGTATATAAACAAATTCTTCCCTAGAGGTATTGTCACCATTTTTCTAGTGCTTTGTCATAATTAGAGTTCAAACTTTCTTTCTTATTGATTTTTTACTTTCAAATGATATCAAATGTTGTTTCTGCATTACTATTTCCCAAATCCCATATCCCAAGGAATCACATTCTATTACAAATGGTTTTGTAAAGTCTGGAGTAGCTAATCAGTATTGAGGACATGATTTTTTGTCAATGTTTTGAAACACTTTTACAATTCATTACTACATTGAAATGAATTTTTCTTTTAAGATACGTGTCAATAGAGTGATCACATGCCATGTAATTTCTAATAAGTCTTATGTAGTATCACGTTAATCCTAAAAATAACCTTAGCTTTGATATGTTACGTGGATTGGGTCATTCACTGATTGCTTTGATCTTATTTGGATCTACTTTGACCCATTCATTCGATATCACATGACCAAGATACTCTACTTATTTCATACAAAATGAACATTTTGATATATTTGCATCAACCTACTTTTGTTCCAAAAGGGAAAGTAATTGTTCCAAATGCTTAAGATGATCCTTCCATGTTTTAATGTATATGAGAATTTCATCATAATATTAGTATAAACTTCCTTGAATAGATCCAACATAATTCATTCATCATTGCTTGAAAAGTGGATGGAGTGTTTTTTAACCCAAAAGGAGATACCATGAATTTGCATTCCCTTCACGAGTTCAGAAAGCAGTTTTCACCATGTATTCCAATTTTACCCTGATTTGAAAGTATCCCGATCTCAAATCTAAATTTGAGAAGTACTTATTCCCATGAAGTTCATCCAACATTTCATCTATAAAAGGAATACGAAATTTCTTCTTAATTGTTATCTTATTTAATCCTCTATAATATATACACAATCTAAAATATCCATCATTTTTTTGAACTAGCACTACTGGAGTTGCATATGGAATTCTACTTTCCAAAATAACACCACACTTCAGTAAGTCTTGTACCAATATTTCAATTTATGTTTTATGATGACGTGGGTTCCTATAAGGATTAACATTGATAGGGCTTGAGCCTAGTTTAACTTCAATTATACACTCAATATTTCAAGTTGGGCGAAGCTCCATGTGTGGATATTGAAATAAATTTTTATGCTTTATAATGATTTCCTCAATCTTTGGTTTTGTGGATTTAACTAATTATAAGGATAGTAGCTCTATNTTGTGGCATTGTATCATATAAGTTGGTGCTCCTTTTTAGATAAGTTTTTCCATTTGGTTTTATGACACAATTGGGGATATGGGGGGGGGGGGTGGTTGGGGTTGGAACCTATACAAAGTATACTTTTTCCCTTTCTACTTGAATTTGATAAAGTTTGCTTGTTGGTCAGAGAAATAATTACCTAATTTTTTTAGCCACTGGACTTCTATAACTACATTTACTCCTCTTAGGGGCACATCATAGAATTCATATTCTAAATTATAATCTTTTATTTGCAACATAAACTTGTGTTGTTTACCTACATTTTCAATATTTTTCCCATCTCCTACCATCACTTGCATATAAGGTAGTGGATATATAAAAAAATTTAGTATTATGACAAGAGTGATGCTGGTAAAATTATGTGTACTTCCTATGTCTACTAGAACCATCACATTGTCCCTTTTTTATGTGCCCTTTCAACTTCAATGTTTGTGGTTGGATTATTCCTATTATAGACGCCAATGATATTCATGCGACATCCTCCTCATTTAGTTCTAAGAGAGAATTTTGAGGGTTCCTTGTGTCTTCTTCATCCAAATCTTCGCTATCTAGAATATCTTCTCTCTTTTCCTCACATGCATATAATTTTTATGACACCGATGCCTAGGGACCCATTTTTATCCACAATATTTGCATTTTCCTCCTTTTATTATTTGAGTCTCCAAACGTTTTCCCTCTCATACATGAGATGGTTGATACTTCTAATCTTTGGTATCCATGATTTGTGGTGACTTTCATCTAGACTAAACCTTGTTGGATATTTGAAATAAATACCTTTCCAACTTCTTCTTCGCAACTTTTTATTTATGTATGGTTGTTTCCATGTTAGATATATCATGTAGTTTTAGTTTTAGTTTGTTTTGTATGTGTGGCTTTATTCTAGTTAAATATGATTTGATTAGATGTTCTATGGATATTCGAGGCACCCTTGTAGCTAGTGCTTCCCAATCACGGGTAAATTCATCCACATTTCCATTCTATTGTAGTCAAGTGAGTTCTATAAGAAAAAGTGTTCATATTTGATCCCATGAAATCTTTTAAAGAAATCATTTTTCAATGTGTTCCATCTTGGCACATAAGACAAATTCTTCTACATCACCTTCTAGTTGCATATAATCATGTTTGATTATCTCATCATCATTATCAATGCTATACATCTCAATATATTCCTCTTCCTTATTGAACCATGCTTCCCATGTTTTTCATTTTCGTTATATTTAAACAACACTAATTCCCCCTTCATTGAGTATGCAAAGACTGGTTGATTTTGGTAGCGGGAAATGCGAAGGTATCTTCAAATTGCTAGGGCCCATGTTTGGTTGTGGAGTTGGTGTACTTAGATAAATGGGTGGTGTGCAAGGGGTGTTTGGTAATGGATACCTTGTAAACCAATGGAGTTTGTGAGATTGGATAAAAGATTCTTGAGTTCAATATGATATTCGTCGACTGTTTCTTGAGGTCTATTTTCTCCTGTTGTAACTCACTATGGTACTTAGTAATTTTTCCCCTAGCTCCTTATGTTTTCAAAGAAATTCATTCCTTATATCATCGTACCCTGAAGTGTTTAGTTTTTGTTATTATGATAGTTTATTTAATCTAAATTTTAATGTGGCTCTATTCTCCATTTTCCGAGTTATGGGTGGAGAACTTGCTCAATTAATATTGAATTCAATTGTTGGCTGAGATTGATTAATTCCTATATGTAAAAATGAATTGTTGGATTGGCACTGTATTAGGACGAGATGTTAGACGCATCGAGAGAAAATCCTAGGCTTATTTGTAACAGCCTTGGTAGAACGATTCAAATATTCGTCATCTTTGTATGGAATCACGTGGAACTTGGAGAGTATATAAGAAAATAAGAATAATGTTGAGCCAAGGGCATTTTATCCGAATATGAAATATTGGATGTCATAATCCACATCCACGAAACCGATTATGTAAAATCGCACATTGCTTTCTACCACATCGTTTCAGAAGATGTTTTTTAGATCCCTCCTTGATCTCGAATCTTGATCGAGACATGATTATGAATAGTCATTAACTCAATTTAATGGTTAGCGTTAATTTAATGGTTGTATGATATATGCTCAATTCCTATCAAAACTACAAGGACATCTATAAGTATGGGTGCAAGTCTTAGCTGCATGAACTGCAATAAATATTTGTATGACTACAATTAATTAAGTTATATGAATGCAAAACTATAATTATTTTATGTATGATAGAAAACAACTCGAGTGTGTATAATTTCCTATACAACAAGCAATGGCTGGAACATGCAAAATTTCCTTTACGACAAGTGACGAATGGAAACGTATGGTTGCGTGGTGGAATCATACATACAAAGAAAAATAGATCGATTATGTATAAATCCATGGTGTGGAGGGCATATGAATGGTACCGTTGACATTTGCTCTTGGATGACTACTCTAATACCAATTGGAGTGTACTAATTGCTCAATTACAAAAAGAAGAAACAATTTCTGAAGTATAAAATAATTGTTTTGAATAATAGAGATGACAATGATTACAAAAGAGGGCTCGAGAATATATATCACATAAAATGTTCCTAGGTTCCCTTTTTATGGAAAGTCGTGTATTTTTTATAAGAATTATATATACATATAAAGTATTTACTATTTAACTTTAGGTTATTATTAAATTGTAGTTTTATTACAATTCTTGTATTTTAATATTTATAATAGATATTTCATGTGAATGTGTTAGGGTGAACTAACATGTTCACATCTAACCAAGGAGAGGCAAGGATGTTTACCCTAATTCCATTTGGAGAAAAGAAATTGGGTGTCCACATTGTTAGGGGCAAGACTCAAGGCCCTGCTCATACTTCTAAGAGGTTTAGTTCTAACATTGTAAAATCCTAGCATGGTCTTAGAATTTAATACTAATTCACTTAATTTTATATTGGTATATGTGAATATTGATGAAGAACAACTTAATTTTTTAGGATTTTTATTCTTCATAAAATTTAAGATGAGAGAGGCTAGGTGAGAGAGAAAACCCATGAGCTATAGAGTTCTCAAGGTCACAATTAGATAGGCCCTTGGTCAACAAGTCTTTTTTCATAAGTCAATCCTATAGAACATCCATAAAATACATCTTTGAGTTATGAAAATCAACGGCTTGAAAAAAGGGAGAAACAAGGGGGAACGAACACCAATATTGGATCAAAATATAAATGAGGAGAATGGACAAGAGAAACCAAAGGGCTCCCCTCTCATGGATTGGATATAAATTCAATATAATTAGCATGCGTAGGTTTATCAATTTTCTAGGAAGATAAGAGGCTTGTAAGGAAAAAAAAATTAGAAGGATCATCCAAAAAAATAGAAATTTAATTCACCGAGGTTTCTACACTTTGAGAAAATTATTAATCCTTAAGAATCTCCCTGCCTTTAACTACTAACCTTCTAACCAGATTTAACTCACTAAGTTTATGTACCTAAACTAACTTAACTTGTAAGAGGTTAGAATGCAATTCAATGCCTCTTTAATAGAGTTTCTCTTTATCCCTTAACCATTATGACCCATAAAACACTAACCACCTTATGAAAATAACCCCTAACACACCATAGGACCTAACCACTTCGACCCCTAATATATTATGGATGTCAATATTGTAGACATTGTTGACCATATCATGCATAATTACTATGGTTAACCATATTTACGATTATTAACGATATTTACATGATGGCTAAACTTGTTCATCAAAATCAACCATATTCATTATGCTTAACTACATTGTTCCTCTATAATGGTTACAAGTTAGTGGGTTAGCTGGTTGATGGGTTAGTGGGTAATATGTTAGTGGGTTAGGGGATTAGTGTGTCAAGTGTTAAGTGTTAGTAAAGTTAGTTTGTTAGGAAGCTCAAGGGCTTATGGATCAATTAAACAACTGACCATGGTTAGAATAAGGATCATTGTGATTAATATATTCAATATGGTTAAACATGAATAGTATAGTAAAATATGCTAACCATGATGAATTATGATAAACCGTGGTAGATTTTGACTACTGAATTTAATCAATAAGGGATAAAAAATAATGTGGTCCATATGGTTGGTGAAGGTTATAAGCGAGTGGGTTATTCTTTGGGGGTTTAGTGGGTCAGAACCCACTTCCACACTAAGACACCAACCCTTTATCCATTAATGACTAACCCACTAACCCACAAATATTTAACCTTTAACCTACTAAGCCACTACCTACTTACCACTAAAACACTCACCATTAATGGATAATCCAATAACCTCATTAAACTTTAACTAATAATTATCCACGAACCCTTAACCAATTGACCACCAACCCTTTACCCAAAAAATTTCTAACCCTTATCCCACTAGTGACTAATCTACTAAACCCAAACCCACTTAAGCTTTAACAAGTTATTTTCTAATTAATTGTCTCTTTAATTGAGTTCTTAATAGTCTTCAATTACATATTTAGTAAATGATTTAATAGAATCTTTGATAATTAAGATGCAAATAAATATGTTTTCATGTATGTTGTAGCTGAATTTGGTTTACATGCAATTACAAGGCTCACATTTTGATATAGAAACACCCAAAATTACATTCATTGGTTGCAAATAAACTCCATTTCAATGGGGTGTCAAGCAATTTTTCAATTTTTTAGGTAGTATAATCTTACACCAAATCTTATAGATCCATAAGTCATAGATATGCAAGAGGTCCCTCGGCGATCCAACCCTTAATCTATGTACTTGTCAAGCTGATGCAACAACATCGAGACAAAGTCCTCTATTTGTTGAATAAGCAGTCAATGCTATTCTTGTGTTTCCACGCAATCAATTCTAGAAGGATAGGGTTAGATGTTGGGATTTATTTTGATTGTAATAATTGGCAATTTTCCACTGTTGTCCTAGAATCTTGCAAGAGATTTCTTGAGGATAGGTTAGTTATAGATTTCTTTTCTTAGGGATTCACATCTTGCTATTTGGATCTGATAGGTTGATGAAGCTCTATTTAAGTGTAATTGATCTACTGTATAAGTATGCATAGGGGAATGATTATAGCAAGAGTATAAGTGTGCTGGTTAATTGAATGAAGAATAGAGTTTAAAATATCTGCATGTGTGTTCGTATATTTGATGTCTTCTTTCAATAACCAGAAACATGATTTTAAGTTCTATGTGTGCGTAATTCGATGGTCTGGTAAGAGTCATGGCATCCTCCCATGCTAGATATTACGAGAGACCAGAAGATGCAGATGCATTAGAACGAGATCTCACATGGGAATGAATACAGGTTGTCTCTGATGTAATTAGTTCTGGCATAGTACGCAGGTTGTCCTGGGATGTAATAATTCATGTCAGGTTGTCTTCAGATGTAATCAGCCATGGAGTATTATGCTTCTTGTCCTCGAATGTAATTTACTCGCATTGTTGAAATGTTCTAGACAGTGTATTTCGAAGTGACAACAGATTTATGGGATATGAGGGGTAAATTTCTTGTGAAATGGCACAATATTAAAGATGTTCCATTTACACAAGTCCACCACATTACACTGTAAAAAAATGGAAACCAATCAATTATATACAGTTGATACGTTCAACAAGTAAGTGTTCTTCTTTTTTCTATTTCGTTTCACATATAAATTAGAATGTGAATAATGTGATTATGAATTTGGCACAGTGGAAATTTAGAAGGGACAAGCAATGCTGGACATATTTAAGAATTATATTTGGATGATGACATTGTTAGATGAATTTACATTGTGAGGTTACTTAGTTGAAGGGGGAGGGAATAATATAAGGCCAAGAAGAAAGCTTGATGGTTGAGGAGGGTGGGTTGCATTCATTGGAAGAGCTACTAACCTGTGGAATCCATGAAAATAAAACCATGTAGTGACTTGCGTAGAACAATCTGTCCCTCACCACTTTTACCATAACCAAGGAAATTTACTTACTCACCATGTTCCTTCTGAAATGGCCATTCAACAAAGTTCACTATCGAATAGAAATAGTCAAGCTTAAAATCTAGCGCATCATATGTGTACCGGTTAAAGATTTGAAAATAGCATAGGTCAATGGATCAAACCCTGCGCAGCACTGAAACCCCCACATAGAGGATCCAAGATTTCAATGTTGAATCCTCGTAATAGCGGTCGAGGTAGATCCTCGAATTCTGTCAATTTCCTTAGGGAAAATGCTTTAAATAGAGGAAGCTTAAAGACTATATTTCACATTCACAGGTCAACTATTCCTCCTCCTCCCTGAAATAATGGGCATCGTGCGGGCCGAGATACTATGTGGGATCAGAGAGTGATCGAATGACTGATCGATTGAGAAACAATTTCATTTGGATAATACTTTCTCATGGGCGAGCTCAGAGATTGGTCATTTGAGAAACAATTTCATTGGGAGAATATTGTCGCATGGGTTTGCTCGCTTTCTATTTTTGTAAAATCAAAATTGGAATTGAAATTATAAATATAATAATATGTGCATTGATATATATATATATATATACCTAGATTCCCTCATTCTATATATAAATTGTTTGTGGAGACCAATGTTATCCCACATCCATGGTTAAAAGATTAGGGAGAAGCAAAGACATTATCATATTTAAACTAAATACATACTATAGAAAATATATTAGATGTGATTAATGAACCACCAAGAAATTAATCCATTAGTTTAATTAGGTAGTGGCGGGTTCACAAAGGGGATGGCATGTGTAGTGAAAATAGTGGATATAAATCCTATATACATTGTGATGCTTAGAGTGTATATGAAAATGTGATAGATTTGGATTAAGGTATTAATTAAATGGACAACATCATTCAATAACATGCTTGTCTTATTTCAATAACATGATGTTGATGATGATGACGATGATTATGATGGTGATGATGATAAAAATGAAGATGATGTTGATGCCAATGATGATGAGGAGGAGGATGATGATTATGATGATACCATTGATGATAGCCAGAAGAAAATAGGGAATCAAGTTTGAGAGGATTCCCACCACATTTTTCAGAAAAGGACTTTACTCAGCAACTTGCCTCAAGTAGGCGCATCTTTCTATCCAACCAGAATTTCAAAATTCCAAATTTAGAAAATTAGGGTTTCTCTAACAAACCCTAGGCCAGTCAGCTATGGAATCAATTCAAGCACCTCAAATTGGTAAGATCTAAATCGTTTCTATTTCCATTTGAGGTTCTCATTTCAAAATGACTCATCACACCCAGCTTGAGGATAAGATTGGGGGAGTTGACAACTTCCGAGCATGGAAGTATAGGATCCCCCTGATCCTTGAATAAATGATTTGGATAAGTAGATCAGTAAGGAAGTTCCTGAGCCAGAGGGAGATGAAGCTAAGGCCATCCATAAGAATAACTTGTTCAAGTCTAAGAGAAACATTGCAGATTCTATTAAGAATCATCTTGTCCCCCATGTGTCGTCCTTAAAGACACCTAAGGAAGTGTTCTATGCTTTGACGAATTTGTTCAAAGGAAAGAACACCAAATTAAAGATGACATTCAAGAACCAGCTGAAGAATGTGAAGATACAAAACTCAGATACCATGCAATCCTACTTCACAAGGGTTTCCCAAATTAAGGAACAACTTGAAGCAGTCGAAGAAAATGTAGAAGAAGGAGAAATTTTTATGACCACCTTGAATGATCTCCCATGATCATGGGATTCATTCATTCAAGGAATATGTGCCAGAAGGTAGTTGATCAATTTCAACTGACACTAGGAATAATGCACATAAGAAGAAGCTTGACTCATAACAAGAGAAGAGAAGATGGGAGAAACTGAATCTCAAGATCTCATAGTTCACACCGGAAGAAATCATAGAAATGATTATCACCATCACAACAACAAGGAGGATAATCATCACAAAAGACAAAATAAATTTAGAAGAGATCCTTCCAATATTTGATGATACACTTGTGATGAGAAGGGACATTACTCTAGATATTGTCCTAGAAACAGAAACTCCTTCAACAAGAAGTCAAACAAGAAAAGACATCATGTTGACACAGCTGAAGATGATGAACCAACAACAAAAACATTCAAAGAATAAATAGTTGATTCCTCAAGTGATGAGGAATATGTACTTTAATCCAGAAGGATTCAACCCATGACAAAAGAAGAGCATCTTATCCATATCAGTGTTTGGATAAGAAGGGATGCAGTTGTGAATGAAGAAGTGACACTCAGATTCAGAACCGGTATGCAATATCATATGATCTATGGCATAGAATACTTGCCCAAGCATGATTAAGACAAACAAAGGTTCCCAGAATCAAATGATGAATTAAATCACACTTTCAAAGACTCTAGTAATTCCTGCAAGAAGATAGGGATCAAGAGAGAGTCCACCACCCAAAAAAACAAAGATAAGTGCTTAAATTTGTTATTGAAAATACTCACCTTCTACGAAAAGAATATGTTTCCCTAGACTGAAACATTCATACGGTATTGCCAAGCCAAAAATGTATCCTAAATAACAAAAAGGTAGAGAGAGATAGGAAAAAATGAGAGAGAAAAAGAGAATATTACGGTATGTTTTTGATAACATTTCATCCAAAAGTTGTATTGGGGTTCTCTTGATACCGTTGGAAAGGTGTTTTCAAGGGCTACAACTTTTATGTTTTGAGCTTTGTGATATTCCTCATGGTTTGGCCAAGGCGTTCATTTTTGTAATTAAGGGCATGAGGAATCTCGAAAAACATATTTTCAGAGATGCTTTATGAAAAGCATCTTTTAAAGCAAAATATAAAACTTTTAGAGATTTATATTATATTGGAGATGAAATGCTCAAAAGATTACAGATTGGAACACTCCATACATACTGGATCACTTAGACTACTTAAAATATCTGTGACTTTAGGATCACACTGGGAATAAGAAACCTTTGCAGGAATTAAACCCAGATGCATAGGCTTGTCAATACTTGACTACTACAAAACACTCAAATGCTTCACGAGAGGGAGCATCAAAACACTCTTCGTGTTTTTCTCCCCGAGTAAATGATCTTTCATTTCTTTATATAGAATTTTTATTTGATTCCTTGTTACCGGTAAACTAGAAAATTCCAGTCACTAATGGTTGTACTACATAGCTTCATTCTTTCGAGTAACTCACGAAGAGACATCCGCACATGGATATATCTTACTTATCTTTAAAGGACATACAAAACTATATTCTCTTAGATATGAGAGAGATTCTAATAATTTCCTAAATCTAACACAGTGGAGATGATTTTCTTGGTGCATCCACGGAAACCATTATTACTATAGTATTTCTACAGTATTGCAGCTACAGTGTTGCTACACTAATGCTACAGTAATTTTTTTTTTTCTTTTCCGATTGACATTCATACAACAAAGCTCATTTTTTATTTTTCATCGACATAAGTATCAAATGACTAATTATTATACACAATTTATATTCTTTGATGGCAACCCACGAAATACCATACAATCAAGGATGTGGACTATGATCAAAATCAAATCCCTCAGAATCAAATCCATCAAAATATATGTCATCATCACTTGCGCGAAATATTCTTCTAGGGTCCCCGAGCGGCACCGGACTTTGTGATTGTGCACGGAAATCCTTTGGCTCAATCCCTTGCATGATGGTGTCAAGCCACTGTGGTGGATTTTCTTTGAAACGTGCAGAAAATGGAGAGTTTTGGAAGTATCGTTGACAGAAATAGTATGGAATTGATACCTCTCCAAAGAAATTATTTTCTATGAATAGTTGCTCCTGGCCAATTTCTTGGATGATGTTAGCTTGGGAACCTTTCCATACTAAATCAAATTGGAAGACACTGTATGCTAATGCTTCTTCTACAAACTCATGTGGTAGGGTAGAAAGAAACCAAAAAGGTGTAGAAGCACTCAAAGATGATATCCGTGGAACATATTGGAAATTAATATGTACAAAAATTTATGTTGTTGTGTTTTTTCAAGAGTATATTCATTTGATTTATATAATCTTATCTATATTTGATGCAGAGTGTTGGTCGGGGAAGCCACCCGACTTTTGATCAGATGACAACAAACTCGAGGAAACAAGTAAACCTGATTGTAATTCTACAATTTAAATATGTTAAAATTGTACCAATATAATATGTAGAATATTGTTTTTTTGGTATGTATTTTTGTGTGTATATTGGTTTCATTATGATAATGTTGTCTACTTCTTTTTTTGCAGGTGGGTGATTGGGGAAAGTCCCTAGCTGTGGATCAGACGACACTATAATCTAGGAATGAGGTAAACCTAGTTGTATTTTTATGAATCTATGATTATAGATATGTTTTGTTAATATACTTTTTCCTCGGACTATTGTTTTAACACGTCAGTAATGTTTTATATATTTTTATTGCAGACTAATGATTTGGTTTATGAAATAACATCACAACAATCAATAGATTTTGATGTGCATGAGTTGTTGAATGATGCTAACATTAGTTCTTCTCTAGACCTGGTTAAGGTGATAGAGAGGACCTTGAAAAAAATTAATGCGGATATCCTTTGTTTTCTATTCATTATTCCGTAGATAGACGATATTAAAGCCAAGGTTGAACTATTGGTAAAGAGATCTCATGCCTTGCAAGTAAGTTGTGGAATCTTGGATCATAATATACATTCATTTAGAACTTTATAATTTTTACTTTTATATGATAGTGAACTTATAAAATATGGTTTGTATTTACAGGATTTTATGCGACCAGACACTAGTGGTCAAGGTGGTGTTTGGCCTAGTGATGCTCATGGATATCAATAGTCACATGAGAAAACGACTCCACGTACATCGATTCATGCACCATTGTTGTCGACTGAACAATCGGAAACACATTCTGTGACACCCCCGAGGCCAACAAAGAATGCACTCACTGGTGATCAACGCACACCAGATCATGCAGAAGAAGGGGTGGATGCAAATCCTGGTAGTATTACTAATGCTAAAGCAACATTTCCTAGATCTTCCTATGTCACTAGCACGGGTACAATAGAGATAACA
Organism: Pseudotsuga menziesii; assembly: GCA_001517045.1. Taxonomy (NCBI): domain Eukaryota; kingdom Viridiplantae; phylum Streptophyta; class Pinopsida; order Pinales; family Pinaceae; genus Pseudotsuga; species Pseudotsuga menziesii. The sequence continues at coordinate 91,009 of LPNX010873982.1, read as the reverse complement.
TTTTTGGTGAACGAAGAACTTGTTACAATAAAGATAGAGAAGATACCAGGTAATTATACATGGTTAAAGTTAGTGCTTATAATTTGATCGTAGTATACCGATAAAACCTTTTTTTTCAACCAATGACGGCATGATTGTTTTGCAGGAAATGATGTTCTTAATAAACATCTAAATGATTTGACCTTGGATATCTTCAGGCCCACCATACGCACAAGGTGGGATAGACAAACATATATTTTTTAAGGATGAGATAACTAATCGATTGGTTGGCATGTTCGGCAATGAGACCTTCGATCGAGCTGCAGTCCTAAATAAGGCTAGGAAACATATGAAGATTGTCCAAGGTCAATATAAGATTCACTTAGAAAGGAACCCTAGGTATGAGCACCCTCCGATGATTCCGGCAAGGGAGTGAAAATCCCTAGTGGAAGATGGAAAGGAGAGGGCTCTGAGAAAACCAAGAAAGCTACCACCAGGCATAGGGAGGTAGGCAATAATTTCCACAATGTAATGTTAACCCTTATTATTATTAATTTTTATATCGAATTTGTAACATCTAAAATATTTCAACACTTTCGTACGTTGTTGGACACATCAAAGGACACAAAGGAAAGACTAGAAAAAATTGGTCAGCACAAGCTTGGGCCCGATAGTTATTTGAATTTGGAGGCACGAATTGTAAGTATCGAAAACCCGATAATGCATCCAAATAATAAATTACAAATTATTTTCATTTTAATGCACCACAAAATGTAAAATTAATGACGTTATACAAATATGCAGGCCGACTGATTCAAAGAAGTGACCATTGAGGAAGACTTGAAGCTTGGCTTCCAGCACGACTTTGAAGTTGTATTTGAACGACGAAAAATATTTTTTGGGAAAACACGGTCTTCTGGTGATCCAACTGGTGCACATGTATATAAAATATGTATAGTTTAATGAATATTTATTCCTTGTTCAATCTATTCGTTATAAATAATTGACATAAAATATTTATTCTATTTTGAGCAGGAAAGCAATGATCCCCTTAATGTTGATGATGGACAACAACCAATTGAATATCATGCTTCAATTTGTGGTAATAAATTTATTCATATGCCACCATTTTATATATAGCATTGCAAATGGTGAACATTAATTGTACTTATCCATATTTCAACTGCATAGGATGTAGAGGGTCACACTGTATAGGTTGATCCTGGATAGAAAAATGAAGAACATGATGTGGCCACAACAGGTAAAAAAACACCTTTGTAATGTTTTTTTTAAATGAAATACTTGTACTTATAATAACAAAATAAATTAATGCAACATTTTCACATTATTGCAGAAAATTCGAACCCCTTGCCGTAAAATCCATGTGGCGAGTAGTCTATTAGGAAGACATCACGACAAGTTGATGAAGCACCACAAACCGAACGAAAAATTCCAAAAGATGCGATTCTTGTTGATTTTGTAAAGAGAAGAAAAATTAGAAAGAAGTGATTGAAGAAATATTGTGTAATTATTTTTTATAATATAATGCCGTGCATGGTTTTTTGGCTATTGAATGAATGAATGGTTTAATGAGTGTTATCTTTTATGAATGAACGAGTTGACTGAATGAATGAATGATTTAATGAATTCTATATTTTATTTAATGAATGTCTTAACTGACTGACTGAATGGTTTAATGAATGTTGATTTTTATTGAATGAATGGTAAATGTTTGTTTGATGAAATATGCATGAATTTGCACTATGTTTTTTTCAAGTACATGCATTGGGTATGGGGAATTGGGAGTGATGTGAGGGGGGGGGGAGGTTCCATAAGAGCTTCCACCTTCACGTGGTTGTCCCTGTTTAGTATAAAATATTAAATTATTCTCGAAACAAAGAGGAGCTCAATGAATGGTAAGCTATTATCCATTTTCCACAATTATTTCTTTGAATCATTATTGTCATAGCATGTATTCCATGACTTATAAAATTTCTTCTGGTGTATATAATTGTAGTGTTAAAATTTTACTATTTCTATTTCACTCATCCCTTGGAACTTGTTACAGATATCCTTGGGAAACATTTTGAAATTTTAGAAGAAAAATTGACGTTTTGATGTGATTGATGGTATTATATACTTTGTTTTGGTGTTCTCCATGTTTCGTCAGGTGAAATCTTATTACCCATTATTTTACATGAATATTGTTGTAATTTACATTATTAAATTAAAAATGTTCATCAAACGTAAAGTGTTCATTATTAATGTTGTTTTTCTTCATTGAGACAGACTACCGAGACTTTATTTGTTTAGCTTCATTTTGTTATTTTCATAAAAAAGCAAATCTTTATTTGAGGGGTCCTAACATGAAATTATTGCAACAGGAAAATATTTGTAGTATGTTGAAAGATGTTTTGAAAGGTAAAGCAAATGTATACATGGTCAAGCTCCATAAATCAAGGGAAGTTTTACAAGAAATTGTAAGTATCGGAAACATATGCATATTTACAGGACACAGGTAAGAGCAATGATGCATTATCATGGCATACTTTTAAATTTTAGCTGCTTTAATACATTTTTATTTATAGTTGCATATTGGCATCTTTTCATACTTTGTTTTTATTGCCATACATGTTAGAAACATAAGATATTTTATGCTCATATTGATGCTTTGAATATGATCTTTACTACGATTTGTTTGCCATCATTTGCACCTTTCATTGTTGTTAAGACAAATGTTCATGCTTTATATTACATATCAAATTCTAAAGCATTCTTTAAAAATTAAACACATCAAATCTATATGTGGAATGTATGGTTAAATGCAGGATTACATCTTTGTCTTAATTCATAGTTGTTTTACTGTAGCCATAATATTTTGAGGAAGATATTGTTTCTATTTTGCAAGTATTCAAGTGAAGGAGTTGAAGGTTTGGAATCTGAAGTTGAAGGGTTACTAAATTCTTGGACCAACCAACATAAACAAGGTACACAATTTTGATTTCTAAGTCCTACTTTCATTATATCCAAACCATATGCTCGAAATAAGTGTTTGCTAAGAAGATAGAAATGTTGGAAATAAGTTAATTGTTGTGTAAGTTATTTAGTTAGGGCATAATTTTCTAGTTTGAGTTTTGTGCATGTTCATATAATATTGTGTTCTAGGCTTTGAGTGGCATGCATCCTTATATTAAGCATTTGAAATTTGTGAACTATGAAGGCCTATAAGAAGGGATTTTTCCTCATTAATAAAATTGGTTTATCTCTTATTTATATAAGCTACATTTTTTGGGCAGGGGGTATTTACATTTTTTTTGCAAGTAAGTATGTTCATATCATTTGGTTGCAAAGCAATAACATCTTGAATTTATCACTCTCATGTATACATCAGGATTATCTAGAAGCCTCCATGACACCATACATATATATTTCTCTTCCTCAACTAATATGTCTTGGTCCTTTTGGTTTTGTAATGACCATTATCCACCCATCTACCTTCTTCAATTAATTTTCTTTGGCATCGCCTCCACCCATTGAAATATTGTGTAGCACGCCTATTATTCAAGATAAATGTATCCCCATATATATTACTTATTAATATTTCTAGACGTTTCCCTCCCACCCCAAGACATCCTATTGTGTTATGTCACCCTTGTTTAGAGATTATGGAGGCTTCCCTCCATCCCAACTCTTTTACTTGTGATGCATTACCTTTCCCAGGGATGCATCACCCTCAAAATCTCTCAACCATCCATTCTTACAAGAAACCCTAATGATATCCATCACCTAGGGTTTCAATTGTAGATATTAGACATTGTATCCCCCCCCCCCCCCTCTCTCTCTCTCTCTAAATGGATCCTCACATTTCGTAAACCTTTGAGGATGTACTACTTGTTTTGAAAAGTGTGGTCCAGGAATTGTCCAATACTCTCACTAAATCCCTTAGATTTCAATATACAGTCTCCACAAACACCTTCTAGATCCACACAAAAATGTCATTACCTATGTATGGTTGAAACCTATATAGTTTTTTTAATTTACTGATATGGAGCATCACTACCTACTTCTAAACATGCCCAACTATGACTAAAGAACAATGCATCGTTGTAGGAAGTAGTTTATAATTGACTTGGTATATCCTAGTGGAAGTATCACTAAGATTATATGTATGCATATCATATATGTGGAGTGAAATGAAGAGTATACCACTATAAATACTCCTACAATCATAAATACATGGGAAACCTTGTTCTAGGCCTTGGACAACGTTTTTTATTCACTATGTTATTTATCTAACCTAGTCTGAATGTGGTTATAGTTTCATCAATCCCTAGAGAAATCTATCCAACAATTTTTTGATGTTTTCACCATGAATCTTCTCCAACTTAAAATCAAATATCTTGAATGACTACTTGTACTTAAGTTAAATCTATTTTCTTACTATTTTTCTTATCAAATTAAGTATGTTTGAGATCACTTCCCTAGATGAATATTTTCTCCATGCCCTAGCCATTGAACAAATATTTGACAAGAAACATATATTTATATAATTTAGTAACCTTAACCCTAAAACTAGCTCCAACCCTAACATTTTTACTTCCCTAACGCTCTATCCTTGCGAATATTAAAAACCCATTATCCATAACCCTTTCCCTAATTCCTCCTATACTCCATGATGATTCCATTATCAGAAGAGCCAAACATGTGATGTTGTTGAACACTAATGCTTACGATGGAAAGGCCATCTAAAAAATTAATTTTTAATGATCAAATAAGTGATTTTATCACAACCCCTCTTCCCATGAACCTTCTTATACTCTTGAAAGTGTTTCTCTTCCCATTTTTTACTAACACCATCCCACCCTTACCACTTCTAAGAGATGCCCAATTTGGATCAACTCCAACACTCCCTTTTACCCATAAATTCCAATTGAAAGACCAATAAGCCAACATTATCCTTATCAATGGAATAAAAAATGATTTCATCTCTCAAACCTTCCTTTCTCACCTACAACTTCTTACCACCCCACACCCTTCACCTTGGCATCTACATTGAGTCCAACAAGATGTACCTCATATTTTGATTAGAAATTTTTTTGGTGTAATGTTTTTCATCAAACCCTTCCAAGACACCATTTATTGTGATGTCTCTCCCATTGAATTCTAAGAATTAATCCTTGTAATAATTTATTAGTAATAACAGGGTGATCTATATTATGCTAACAACATGCTTACCATGTTTTGAAATACAACAAAAACTTTCAACTTACTTCTATATCCATTTATTTTTCTCATCCTACTACCTATTAGCAAGATAGTTTGCACATATGACTCTCTCTCCCCCTTTATTTTTACTTAGACCCACTGCTAGAAAGTTCATATATCCACAATAGGCGAACCCCATTCCTATTTAATTCTTTCACCCTAATCCAACATGCAATTCTTCATGTCCATTACAATCGTTAGTACTTCTCCCTTTCATGCTATCTACTAATTCCCTTTTCCCTTATTGCTGTAGTTTTCTCAACAACTACAACTATGAAATGTGATTTACATCTACAAATTTATATGAAGAGATATCTAGTATTCCTATTTGAGGTAATGAACAATGAACACATATAGAATTGACAACTCTTCATACATCAATTGGTTGAGGTTGCACTTTTACTCTTTAGGTAGTGGATGCAACATATAATAGGTATACATTTTTAGTTATCAATTTATTTGTGCATCTCAATTATAATCCCATGCGATCATACTGGAATTTAATGCATAGACACTATCTTTTTTTTTAACCTAACTTTCCAACTGCACATAATGCATCCTCTCTAGTTAAGGGATCCATGGGTTTACAATATGATATGCCAGCCTTTAATGCATCTATCCTCTTTTATGCCTCTATTTCACATGGAGGGATATGCATAACATCACATAATTATTTTCTATCTTGTGATAATATCACCATCATGGGGTACGAGAAATACTAGGATGATTTCTAGAGCTAGGTGAATGAAGTGCTAAGAATGGATGTAGCTTTGGGGTGTTGAAACTGCTAGTGATAGAGATAGTGTTAAAGTTGGGTTTATGGTTATGGAAGGATGTAAATCCAAGTTTCTTTACAATTTTTTGTTTAATAGCTAGGGCATGAAGAAAGTCTTGATCTATGGTTGTGCTCTAAGACATAGTTACTTTGTTATGAAAAATTGTAAGAAAAAAAAATTAAAATTAAGAACAAGTAACTATTATGAATCATATGACATGAAGTTGGAGATGGAGCTTGATGAAAATTTTAATAAAATCTTGGATAATTTACCATGGATATTGATGCAACTGCAACCACCTACATGAGGTTAGATAAATTCCTTCTAAAATACTAGCACTAGTTTTTTTAGAGGTATCCTTCCCACCCCAACACTTCGTATTTTCAAATATGGACATTGTTTCTCAAGCCATATGCATCTCATCAACCTAGGTATCCTCTAGTTTAGTGTTTACATTTTTCCCATAACTCTTTCACTCAAAGTGTCCTCAAAAGAAGCTTCATCATATGATGACGAATCTCAACTCTCTAACATTTTTTAGGATATAAGTAGTGCTCTCATAGATTCCTTATAATGCTAGGATAGTGTTCTTACCTCTACATTATATCTTCGTACCTACACTTCGTTCCCAAAATATGGTTGTGGTAAAATCAAAGGTGATTTGGTAGACTCATTGCTACACAATACAATTGCACATTTCAATATATGTATGTATAAAGATGAATGGAAAGACACACTTTCTTCTTGTAGGAAACCACTTAGAAGGCGTGGCACAATCTCAGTGGAAGTTGTAATTTTCTTCTCCAAACATCATATAAAAATCAATGAATATACAACTAACAGTTCTCAACCTAGGCACATTACTTCTTGCGATTTGTGTTACCAGATATAGAATGATAATAGTTGTTTCTTTCAAAAAATGGAGAAACTGAAGTAGGATAGAAAACATTATTTTTCTATGAATTTTCCTATTTTTAATCCTTGAAAAGGTTTCTTGCACTGAATACCACCGATTGCTCGCCTTGTTGGTTATCCGACCCCCTATGTAGTGGAATTTATCACTAAACTAATTTTGTAGAATTTGGGTTGCATACTTAATTGATTTTTTCCTAATGGTAACTTGCATAATCACTTCAAGGGAAATAGTTTCTTGGTCTCACTTGTAATGCATGAAAATTCATAGTTGGAATTTTCTTCATTATGTACATCATGCAGAAGTATAGGTTTGAAGGTTGGAGAAGAAAATAGAACTTGTTTTTTTCCAAGTGCTCCATTTGGCATGTTACTTCTCTAGTTATAATTCAGTAAATTTGCACCAAGATCTACCCATTACTCATATTTTATATAGTTAATCACATAACATGTGAGATGTCATAGAATTAAGTGTGATTCTGCTTAAAGAAGAGATGATTCTTTCTAGTATTCATGGAAAAAATGATCCAAAGTGTCTTCTATTTAAATAGATGAGTCTGTGTCTATAACAACCTTCCTGCAAGTGATTTTTTATCTCTTAAACATATTGTGCAAGTATTTATTCATATTTGTATGTTTTGTGCAATAAAAACAAAATCCTTAGGCAAAAAAAATTAATCAAAATGACATTATGAGGAATGGATCACAACATTTTCTATCCAACAAGCCACATTAATGTAATGAAATTATTGGGTGAAATATTTACTATTTATGCCCCATGGAATGAACACATGCACACACTAATAGGCCCCAATGCAAAAAATTGACTCTACCTATAGATGGAAAACACCAAGATCGCTAGTTTAACCTACATTATGGTTTCTAATTAGCCTTTCGTACTCATGTTGCTTCTTATCATCAATTTCACTTTTTTTTATTTAGTTCTATTGACTTACATTTTTTTCCATTTGTTAGTCAATGCCATTATCCAATCTTATCTGGTGTACTTATATGTTGGGTCTTTTCCACAGTTTGCAACATGGTCCTCTGACTTGTATATTTGTGTAGTTATTTGTATTCTATAAGGAGTAGGGGTGTGTAGTGGGTTGTATACCCTTGTAGAGGGGATTTTTAGGTCTTATAATTATTAAATTTTTATCCTTGCCTCTTCAACATGAGTAGCAAGCTTGCTCTTATGTATCCTTGAACTGTGGCCATGGTTAACTCCACCATTTTGTATTATACTGAATTTATTGTACTTGCACTTGGAAAGGAAAAAGTAAGAGTCTAATCGCTACTTAGTAGACCGATATTAATAGACATAGAAGTTGGAATTCCAAACACCTTGATTTTTATTTTACCTTACATTATGCTTTCTGATTAGCCTTAGGTACTCCTGCAACTGCTTATCGTCAATTGTACTTCTTTTATTCAATGTTAAATAACCTACATTTTTGTCATTTGTTGGACATCAATGTCATTATATTATCTTATATATTATACATGTTGCATGTTTTTTCCACATTTTGCAACATGGTCCTTTGACTTGTCTATTACGCATAGCTTTCGATTTTGTAAGGGTGTGTTGTGGGTTTTATACCCTTGTAAGAAGAATTTGTAGGTCTTCTAAATATTTCACTTTTATCCTCACCTATCCAATATGGATATCAGGACTACTCTTCTTTAAACTTAACTATGGTCGTGGTCAGATATATAGTTTTGCATTGTGTTGAGGTCATTGGACTTGCAGTATTGCACTTGGAAAGGAAATAGTATGCTTGCTACTTTGCAAAACTCTACGAAACATGGAAAAAACTTGACAAACTAAAAAGTATGTAAAATATCCAAAATTTGTCAAATGTTTATTGATATTAGTCAAGGATGGCGGATTTTGACCAAGTGCATCCAAAATTGATTGTTTAGTCGAGTTTTTCCTTACTCTAGATAAGTTCATCGAGTCTTGGAAAATTTGAGACAAGTGATACATTTTGATGGTGAGCCTAGTTTATTGGGAAATGTTTAGGAGTATTTGCAATGTTTTATAACCATGGTTTCAACTGATCCCACAGCATTGTCTTTCCTGCACCTTGCAACCTTTCAATCTTGTAACCTTGGGGTTGTGGGATTATGCTTTTCCACAGCATTACGCCTTGTGATTTTTATGTTCACTTTGAACCTAGGGGTTGTGGGTCCTAACAACCTTGAAACATGTATATTATCTTGAGGTGGGGGAGTAGGTATTCTAACCCCACAACTTTCACTTTCAAATCCTTTCAATTTGGTGGGCCTCTGTGACCTCATGAAATAAGATTGTCCATATTACTTTGATCACATAAAGCATCATTCTGAGAAAAATGAAGCTTTCATATTGAAAATGAAGAAATGCTGGAATGGACTAATTTACATAGTCATGGTTCCATTGTGAACATTCAATACACATTTTTGAAGTTTATGGTCAAGATGAAACTGCAACCATGCTTAAGACTTTGTGCAATCTAGATATTGATTTTGAATGGGATCCCATTAATATTTCAAGTAAATAAAAAAATACGAAGTAAGGGTTATTTAATTATCTTCAAGGCTATTTTGACATAAGATCATTATGTTCAAAACCCATCTCAAATATGGTACATGTAAAATTATGGAGTTGGGAAAATGAGTATCATGTTTTTGTTTCTGTTAGGTTTTAGTTGTGCTTACATGTTATGTACTAAGCCCAATGATTATTCTTGAGGCATTACTAATTAGTGTTGCTCTTGAATTATGACACATTGGGTAAAGGAAGAATAGAATCCTTGAGAAAACCAATGCTTCATTTTAGAAAATGGATTATTTACATCTTATTTGAGTTTGTAGATTCAGTAATATAATTACTTGTTTAAAACTATAATGACTTTACAGGTATACAAGGGGATTTAAAAGGTTCATATACTTGACATATTAGAACTTTTGGTGCAATCCCATTAATGAAGTATAAAATATAGCAGTTATTCAAGGTCTACCCATTGACCATGATTTCAGTCATATACAAGTTTGTCAGCCAAGTAAAATCTAGGGTCGTACCATAGTGAGAATAAATGAGTAGTCATCAATGACCTCATTAACCTAAATAGTGAACCATCATATTGGACAAAACCATTGAATCTTAGGGTTTCCTTATGTTATGTCCACTGTGAATTATGCTTCTCTAAAACCTATCACGTGGCATTACAGTCTAATTATGCTCCAACCCTGAATTGCACTATGAATTTTTTTTCAGTTTCATCTTATGCCAATTGAGTAAATAAAATAGCCTGGGATATTTACTAAGATTTTTTATGGGGATCTAACTTTTATTTTTAGATAAACATAGTGTTTTTGAAAAAAATGCATTTGGTTTGTTTTGTTTATCATTCCTATCAAATAGTTTTGACATGTACATTCCATGGTCATATACACATCTCTTTAGATAGTTTTACGTTCTTACTATATTAATTACTTTGTAGTAAACCCAAATTTATTTGTGTATTGGAAGTCAAAGGTCCTTTTTAGCTATATGTTGATTATAGATTTTGCATTTACATTATATTCATTTAACTTGAACCTATATTTTTTAATGTATCTAAGGAATTTTTTAAAAAGTATATTTTGATATGGTTCACTCTTCTTCCTTCCAGTGTCTAATTTGGTCGAGGGAAAAGAGGAAGAAAATTCCATCATTCCTCGTGGAGAAATGATGGTAATTACAAGGTCCCTTATGAATGATAAGTACAAGGTACAATGTCTTTGTGAGGAGAGGAGGTCATGATAAACAATGAGAATTAACCCAACCAAAATATTTTCCCATAATCACATCCACCTCGTCAATGATGAAATTTAGAATTGACAAGGGTTATTGACATTTTTCCTATTTATTCTTCTTGTCTTTTTGGAAGGATTCCTGACAATAACTTAAACTATTTTGTGAACTGCCATTATTGCTTTGAATTGATTAATAATATATTTTCTTAGTTTCTAATTTCCTTATCACTTTTCCCTCCAAACTTGTAGAAAATAATCGCTTATTTTTCTACGACGCACATGTAAATTCAATGCTATACAATATGTTTTAGGCAATTCTACATCTACTTGAAATATTTAGGAAAGGGTAAGGAGTTAGCATCCTATGGAAATTGACAAGTAAAGTTGCATCTTGAAATTGAAGTTATAAAAATATGTCTATGTCAAGAGTCTATAAATTTACATCCACTACCCATAGTCCAAAAAAAATAAGATATTGCATTTAGTTTGCCAAGCCATAGGGAGAGTGCAATGAATGTTCAAATGTACACCAAGTTGAAGGATATAACATTGCATGAATTCTTGCTTCTACATATAAATAAAGTAGAGACATTAGTTTATTGTATCAAGAAAATGGGTATTTCACAATGCATTATGATTCCTAGCATGCATTGCAAAGGAAATAAAAAATATTTCAAGAAATAAACAATTGTTTAAGTACACAAGAATCCTACTCTAGCATAAAAGAAGATTGGAACTTCACTCCTATTTGTCCAACCAAATTATTCCCCCACAACGACATCGTATCAAGGAAAATGTAATATCATAAACTTAATAGGTAACCTTTATGTACTTTGATATTTCCAATATCTTCGAAGACTAAATGACTATCAATATTATTTGGAACAACCCCCATAGAACATTACATCAAGCATATCCACATATGCCAAACAACTTCATTATAATAATGTTTTTCTTGTGGTGTAGCATGCCCAAATACTATATAGGTATAGCTGGTTTCTTGGATTTACTTTGAAATCTCACTTAACACACACTTTATAGGGACAAATTATAGTAAATAAAATGTTAGTCCCTAGAGTATATTTTTAAGCCACTTTCCTTAGTTTCATAACCATTCTACTTGATCTAGACTTCAAAGGAATATGCCATCCCTCATTTTCATAGAAAATATAGGTCACTAACATAATGACATTAGCTCCAACATATATCATTTGTCACACCCCATAAAGTTGTCAAATGTAACAAATTTCTCATCTTATTTGATAAAGTTAGAGCCCATAACTTGATGTGAAAGAATAATTTAATTAAGAAATTAATTGGTGTATAAACGGTTAGTGTTGAACATAGTCATAAATAAAAAATTTGATGTGAGTGAAACAAGGTTGATGGTAACTTGTAATAAAGAACTCACCTTTTGGAATTGTTAACATAATATCTACCTCATCACAATTCACATTTTCTAAAACTCTTAGTGTGTGAACAGTCAAAGGAAGATTTGCAGTGTTTAAAAACACCAGTTCACTTACATGATGGTAAATATATGGACGATTATAGTTTATTCTTTGAATTGGTTTTGGATAAACGATCAAATAGAAATATTATCATGTATATATTTACTATTACACCCTACATAATCAATTGACACTTTTTACAAAGGCCTTGAATGCTAGAGATGACATAGTGAGTAAACATGGTGCAATCTTGTCCCCTCTCATCTTATAAGCTAGAATTGGGAATCCATTTTTGAGGCGTTGCTTTTATTAAGGATCCTTTGGAGTTTAATTGAGAACAAGCCCTCTTTTCAACCTATGAGAAAACAAAGAACAAATTATATTTTGATCTGGATTACTCTTCTTTCTTCCTGTGTCTAGTTTGGTCAAGGGAGTGTTGGAGACATTTACCCACCATACACACTTAATTTGGTCAATTTGTCCTAGTTAAACCACTATCCTAAGTTTTATTGACTTAATTGACATAAGAGGAGCACTGTATGACATTAGCATGAGCACACCCACGCCTACCTTCAGTCAAGGAGGCTAACTAATCCTTCTCCTTCATTCCGGGAGGCTAACTGGAGCACTCCCGGGGTAATCTGAGTGTCATAAATGCACTTAATTGATAACTGATTGTTACAATCAGTTAAATCTGAGTGGTGAAGGCACCTCCTTTCATTATATTGATTATTTAATTAATATTTAATGAACTGGAGTCAACAGGGGCGCCTCCAACCACCTCTGATGGCCAGTTTGATTTCAGTTAACCTCATCAGGGTTCATTGGAGTTATTGATGCGCTACCACTTGTTGGTTGGCATGTAGTAACATGTGTCTTTGCTACTTTCAGTTAGACTCAGTTATTTATTGCACTCTGACTTCAGTTAGGACTCAGTTGAGTCAATTGGCACTTGAACAGTTGGTTAACTAGTGTGTTTACTGTGGCTTATAGTCAGTTAAGCTACACCCATTCATTCAATTCGAATGACCTCCTTGGGAATTTGAATTGTCTTGGAATTCATGAATCTTTCATGATCATTGTATTGTATCATCATTCTTTCATTTGATTATACAAAGCTGCTACTTCCATTGCAGCACCATTTTTCCAATTTTATGCATATTTGTCAGTATTCTTTGTGAGATAGTGTTTTCAGTTCCTAGAACATTGTGACAAATTAATATGGTATCAGAGCTCACGGCAGGGTGAAGCTTAGATATCTCGAAAACATGGTTTTTGACAGATCTTGCATGAAAAATTGACCAAAAGCTCAAAATTCTAGCACTGCACCAGAAGCCAAGGCTTACCACTTAATACCCTAAGTAAAGGGATTGTTGATCAAGCTTGCTTGATCAATTATGCTGGGTGTGATGAAAGCCTAAAATGTGCAGGATGTTCGACCTTACGGTGCCCCTTTTGTTGTGATTTGCAAGTTTTAACAGGTAAAACTTCGAATGGACTCATCAGTCCCTCTTCTTACTCCATTCACAAGCTATTCAGAATGGAAGTTGAAGATGATTGCATTTCTGAAGAGACTAGGTCTCTATGAGGTGTCTCTTGGACTTGGCAAAGATTCTTATGAGAATGAGAATGATTGGCTAAATGACGGTGATAGAGATTTTGGATCAATATGTCTGGCCCTTTCTCCTAGCTTGCGCTACCTTATTGGTTCTGTTGAATACCCATGGGGTCTTCACTTAGGGAAACCATGCCATAGCACGTTCATTCATGGCATATGAAACAATACCCCTATTTTCAAAAAATATTGGAAAATACCTCCCAAAACCATTTTTTTAACCCCCTCCCAATATGCCTTCCCAATTTAAAAAAAGCCCTATTTTCACTGTATATTGCATGTATCAATTTTTTCATTTACATTTTTTATACCCCTTTAGATTTCTACCTATTATATTGACATGATACTCGACATTCATTCTTTTCCCTCACCATGCAAAATAATTATTCATAAGTGTGTAGGGTTCCTTAACAATGAACTAAGGCTACTCCCTCTATGGTCTTTCTCCTCTTTGTTCAATAAAATGAACTTTATGACCCCCCCCCCCCCATAGAAATATATGCACTCCTCTCCTTGATCTATGGGATATGAGACCTTCTCAAGAGACTAACCACCCCTTGTTGAAATACCTAGCACATGATACTGATGGACACAAGGAGAACAACAGAAGAAAATAATAATCCTCCTCATTTATGATGATGCACTTCGAGTGGACATGCATGGACCATGAAGACTATGAGTAAATGACCCATATTTGCCTCTCAGTTTTCGGGTATAATCCACTACAGCCTTTTCCATAGGGTGTTCGCTATTAGCCCGCATGATAGTATGTCAGTAGAAATTTTGAGTTCCTTACTTCTTCTACAACAAAACCTTACTATTTAGTATTTTTCTTTGACCATAAGATTAATGGATTGCGATCAATCCTCTCTAAGTTGCATTTAGAAAAATCAAACAAGCTTGGATAAGTGTAAGTCTTATATTAGTTGTGTGACCATCCACATGAAATAGTATTACAATGAAATTCTTAAAAAAATGGATTCTCAATAATCCAAGCATAAACTTTAATTCACTTCTTTATTCAACAGAGTATGAAGATCACATACCTCGGACATTGTGGAACAGCCTAAAGAACATCCTACCCTGTCACCTGAAACCTTGCAGTTTTGCTTCCAGTCACCTTAAAGCCTAATGATTACCTATAAGGCTGATTTCTATCACCCAATACTACCATGCCTGAGCTCCTTGGTAATCTAGTTTGTGTAATAGATGTCAAACAATGTGTTTAGCTAACAATACCTAAAATGAAGAAGATAACATCTACAGGACATAAGGACTTTCTTGAAGAACTTAAATAAAGTTTTTAAGAGGATCCCCCACCACACACACACACAGAGTGAGCCATGCTGTTAATTTGAAAATAAAATTCGACTGAACATATTATTATCTAGACTCACATCATATTCTTCATCCACTGTCATGTCATGCCCACACCGTATATGATGATCAAGTAAACTTCATAGTCTTACAATAGTGTCCATTGGGGCTAGATGTAAAGTATTCCTTGAATGTGCAGATGTGATTTCATTTGCAAGAAGTTTTATTTCAGAAAGAGGAAGAGATGCACCCTCCTCTTCACCTTCATCTTCTCCAGGAATTTCTGCTCTCTCAATATAATCATCCAACATTTCACAGAAGCCTGCAACAGTGCCATCTATAAATATAACATTGCAACCCATGATCCAAATGTTAACAAGTGGGCAGGAAAACAAGGAAATTTTAACAAAACCATGTTTCATTATAACAAACCTTTATGATCATGAAATTTTGACTTGCCCCTATCTACCACTTCTCCAATTGTGTCTTTTCTTATCATTCTGGACTTTCTTGTAGACATGGGTGTTTGCATGTTCTGAAATTCATAATGACTTTCAAAAATTTAGAAGCAAAACATCCTATTAATTACAATTTTTCTTGCCACAAAGAACTGTATAGATAATTACTACAAGAATTATCACCTTCATTCCTTGTCACTATATTTCACTATTTCTATTACTCTGTTAATTTAATTATATTTTATGCCATCTTACAAGTATTTGCAGGTGTTCATGTATGCCTCAAACAAAAAAATATTTGCCTACTATGATAAAGTCTATAATATCCTTGACCTTGGCTAAGACTAATCAGAAAAGAAACATTACGAAAGAAGATTGAAATAATTTCATAATGAAGCCACTGTAATGAACCATTAAATCTCCACTACGAAGCTCAAGCTGATCATGGTGAGCAAAAACCTACACGATTTTCAATTACAACTAAAGGATGTCTTCTTACATTTTTTGGACTTCCTCTAGATTCAACAGTAACATTAAACATGGGCATAAACGTTTATGCAAAAGATAATATTGATAAAACTACTGCAATGTACAATTCCTAATGGTAATAAAATTAGAAATACAAAACAATCCAAAATATGTTGGTCACAGAAGCAACTTCTTCAATATAGAAACATCTTAGACATCTTCCAACCTCAAGCACCTCAGTCAACTAGTTGCATTATTTTAGATTGATGTCTTTTAATGACAAAGTCTGGAGAAAAATTGTAAATTGCAAACATGTAGTTTAGATCAAATAAAACACAAACATACCAAGGAGGTCCCCTCTTGAAGATTTGATGAAGCCCCTTTTGAAATGTTATGTGATTGAATGCCCGTGTGAGAATTTTCTTGAGAAGACCTTTTCTCAGAAGACAAATTGCGCCAACCACGTTTTTTGGCTGGCCCTATGATGCTTGAACAGTATTGTATTGAATAAGCAATAAACAACTTGATAAAACAAAGACTGCTCCTACAATTATAGTTTGACCAGTCATAATATAAGTGTTTGGGGCTAAACCATGGTCCATGCATAAGATTAAACAACAAATAGAGAAAAGAAACTGAAAAACATCTAAGAATTGGCATTCATCAGTCAAGTAAAAAGCATCACCCAAACTTTTCTTTATATACCTATAAAACAACGTACAGAAGCTATAACAGCGACGGTCAAAGGTCGAAGAAATAGTATTGATGTTCACAATGACAAAAATATGCCAAAGGTCACAACTTCTCTATTTGTAATATCTTACTGCAAATTTTACCCAGTGAAAAATTTGTCTTCTTCCTTGTTGACCCACTCTTTATTTTCATGTAACAATTTCAAACAATAGGCCTATCTAATTCAGTATATGCATGTCAACTTGGACACTGTATCTGAATCCGTGCATATTATAGAAACTATTACACCATTCTCCAAATTGCTACAAATACAAAAGTTAGCCTGATGTGTCCAACATTCAAATCTGAGACACTCATCGAATACAAGTGTACAGGACAAGGCCTGAATCATTCCAACATCGAATACAAGTGTACACACTCAGGATGATCTAAATCTAGATTCTCAAGTGTATAGGACAAGGCCTGAATCATTCCAACATCTTTTAGTGTTTTTGACACTTCCGTTGAGATATTTGAGCTTGAAGGTGAGCGTGCTGCAAGAACATCATTTATCAGATCTACTAACGCATTCATTTGGCTTTCTAGAGTGCACATGCTAAAATTTCTACTAAATCATTGGCTGATCCAAAAATGGAAGAGCAAAAGCTACAGAGCGTGACTGCACCAGTGCTTCCTTCTCCAAAGAAGCAATCTGTTTCAAATTTAGCTTGAAGGAAAGTCAATTCAATCAGCATACCTCCTATCAAGGCTTATGATGCACAAAAGGGTGAGGCTGAGAAATATGAATACAAGTCAAATGGAATCAGGGTGAATAAATATTGTGCGACTCCAACAAAGAAAAATAGTAGAGGCCTTAAGAAAGATCATTGGCAGTCTGGCTTAGAGAAGTTTATCCAAGGGAAATTAGCTAAGCAGTTGTCTGTTCGCAAGCATGAGCAAGTTTCCCCTATAAAATAGGGCACTGAACCTTCATCCTAAAAGGTAACAGGTTCATCAAAATTTATGGTGAAGATAAACAATACTGCATCAATGAAATTGGATGGTGTGTCACTATCTACAGAGTTGCATTTAGAAAAAGAAAACAAGATTAGACAAGTGTAAATCTTATATTAATTCGTCACTTTCTATAATGATGGCTACCTTCAGACCTCTCTTTTCTCTGTGTCTTATCAAATGTAGCATAATTATGGCTACCTTCAGACCTCTCTTTCCTCATGTCGTTGTATCCAAGGCATCTAGAATGCATGAATCATAGAAGAAATTTATGGTGCAAGAAGACTCGCCCCCACTAATAATAATTTTGCAAGACAACAAGGAAGAGGTGCCCCCACTACTAATAATTCTATAGGAATACTAGGAAGAGGTAGACTAGGAAGGGGAAAGTTAAAGACTCATTAACAATAAATTCATCCATTTGAGGCTCTGAGTGATTTTGCATCATCATCATCATCTGCATCGCCTAGACTAGAAGATCCTCCCATCACAAAGATAGTGACAAACGAGCTGATTATTGGTCATCTTGAGCACAATGATTTAGAATATGAAGCTATACATAAACATGTCCAAGGGAAATAAGACTCTTCTCCCACACAAGGATCAAGAGCTAGTGAAGACCCTCACGTTTGGAAAATTTCAAAAAACTCAGAAGAAACTATGGAATATAATGAGAAAGATATAGGGTCCAATTTAAAATTTGAGTTCTCCATTAGAAATATCAGAGGTGAAGAGCCAGTGAAGAACATACCTCTTTCAATCTATGCCCACTCTCCATGGTTTGGCTTCTTAGGACCTTGAAACATTTTTGTTTGAATTTGATGTCTTATGTCGTAGTTATGATTTTTTTCTAATGCACAGAAGTTGAATTTGCTTCTTGCCACATTGAAGAATGCAAGCAACAACACTGAGATGGCTCATGGGACTTGGAGGTCAAACCATTCATACATGGAAATAAATTAAACAAGATTTCCACCAAAAGTACCAAGACTATTGAAACTCTAAATACCTTTGGGAGGATAATTCATGATGTAACAACGAAAAAATGAATATCTAGAAGATTGTGTAGAAATATTTCAATATAATTTGCAAAGATCTAGACATAATAATTTGGACAAAGAAACTCAAAGAAAACGTATGATTAGAGGATTAAAATATGAATATAGTGTTGAAGGTGAGTTGTCATTGATGTCAACAAGAGAGATTTATGTCAATAATATCAAGCAAAGTAGCATTACAGTTTTTAGAAGTAAATTGATGATGTGGTAGAAGAATCATTTGATGACAAAGATGTGGATGTTGAAAAGGAAGTGTACAAGATTAGCAGTGCTAATGAAGATAATATGACCACTATCAAAATTTGGTTTTTACAATCAACTGTGACAAGATCAGGCCTTGCAATCAATTGTATTCTATATGGAAATAAGGAGTTTAATAACTAGAATATTTAGGTATTATTGTCAAGAAGCAATGATTGTCTAAATAATTTCAACATTAGAAAATTGATTCATTACTAGAAGAGAATGAAATGACTACAGGAAACAAGATTTGGTACTACTGAAATCAAAGAGACATAACTACAGGAACTCAAAGTTTTGCTAATCGCATAGTGTGGACAAGACTCACTCTAACTACCACAATATGCTACTCTAGTAACTTGCCAATGTTAAATATGCATGCTCCAACTACCAGAATTGTAGAGGTATGTTTGAACTATCATAAGCATTGGATATGAGATATTGGCATTGCCAAGTTTTGATTGTTCCACCTCAAGTAAATATGACCGTGCTCATCATGTGAAAAGGTTCTAGTGGTATCACCATGGTCAGTCCACATGATATTCTTCTTCAATGATCAAAGCATTGGCTATTTGGATTATAAGAACGATGTATGAGTATGTATATCCATTTGAGATAGGATGATAAAAGTTTGAACTGAAACAACATTGAAAGCCCATTGTCAAAATAAGAAGAAGATTGATGTAATGGAAGCTGACATAATGAGATTGGTTTTGAGCTTGCCAAGTAAAAGGACCAAGTCAATTGAGATTACAATTGATCTATAAATATGATCAATTGATTTGGATATTGGGCATGGATTTTGGGGATCAATTGCTCATTGATCTAAAAGAAGGGGAGGAAGAGGAATATCATTAGACTTTGAAATGGTGTGATGTGCTCGGGTTTACAGTGGGTTTACACTTTGTGACATATTGCAGGCCTATTCAATGAAAGAGAGGGTCTGTGAGATTTGTTGCAAGATTTGCTTATCAGATAAATGAAGGGTACGATCTAGAGTTTAGAATTACCCTCAGACCTGGACAAAATATAGATTGATTCCATATTTGAGAACTATTAACAGGTCAAGATATTGTCAATTAATGATCATCTCTTGAGTTGGCATAAGAACAAGTGAAATGTGTACAAATCTTGTAAAGATCGCAGTATAGATCTGGGGTAGATATAGCCGCATAGTAGACATGTGTTGAAGGCCCTATGAAGTTCATAGTACATGTCTTGTGAACATTAGTGTAGACCTTGTAAAAACATAGTTACAGAAGATTACCTGTTCAATCCATGATTAATGTAGTCATCCAAATGATACTGTTCAATCACAATTATGACTGAAAAATTATCTTTGTGAGTTCCCGCAATAAAGAAATGGGTAATAAATATTTTTCAAGACATTTTCTTGGAGCTAATAATTGGTTTCTAAAAGAATCACAAATGCCAAGCCATAAAATGACCCATAAAAGATTACCTACTTCCTTGATGTGAGAGGAGGTTCGCCCCACTGTATGGATTTCTTCTCAAGTTCTTCAAAGCTGATACTATCTTCCTGTAAAAGAACATACATAAAATAGATTAAAATTTTAATTAGGCATCAGGATCCATACTCATGAAAACTACATTCTACATGAATGATGAAAAACTCATCTCAGCAAATGACTCGGAGAGGTTGGAGAGTAAGAGCATGACTTAGACTTGCCAACAACACACAAAATTTCATTCAAAAACTTGCCTGAGTTTTACCAAGTGAGGATATGAAAAAATTCTTGAGTTTATTCAGGAATCCAAGTTATACTCGCCACTTTTTCAGAATTTGAGATAAATTGACTCAGCCAAGTTTTGGCACCAAGTTGGGTACAACATGCTAGTCCAAGTTTTGCTAATATGTTCTATGTATCTCATAATTATGTAGACATGATTTAGAAAACACTTAAAAATAACAACAGAAATATGAAATGGGTTGTAGTCACCTCAATTGATACTCCTAATTTTGAATCAAATGATTCATAACGCTTTCGAACAAGCTCTGTTAATGTTCCATCCTGCACAGTAAGCATAGAAAGAATATAAGGGGAAAGGCAAACATTATCACGAAGATTATTATATAAGAAAAATTCAAATCCTAAAAATACATTAGGCAAGAATATAGGTTTACCTATAGCAGCTAAGTTGCATTTCTCAATCCTCGTGCCAAAGTGTCCATACCTGATGTATGCGCAATGAACAGATCTTCTACATCAACACTTTCCCTCTGTCTGTGTCAAAGAAATGGCAAACATAGATAAGTTTGATATCACTTTGTACTACATGTAGCATATTGGACAATACAAATTAGCAAAAAAATTTAAAGATTTTTCAAAGTGAATTTCTCTCGTACACCTACAAATCATTGTTTATAGTATTTAGTTCCAAGGATCAAACTAGGAATAAATTTTTTACAAAACCCGTTTCTTGTTCTATCAACTCATGGCCTTAATATCACTTCAAAAGGCATCCAAACTTCTAAAATTCCACATAACTCTATTTTCTTAGACTATAACGAAAAAAAAGAAAAACATAATTTAAAAAAAATAACATCTATACCTATTACCCTTATGAAGTATTCAGTCTATTTTGCAAATTTAGTTTTTTATAAAGAGACAGTCATAAGACAACCCATATGTAAATTATAGGATAAAGATGATCCATTCAACAACGCATCACTAGAACCCCAAGATCCCAACTCTATAATGCACATATAGCTTCAATACATAATATAGGTTTACCTGCATTTCTCAATCCTCATGCCAAAGTGTCCATCCCTGATATATGAGCAATTAACAAATCTTCTACATCAACACTTTCCCTCCTTCTGTGTCAAATAAATGGAAAACATAGATAAGTTTGATATCACTTTGTACGACATGTAGCATATTGGACAATACAACAACATTATAAACCATCAACTAGAACCCAACACAATACTCTCGAGCTTTTGTACAGTCTATGAAGGGGCATATACTAGATTTTTCCAGCTTTTTTTACTATCCTATACAATAACCTCTTATAGTTCATGTTTATTCTGTTTGCTCGAGCAAAAGCATAAGCAACCAGAGCAGTTTTTTACTCAATTGACCCAAATTTTGACCTTATTAAAATAAGGAATGGGTCTTTAGGTAGCGATAAATCGAGATCATGAGCACAGCCAATGACCATTAGAATAAGACATGTCCAACTAAAGTAAAAAAGTGCTATTGGAATATTAACACCTAGGGGGTAGCTTGAACTATGACATTCATAGGTCTAATCATAACAGGCCAGTATCAAACAAAACTCATCGATTCATGCCATCAAATGGGAGTTGTTCTTTAACTACAGTGGTGAACATCGGTTGGATGTCTTGAACATGTAAATATTTTATGGCTGGCCACAATTAGGGAAGTATAAGTTGATGACTTAGAACATGTTTCCTATGTGTGTTCATGTGATAAATAATTAGAATACATAGAGAGATTCCTCATTTCTTCAAATGTGGTGTAGTGGAAATTATTACTTTAGTGATTTTTTCAGACTATTCGATCCACCCTACTAAGTCTTCGACCAATG
Source organism: Pseudotsuga menziesii (assembly GCA_001517045.1). NCBI lineage: Eukaryota > Viridiplantae > Streptophyta > Pinopsida > Pinales > Pinaceae > Pseudotsuga > Pseudotsuga menziesii. The sequence goes on along the minus strand of LPNX010873982.1, from coordinate 68,428 downwards.
GAAACAAAAGAATGATACCTATGCTCAACCACTCCAATTATGATTGTCGCAATTCTTATGGATAGCAATGATAGGGAGTACTCGGGGTTCCAATAGAATATGTACAATAAACTGTCATATGTACCTACTCGCCAAGATTGCACTGTTGCAAGAATATATGGTCATATTTCACATACTTGGTCCAATATTGTTTGTATTTTGCAATTCCAATTTCAAGCCATGGTTTCATGTTTCCATTGTAATGTATCAGTGCTACCTTTACAATATCTGTCTGACTAACACTAGGATTATAACCAAGGCCTAGAACATGCCAAGAATTATCTAGTGCATAATTAAGGTTGTAAAAGGTGATCAGCCCAAGTGGTAGGCTGCCTAGTTTCCACAGCTATCTGTCTTTGTTCTAAGATAAAAATCATCACACAATAGTCATTTTTAGAAAAAACCAAATGCTAATGTCACTTCATTGCAGAAACCACAAATAAAGCACCAGGAAACCAAAAGCAAAATGTCAATGTATACTTACCAGGTTTTCCCATTTATGATATATCCTTGTCATGTCCTGCTTTTTCCATTCTTGCAAGTCAAATATATTCATGCCATATGCCCATCTACAGGAATTTGGGTCAAAGTCCCTCACAATAAGAGGATTTGAGAAATTCAGATATTTATCAAGTCGATAGAAGGTCTCTCCACATGTTTCCACTGCACCATTTACCTTACCATGCATGTCAATCCCCCAAAGAGTAGTCAAATCCTTTTGCACTACAACATCATCATCTAAAAAAGCATCCTTACTTTTAAAACTTTTGGAGCGAACAATACACTGCTCAAATTTCTCACTTTTTGGTTTCAACCAGAGTGTTGAATTCTGTAAGGTTGCAAAAAAAGCTAATAAATATTGGATTTGTAATTACAAGGAAATGTTAGCTTCATAGATAGTTGCCATTGGGCCTTTGGAAAATGATCTACCCTTCACTGACCACATCACATGACCAAGGTCTGCTACCCAGATAGTATAAAGAGTGAAGAGATTTGCCCCTCAAACATTTTGTATCCCAATATATCCAAAGTTAAAATGATCTAGAATCACAAATAACATGACCTTATTAGAGATTAGAATACAGATACCCACTTACATATTGCCCATTTGAAAGGAATCCTTGTAACATTTGCATGAAGAGCTTCTTGAACATCAACCCTGTTTAAATATTCATTTGCGTATACTTTAATACATGGGTCATATCCACTGTAAAAGAACCTCATTGTTCTCCTTGAGATCTGCAAGTACTTTTCAAGAATATTATAAAGTAAAAGGAAAAGAGAATTATAAAGTAAGCTTCCAATACTTTTCAATAAAACCAAACAAACATAATTTTCATCTCTTTCAACTTAACACTCTATTATTCACTGCGTTAAATTTGGTCCTCGAGAATCATCAAATGCCATGTACAGTAATAACATGATAAGGTAATGTACAGTATATATCAATAGTAAATAATCATAACCAATATTTGAATCAAGCATATACTCAAATTTTTCAGATTTGATCTTGTCACCAAAGGGACAAGTCAATATAGACAAACAATTTATGTACCTTCTGAGAGATCTAGAGAGGGTTAAAGAATAAGAATGTGGACAACATACTGACCCAGACTTCTTAGTCGACAAGCACATTCATACCCAGTACAGTCAATCTATCAACACAATCATGCTGGGTAAGGATGCAGTCACATACTGCAGAGACACACAAGCATACTTTCCATAGTCATGCTTGAAAAAACATAGTCCACCCATAAAGTGAAACTCAATGTCACATTGGGGAAGACCCCACAATCCACACAAGAAAACATGCTCATGGTCACCTCATGGTCACGCTAGGGAAGGACCCACAGTCCACCCGAGAAAATAGATCATGGTCATGCTGGAGAAGGACACATAGTCCACCAAGAAAATAGATCACGGTCACGTTGGGGAAGGACCCATAGTCCACTCAAGAAAATAAATCACAGTCATGCTGGTGAAGCACCCACAGTCCACCAAGAAACAGATCACTTTCACGCTGGTGAATGACCCAAATTCCACCTAATAAAACAGATCATAGTCATGCTGGAGAAGGACCTCTCAAGGTATCACTAAGGAACAGGTTTTTTGGCCTTGTTGAAGGACCCATAGTCCACCAAGAAAGTGCAAAGAAACAAATCACGGTCACACTGGTGAAGGAGCCACATTCCACCAAGAAACAGACTCACGGTTACACTGTGGAAGAACCCACAGTACACCCAAGAAACAGGTCACGGTCACGCTGGGGGAGGACCCAAAATCCAATAGATTCACGGTCACACTGGTGCAAAGTGACCATGTGGAAGGTGTAACAAGGAAATCCCAGTCACGGGGATGGTGCAGCAAGATATCACATGGACCATCAACAAAGATCGTGCAAAGATCACGTAGAGGGAGAGAGTTCAGTCACGCTTGTTAAGGTAAGGTATCAAAACATTAATAAACATCACCTATGGACAAAGTAAGATAAAGGATTATGAGGTGATCATGATTCAACCTAGGTGGCCACAACAAAACAAACAACAAACCCAAAAGGTCAAGGTGAACCATATAAGGTGGACATGCAACTCCTTTATAGGACCAACAAGACCAATAATATGTTCTCTCTCTCAAGGTACATTGTTTTATATTTTTTGTCATCATTGTATAAGATTAATTGGTTATAGAAACTAGAACCAATCATACCCACTCCATGCCACAACAGGTGCACAACAATGAGTTTTATAACAAGAGATTTCCACACCATAGCCATCTTTCAAATCAACAACAATCACAATTTCCTAATGAGTTACTATGCATTCCACACAAACATGATGAAATTAAAGAACATGATATGCCATTTAAGAAAACATTTAGAAAACACATTTCAAGAAACACACATTAAGTAATATTCCATTTAAGTATTGAAGTAGCAAAAGAAAGTATATGAAATCTCTAACATGGGCATGGGCACCAAAATTTGACAAAAAAAAACTGGTTTCATCCTTTTAAAAGTAATATTAAACATGATTGTTGAACTAAAGAACAGTTCAGCAACCCTTAAGAACCATGCTTCAAGAATGCATAGAGAAATATTTGACAATCGGTAACTTCACATAGAGTTATCCCAACTATTTGGCATCCGAACCATTCACCGCACCTGAAGATAAGATAAATTAAAATGAGTATAAAATGAGTATGTTGGAGCAGGGTCCCGCAGCTACAGAAGAAGCTGCTAGTTTTGGAGGAAAGATAAGTTTTAGCGGAGAGAAGTTAAGACAGAGCTACGACGCCGTAGCACGTTTCCAGCCGGAGAGCAGAGCCGGAAACCATGACTTTTAAGATAGAAAAGTCAAGAAGGCAACGGTACCTAAGCGGCCGAGAAGAGAGAGCTCACCCACTGCATTGAAGGCAGCGGCGGAAGACAGGAGGGCTCAGCGACCCTCATAAAGGAGAAGAAGCAACGAGGCTGAAGCATTGAAGGCAAAGGACAGAAAGGCGAAGCGGTGCATAGTACCCATGATCAGTGCCTGGAAGCATGGAAGACTGCAGAGAGCTGTGATGTGACGGAAAGCGGCTACCTCAAGTACAGATATGGCTGATTGTCACTAGTTAGGTTTTGGGTTAGTGTTGGGACAGGCCCACAGTGTTGTAATGGCAAGACCTTCGGGCTGCCTATATAAGAATATATTTTGTATTGTAAAAGGGTTGGTTAGTCGGTTAGCGGGTTGAAGAACTAGCTAGTCAGTTGTTAGTTAGTAGTGTTTTGCAGACTATTAGACTGTTGCAAAAGCCTAGCTCTGGTTCTGTTATTAGCGGTAGCAATCTTACGGTAACCAGTAGCTGGCTTATAGAATATGTATGTAAAGATCCACAGAGATCAACAGAGAGGGAAGAGTATATTGTAGGAGAGCAATATAGAAGAGAAAAGGGATCTAGAGAGAAGATCTTAAGCTGCATATGCGGTGCAGCAGAACTGTGTTTTACCTTTCCCTGAGCTATAATTAAAACACAGTTCTGTGGACGTAACTTCCATCCTGGAGGTGAACCACATTAAAATCAGTGTTATGTGATCGGTCTATGTGTTATGTTTATTTATGCATTTCTCAGTTAGTTCATAGACTTTGTTTACAGTTTAATGAATGAATGTGTTAATCAGTTCACAGCAATATAGAAGGGTAAAAATCAGTTAACATCTTTGGCATGCTGTTTATGGTTCATTCATGCTCTGTGTACAACAGTCTCTATTGCAGTATCAAATAGCCTTGTATGTTAAGACTTGCACGTCGACACGAGCAACGCTAAGTGCGCTAAACCGCGGAAGTAGGATATCATAGAGAGGTGATACCGCACCGGCAGAGGAGCTGTGGTGCGCAATACCGTAGGTGAAGGACTTAGCGTTGGGTGGGAAGTGCGTGTCGCACCATGCGCGGCGATGCAATAAGGTTGGAGATATCACGGGACTGAGAAAGTGCGCGCCGCAGGGAAGGATCACGCGGCGGTATAAAGGAATATCGTGCGGCTAGAGGAGCTGCGAGGTGGGGAAAATCGCGCGACGCGAGTAGGAGATCGCACGACGTGCAGAGGAGATCCCGCAGCTAGGAGAGCTGCGAGCCACCAGTAGGATTGCTGCAGAACCTGGCCCAAGACACTTGAGTCCTTGGCCAACCCATTAGAGTCACTTCGGGTGAGACTTCAGGCCGCTTTGCGGTCTGTCGCCGAAAGGGCCGGTGATATAGGGGTGTTGTTGGTTGATCATAGTAAACCCGAGTCTGCCCATAGCAACCAACAAATGGTTATGTTGCCGGTTTTGAACAACTGAGCGCTAATGTTCTGTTGGCATCCTACTAGAGAAGAGTTTCACCACTGGCTGGATTCAAACTTAAGGGAGTTTTCCAAGAAAGAAAATCGGATCCCTAAACTGAGCACAGAGGCCTGGTTAGAAAAGCATATCGCTTCAGACATACACGCTATATTTTTTGCAACCTATGGAAACGAGCTTTTTGACTGGTTATCCAAGTTGACCGATAGGGACATTTTCAAAAAGAAAAGAAACATTGTCTAGACACCGGAGCTGATTCAGACCGTACAGAGTCTCGACAATTCCTTAACGAGAGCAGTGGACTTCTGGCTTGCGAGTGTGCTAGGAGGCTTCGTTACAGAATTTGCAGTTTACCAGAGAAAGAGCTTCAGTGAGGCTGAGCGGTACTTCTTCAAAGGATATCGTGGTAAGTACCTAAAATATCTAAACTTGTCCATTAAGATGCTGCTATATGAAAAAGGAGTAATGGACATGGCTTCAGAGGAATAAGTAAAGATAGTAATGTCACAAGAGTTTGAAAGTGATTTTGATGACATTGGACGCACACGTAGTGGCAAGAAATATAAAGTAACCTTCGGCTCTCCTGTATTTGGAGACAGTTCAGAAAATATTAGGCAACCGAGTCCTAGTACCACAGAAGAACCAGAGGGGGGTATCCCTTACCAGCCCTACACCCCACAGAAACAGACCGGGACTCAGAGTAATCCCGTAGGTACTCCATCCAGTAGCTCACAGACAATACCTACTGCCGCTACATCACCTTCACCTACACCGTTGAGTGGTAGTAATCCAGTCAATCAGAACCCACCGCAGAGAAATAGAATGGGAGATGATATGAAGCTACCTACCTTTAAGGGTACAGGAGCGAAGGACCCGGAACATCATTGGTTTCTATGTGAAGCTATGTGGACCATTACAACAATCAATGACGATAACCTTAAACTTGTACAGTTGGTCACTACACTCAGAGATCGAGCTTTAACATGGTACATAAAGTATACCACAGTACCCAAGACACTTGCCCAAGTCAAGAACGCCATGATTAAAGAGTTCAAGAAACCTAAGTCTGAATCTCAGTGCATTACAGAGCTCAAGGACATTAAGCAGCTACCATCGGAATCAGTATGGGACTTTGACCAGAAATTCAAAGCTCTTATAGACCAAGTAAGTTTTGAGTTTGCGCTGGAGTAGCATAAGGAATGGTTTATCACAGCACTGCTCCCTCACATCAGAGTTCCATTAATGCAGCAGAAACTCCAGACGCAGGATGACACGTTGGAGATGGCGATGAAGCTAGAAGCTTCACCTTTAGTAGAAACCAGTGCAGGCATAACAACTCTACACAGGCATAACAACTCTACAGAACCAATTGGCCAATCTCATGTTACAGATACACGAACTTAAGAAAGGAAAAGAGGTTATGCAAGACATATGGTGCTTACGATGTAGAGCACAGGGTCATACCAAAGACAACTATCCAGTCTTTGTAGAATATTTAGCGTCAGGAGCCCCTAACCCCTTACCACGAACGCAAGGGCCATGGTGTGAAATATGCAAAACACAAGGACACCCACCTCAGCAATGCCCTTTGCTTCAGAAGTATGTACAGACACCTAAGAACCTATACTGTGTCTTCTGCAGCTCTGTTGGACACGATGAATAGAATTGCCAAACCTATGATCTCATGTTAGATAGAAAACATGACGTGTACAGAGTCCAAGCAGACACACAGGGTCCAGCAGCAGGACCACAGCCTGATCCGACTTATGGTGGCCGAGGAGGAGGATTCATAGGATGAGGCCGTGGAGGAGGCTTTGCAAGAGGAGGAGGCTTCGACAGAGGAGAGGGTTTTGGCTGTGGTCACGGACCAATCACTTGTTATAACTGCGGAGTTGTAGGACACTACGCTAGGGACTGCCAGAGCCCCACTACTACTTGTAACTACTACAAATCGTATGATCATACTATAGAGGAGTGTCCTACCTTGATAGCTAAGATCAAAGATACTAAGCCAACGGCACATCAGAACATCCAGCTTATTGTTGCCGAACAAGCAGAGCCAGAACCAAGAGTTAATATTGTGACTCGTAGTGGTGCTTCCACCAGTGGGACACCGCAGGAGACCGAAAAGAACACAAGTCAGGAGTGGGTGCGCAGAGCTCCCGGTAAAGCAACAGCACTCGACCTACAGAATAATAAAGAGACATTTCATGAAGCCAAGGATTCCTTTGATGAACCTACACAATCAGGATCGTAGGTATCGCCGTCTAGGGGCGTACCACAGCAAGCACCTCGTGGCGATAGCCCAGAACAGATACCGCATGCCACCACATCGGGAAGATGCGATGAGGATGAATCGACAGGGAGTATACAATCCTTCCTATGCAGTTGTTTGAAGCTCTTGAGAAATGAAAAAGCTATCGGCGAGCTACAGCACATCATAGATCAGTGTCAGCAACCTTCTCTCTCGGGCAGTGCACACCGCGCTGTTCATAATATTACAGGACATACAAGGATCGGAAGGGAGATGAAACTCACAGCACAAATTGGAGAGTTCGAAATGGATGAAGTCGTCTTAGATCTGGGATCAGAGGTGAATGTTCTAACTAAGCAGACATGGGAACAGATGGGTAGTCCTCAGTTAGTCCTATCGCCTATCCACCTGAGATTAGCTAATCAGCAGCGAGTATCACCATTGGGTCGACTACCGCCGGTGCCAGTTGACATTGACGGAGTTCGTACTTTTGCGGACTTTGAAGTTATAGAAATCATTGGCGACAGTCGACCGTATCCAGCACTATTAAGTATCGATTGGGCGATTGGTAGCAAGGCTGTCATCGACCTAAAGAGAAGACAAATGACCTTTGAGGATGCGCAGATCCGGGTCATCGCACCGCTGGATCCTTACCAAGGTCCTAGATATATCGAACCTATCCAAGCCAAGGAGGAGGCACATAACATGGATAGTCTCTACCAGATGACCGCGAACCAGAGTGACTACATCAATCCAACCGCAGAAGGGAACATTAGTTGGCAATGCGACAGCTCATGCGCATCGAATTCTGATATTGGTCTAGAGAACTGGCAGAACAGACTTTACGAAGTCTCAGCGCGCAGATGTGTGTTTATGAGTAAATCTCTCCGATGGATTGGCGCAGAGATCACTGAGATTCCATCATATCATGGTCTAACAGATATTCAGGAATTCCTTGAGCAGTTTGAGCAACAGATTCCTTACGAGCAGAGAATCGCAGCTATGGACCTTGTAGTACGAGCCACACCTGCAAGATGGTGGTACGCGCATAAAGAGAATATCGCATCATGGGATGATATTAAAAGATTGATGGTGATTATATTTTCGGTCGACCAAGAGTATGTACCGCAGAAGTACATAGGAGAAACTAACCCCAGGGCAAACATTCAGACATGTGAACAGAACTGGTTGGACATTCCAGAGGATGAATGGGTTCACAGATTCATTCACACATTGGACACAGTTCCAAGGAACTGGTACACAGAGACCGAGTTGCGCAAAGGGACGACCACATGGTCACTGATGACAGATAGTTTCCTACTTACCTTTGCATTTGAATCAGAACATCCAAGTGTTGCTCAGGCCCTAGACATAATCAAGACCAAGATATTCGAGGACTGTACCATCCCAGTGCAAGCTTAACCTGAGTGGACCATTCAGCTGCAAGACGCGCTTGAGTGCTATAACTTCGCAGCAAAGCCAGACAATGAAGATAAGGATGAGGATGAGGATCCTCGCAACACCAACATTCCGGAGTCAGAAGGAACTCGCGATGTTGGGGGACCACAGTTAGAGATTCCAGCAATCACCGAAGCTATCAAGATTAAAAAGATCAATATTGGCACAGATGCAGAACCTAAGTTTGCCTCTATTGGAGACTATTGGAATGATGAAACAGTTGGACAGATTGCCGACTTGTTACACGACTATCAGGACCTATTTCCCATCAAGTTCACAGAGATGAAGGGAATAGTTGGAGACCTGGGAGTTATGAGGATACCATTGAAGGAGGATGCTAGACGAGTTAAGCAGCTCCCATATAGATTGAATCCGTGCTACAAAGAAAAAGTAAAGGACGAAATCGATAAGATGCTAGCAGCAGGAATCATTGAGCCGGTAGAATAAAGTGAATGGGTTAGCCCCATGGTCGTACAAGAAAACAAAACAAAAGGAGACATCAGGATCTGTGTCGATCTGCACAAGCTCAATGATGCATCGCTTCACGATCCATTTCCGACACTGTTCACTGATGAAGTATTAGACAACGTGGGAGGACAGGAGGTCTACTCCTTCACTGATGGGTTTTCAGGCTACCATCAGATCAGAATACATCCAGAAGATCAGTCCAAGACCACCTTTGCAACAGAATGGGGCTCGTTCCAGTATACGGTAATGTCCTTTGGTCTTAAGAATGCACCAGCTATATTTTCTAGAGTAGTTGTTGCTGTATTTAAAGAATACATTCATAAATTCCTAGAAGTATATTTTGATGATTGGACTGTATTTGGACTAATTGACAAGCATATAGGAGACTTAAGACTGATGTTAGAGAAATGTAGGCAGTACTAGATCTCTCTAAACTTGAAGAAATGTATATTTTGTGCACCGTTTGGTATTTTGTTGGGTCACATTGTGTGCAGACAAGGCTTGATGGTAGATCCCGCGAAGATTGCCATCATTGTAAAACTTCCGGCACCCAACTCAATCAAGCAACTGAGGAAAGTACTTGGTCATACCGGGTACTACAGAAAGTTCATCAAGGGCTACGCAAAGATCACAACACCAATGGAGAAATTGCTCAAGAAGGATGTAAAATTCCTATGGAACGAGGAATGTCAGCAGAGTCTAGACATGCTTAAAGAGAAGATGGTTACAGCACCCATCTTAGTATTTCCCGACTGGACTAAGCCATTTCATGTACATGTGGATGCGTCTGGCATCGCATTAGGGGTTGTTTTAACACAACTAGGAGAAGGGGACATTGACCACCCTATCGCATATTCCAGCAGAAAGCTCTCGACAGCAGAAAAGAACTACACCACAACTGAAAGGGAAGGCTTAGCTATGGTGTATGCGCTGCAGAAGTTTAGGCACTACCTGTTGGATACCCCGTTCAAGATGTTTACTGACCATTCCGCGTTAAAGTATTTGGTCAATAAGCCAGTGTTAGGGGGGAGAATCTGTAGATGGTTACTCCTCTTTCAGGAGTATGATTTTGAAATCATTGTGAAACCAGGAAGACTAAATGTAGGACCTCATCATTTGTCGCGGATAAACTCAGGAGAAGAGCCAAGTAACCTAGAAGACAATCTACCGGATGCGCCGTTATTCTCTATACAGATCGCAGATGAGTACTATGCCGATATTATTCAATTTCTCACTACGGGAGTAGCACCTGACGAGTTTACCAAGCAGCAAAAGAAGCAGTTGGTTGTTAAAGCAGCAGACTTCACCCTCATCGCAGGACACCTATACAAGTTAGGCCCGGATGAAGTTTTGTGCAGATGTGTGATGCCGCATGAAAAAGACGCTATTATCAGAGAGGCACACTCAGGAACCGCAGGAGGTCATTTCGCAGGAAAGCCGACTGCGTAGAAAATCCTAGAGGCAGGATTATGGTGGCCTACGTTGCATAAAGACACCAAGGACTTTTGCAGATGCTGCGATATCTGCCAAAGGGTAGGAAAACCCTCGCGACGCGATGAAATGCCACTGCGACCGCAGGTCACGTTGCGCGCATTTGACAAATGGGCTATAGATTTTGTGGGTCCTATCAACCCACCAGGAAAGCGCATTGGTGCGAGATATATTATCACTGGAATAGAGTACCTCACCAGATGGGCAGAGGCCAAAGCAGTAAGAAATTGTGATGCTGCCAGCTACATAGTTCCTGTTTGAAAACATCATCAGTAGGTTTGGATGCCCAGTAAGTTTGATGAGTGATCAAGGCACACATTTCTTGAACAATACTATTGAGGCATTGACAGAAGAATTCCAGATCCAGCACCATAAGAGCACTCCCTACCACCCACAGCCTAATGGTACAGTGGAGGCCTTTAATAAGATTTTAGAAAATGCTCTTACTAATATCTGCAATAGCCAGAGGAATGATTGGGACCTCAGAGTTAACGCTGTCTTATGGGCGTACAGGACCACATGCAAGAAACTTACGGGACACACACCTTTCAGCTTAGTATATGGACAGGAGGCTGTTATGCCTATGGAGTATATTCTTCCCAGTTTAAGAATCGCTCAGATTATCGGGATGACTGATACAGACACAGTCGAAGAAAGGTTAGCACAGCTGCTTTCCTTAGAAGAAGACAGATTCATCGCCGGATTCCATCAGAAAGTGCAGAAGGCACGAGAAAAAGCTTGGCATGACAGACACATTAAGAATAAGATTTTCCAGATCGGAGACCTAGTGCTCCTCTATGACAGCAAATTCATTAAGTTTCCAGGGAAGTTCAAGATACATTGGTTGGGGCCATATCAGATATAGCAAGTCACAGAGGGAGGTGTCGTTCAGCTCAGCCAGCTGAAAGAGGAGATTTTTCCCACATGGATTAATGGCAGTAGGCTTAAGCCCTATAGTGATAGCCACCCCGCCTCTTAACCAGTCAAAGCAGTGCAGATGTCCAGTGTAGTTGAAAGGAGGCATCGCATCGGGAACAAGTCTACACCGGAATATATTATTAAAAAAAATAAAATAAATAAATAAATAAATAAATTTGCAGGTGATGCGGAGTCGCATCGCAGCAGCGCGATGTTTCCCCGTGCCACGTACTCAGTTTTGCAACCGACAAAGGCCAGTCAAGTCAGCAGCTGACAGGTAGTTAATGAGGTAATGATCCGTATATCTTACCGTAGATTTGGCAGCAGTATAATTAATTTTTCCAGATTTGGAAAATCTCCGACGAGACCGACGCCTGTGCACACACGTTTCGAGGGAAATTCAATCGGATTTCCGCATTTATTAGGGATCAGATGGCGGGTGTGGTCTTGTCCACGCATTAATGACGACTGACGGGTTCATTCTAGATGACCGTTGCGTCCGAGATTATCGTATTGGGCATAAAAGCAGCAAGTACTCAAGTGGGACGGTTACATTTCCAGAAAAGCCGAGAGCCATAGAGTTAAGTCGTTAAGAGTTCTGTGTCCAGAGCTAAGTGGTTACAGAGTGCTGTGATTTTCAAAAGTTGCAGCCAGTGCACGTCTGCCATTTTGTACTGAGTGGGTTATGTTCGAGGATGAACCTCTAGAAGGCATGTTGAGAAGTTTTGACCCTGGTGGCCGTAGGTCCGCCATGACGACGTCGCCCAGGGTTGTGAAATTAAGTACAGCACAAGTCAGACAGCCGCTAAGGATGGAGAGTCAAGCGCCAGAAGTAGAAGTTGTCACCAAAGTCTCTGCTAAGGAGAAGAAGAATGCCGAGCCGATCACTGAAGATAAGAAAGCAGAGCAGAAGAATGATGAGAAGAAATCTCCCGCTAGGTGGAAAGTAAAAATGAGAAAAAGAAAGCAACGGGAGAAGGTCGTCGACCTATCTGATCAGCTAAGAAAAGCACCAAAGATTGCGGAGGCAACGCAACAAAAATCTGATGATCAGAGGCAGCATGGGTACTTGGAGCACTTCGAAGAGAAGAGAAGTGGAAGGGGGCAGCAAACCCAGCGGTCGGTCAAATTCTTGGAGGCAGGCAAAGGCTTGTTCTTGGAACGGAATTCATGGTTTTCCCCTCCTTCATATACGAGGCTCCAGGCTGAATGAAATGTTTGAGAGGGCTGGAATATACATACTTTCCTTGTGATAAAATTTCTAACCCAGATAAAGAGGAAAGGATATCTGTAGAAAACCTCTCAAACACTAGAAGGCTATTAAAAGGTTTCAGAAGCGAAGAGAGCGAAGCCATGACAGTGGGCAGGAAGGTTAAGAGAGCCCAGCAAACCAAGTTACATAAAACTATAAAGAGAGTGTCGAAGTAATGCAGAAGGAAGTCACAGGACTTCGTGAAAGGTTGCAGAGGGCTTCGCAGGAAGCCAAGGCAAATTTACAGCAGGAGAAGCCTGTTGCAGGTGGCTCGAGAACGAGCCACAAGTAAGTGTTAGGGGACTGTTGGAGCAGGGTCCCGTAGCTACAGAAGAAGCTGCTAGTTTTTGCGGAAAGATAAGTTTTGGCGGAGAGAAGTTAAGACAGAGCTACGACGCCGTAGCATGTTTCCAGCTGGAGAGCAGAGCCAGAAACCATGACTTTTAAGATAGAAAATTCAAGAAGGCAACGGTACCTGAGCGGCCGAGAAGAGAGAGCTCACCCACTGCATTGAAGGCAGCGGCGGAAGATAGGAGGGCTTAGCGACCCTCATAAAGGAGAAGAAGCAACGAGGCTGAAGCATTGAAGGCAAAGGAAAAAAAGGTGAAGCGGTGCATAGTACCCATGATCAGTGCCGGGAAGCATGGAAGACTGCAGAGAGCTGTGGTGTGACGGAAAGTGGCTACCTCAAGTACAGATATGGCCGACTGTCACTAGTTAGGTTTTGGGTTACTATTGGGACAGGCCCACAGTGTTGTAATGGCAAGACCTTCGGGCTGCCTATATAAGAATATATTTTGTATTGTAAAAGGGTTGGTTAGTCGGTTAGCGGGTTGAAGAACTAGCTAGTCAGTTTTTAGTTGGTAGTGTTTTGCAGACTATTAGACTGTTGTAAAAGCCTAGCTCTGGTTCTGTTATTAGCGGTAGCAATCTTACGGTAACCAGTAGCTGGCTTATAGAATATGTATGTAAAGATCCGCAGAGATCAACAGAGAGGGAAGAGTATATTGTAGGAGAGCAATATAGAAGAGAAAAGGGATCTAGAGAGAAGATCTTAAGCTGCATATGCGGTGCAGTAGAACTGTGTTTTACCTTCCCCTGAGCTATAATTAAAACACAGTTCTGTGGACGTAACTTCCATCCTGGAGGTGAACCACGTTAAAATCAGTGTTATGTGATTGGTCTATGTGTTATGTTTATTTATGCATTTCTTAGTCAGTTCATATACTTTGTTTACAGTTTAATGAATGAATTTGTTAATCAGTTCACAGCAATATAGAAGGTTAAAAATCAGTTAACATCTTTGGCATGTTGTTTATGGTTCATTCATGCTCTGTGTACAACAGTCTCTATTGCAGTATCAAATAGCCTTGTATGTTAAGACTTGCATGTCGACACGAGCAACGCTAAGTGCGCTAAACCGCGGAAGTAGGATATCACAGAGAGGTGATACCGCATCGGCAGAGGAGCTGCGATGCGCAATACCGTAGGTGAAGGACTTAGCATTGGGCAAGAAGTGCGTGTCGCACCATGCGCGGCGATGCAATAAGGTTGGAGATATCCCGGGCCTGAGAAAGTGCGCGCCGCAGGGAAGGATCACACGGCGATATAAAGGAATATCGTGTGGCTAGAGGAGCTGCGAGGTGGGGAAAATCGCACGACGCGAGCAGGAGATCGCACGATGCGCAGAGGAGAGCCCGCAGCTAGGAGAGCTGCGAGCCACCAGTAGGATTGCCGTAGAACCCGGACCAAGAAACTTGAGTCCTTTGTCAACCCATTAGAGTCACTTCGGGTGAGACTTCAGGCCGCTTTGCGGTCTGTCGCCGAAAGGGCCGGTGATCTAGGGGTGTTGTTGGTTGATCATAGTAAACCCGGGTCTGCCCATAGCAGCCAACAGAGTATGAAATTTATACAAACAAATCAATAATAATACAAAATATACTACTTCATAAATAAGTTATAATATAGTAGTACAAAAGATAAGATAAATTAGAATGGTTTGAAAACTTCACCCTATTTAAATTTTTAATGAAATCCTCCAAAATTATGTGGTCGCTTTCTTCTAACTTATATGTGTCTTTCTTGATATTGTATGATAGGTTTGTCGTTGCTATAGCAGATTCAAGTTGTATGAATAGATGATCTGTTGAATCATACTTGTACATGCGTTGCCCCTTTATTCTATTGTACCAACAACATTGAATCTCAACACCTTCAGGCCTATCCAAAATATCAATGTCATTATGGTAATCAAACATCCTATTACCATCCTTCTTTCTTATTCTTTGAACTCTTCCAATGTACCAAGTCCCAGAAGAAACGTCGTGCTTTGTACTTTGAGATACACCTTTTCTTGTAGTACGTTCAGCTACAACTATAGACTCGCTCTCAAACAACACCGCACAATCTGATCCAATTCCAAAACCAATTGCAACACCCTTTTTGGGGGCCCTCTCATCTCTCCCGAAGTATACTCCATTCCTCACTTTAGTCAATCTATCTTTCAATAATTTCAGGTTTCCATTCAATTGACTAACCAAACAAGATTTGTACATGTCCTTTCCATCGAGCTCCACCACTGGTTTGGTAGTTATGTTTACATTTTCATCAACGGAATCTAAAATTCCATCCAACTCATGCCTCCACTCACTTTCCATCATTTGCAATTCACTATCATTGAGTACCATAAAAGACGAAGATTGTAATATGGATGTGGAATGACCCGGTGGAGAATTATCAACTACTTCATTCACATCTTCAAATGTTGGAACATTGTGATCCTCTATCCATGGTTTAAACCACCAAGAATCTTATGTATGTCTTTTTGGTTGCATGTCAAGACCTTGTAAAATTCCCCGTGCATCCTCCAATCCTATCTTGAGAGATTCTATAATTTTATTATCGGTGGAAATTGAATCATATTGTGACAAGACATCACCTTCCTCTACTGTTTGTTGATGCAATTTGTTCCAGATACTCATTTGTTTCTTATGAGATTTATTGAAATGAAGCCCTTGGGGATTCGATTCTTCTTCAGCAACTCAATTAAGGGTTCCAATAGCATGAAGTAAGTTAGCAAAATCATATGCCCTCTATAGAGAAACCATGCCATCGACTTTTCTAAAGAAGTTCTCACATACATCTAACCCAGTCAAGTGCAATGCACATGGTAAGTTAGAGTATTGATCACGAAATAATCTCATCAAGAAAACTGCAAAGTGGCAATAAATTTTCACATCTTGATATGCCTCTCTACTAATGAAATTAATGTTGACATTAGTATTTTCCTGTTCTCTGACCCAACATAGCCATAAGGTGAAGAAATGATGGACTCTTGAATAATTTTGCACTCTTTCCCAAAGAGTTAAACTATGAGACAAAAAAATATCAATATAGTCAGCAACGATTGCTAGATAGGTCTCTGTACCCGATGTCCTCTCTGTCCTACCACTTGTACATCTCATTTCCTTCAAGCACCTCTAGACATGCCTTGAAGCAATGTGTTGTGCTGAACCTTAGTTTTGGCAATCAATCCTCTCTATATCCTCAATTTTAAGCTTGTGGTCATCCATTTTAAAATTGTTATAAACCATTCTTACATGGTTAAAACTAATCAACTCTTTTCCAACAACCAGATCTTGTCGACCACTAAACAAAGGATTCACTAGCTTTGTTCCATTGTGGATGTAATCCTGGTCATGAAGTCCTGTTACTTTAAATCCATCATACAACCTAGTTAGCCTCCACCCTTCCCAAGGAATTTGATATCTCATGTCTGTCGTTGAGTAATAATCCTTCAGCATAAGCATTCTTCTCCTACTATCCCCATCTGAGGAATGACCAATAATAGGTCCTAAAAAATATTCCACATGTTTCTTCCATAGGTCTTCTACTTTTTCCCATTGTTGATGGACAAAATTTGCATCAAACCTATTGCACGTTGGATGAACAACCACAACCAAATGAGGAAGCTTCTCATGTAAAGGGTTTGCAATAATAACACGTGCATAATGGCCAATCACACAATTCTTGAAGGCATTTGTAATAATCTCATAGCCCGCAACACCCTCACCAGTTGTCACCAAGAAATGTGATTGGCACTTATGTTCTTCTTTCTTACCACAAAAACCCACCAATGTATCACTTTTTTCTACCCACCTTACATATTTTTTCACAACAGTTTCATCTTCAGCAAGGCATACGGGAATTGGGCCCTCTATACCATGTTTGGATTTATAGGAAGCATAAAATTTTCTGATTGTCTCAAAAATGTACTCTTGCTCCCCTGGGATATATGTCAATGATTTTCTAACTTGCCTTAAAGTCGTAGGTATCGAAGGGCCATCCAGATTCAAGCTAATAAAGCTATGTAATCTAGGACCTCCCCATAACTTAATCATCTCATAAATGGATTGAGTGGATGCACTATACATTCTACTCGACTTTGAATGAACTAGGTTGTGAAATATATCTTGAACACATTCCCAAACTACATCTTTACGTTGTAATTTTCCTTGCTTATGAGCCTCACACACATCCTTGCAAAACCTGAACACATCCTTCCTTCCTGCAGATCTGAACAACTTTTCCCTTAGAGACCTTGTTCTTATAGACAGTGTAGCAACCTTTGTCCTCTCCCACGAAAGAGGTCGCATTGTTAACCTATGTGTAGCATTTGCTTCTCTTGCAACAATTTTCAGTTCAGTTTGAGTCAAATGGTCCAACCTTCTCCCTTTCCCTGTATCTCTCCCATGTCTTTTCATGTTGCTTCTTGATTCGCGATATAATCACATTCGAAAGTCATCACAATTAGGTATAATCTTACAAAAATTACATGTCCATGAATCAAAAGGTATTCCTGTTTCAGAAACCCTCTTGCAATGAATATGTCTATATGTATCATTAATACTGCATTCAATACCATGATAATTTAGTGTTCTCCTAGTATGTTTCTCTATGGCCCATATTTTTCCATCACGTTGGTCATCCATTAGAACCTTTTGTGTCCAATCTCTCCCCTCTTCTCTCAAGATAGGGATCCCAATACCCCCAACATAATAATATTGAGGGAGGTATTTTTCCTAGAACAAGATGAAAAAACACATTGGTTAATGATCTACTAACTACTACTAACAAGTAATAATAAACAAAGTAATGTGCATATTCAAATTCAAATTAAATTAAAACTTGGGTAATTTCCACACCTGAAGTAGAAGGATGTGGACTTGTAGAAGCCCCATGTAATGGTGATGGTAGTGATGGGATCAAGAACTTAGACAAACTTTGTTGGGACTTTTCATTGGTAGGCTTCTTCGCTCTCCCAACTATTCCACTCCTCAACACAACTATATCATGTGAAGCCTCAACTGTAGTATTAGTAGTGTGCTTCTTTGATTTCATGTGTTCATTTAGAGAACTGACAATATTACCACTTGCTGACACCAAAGAGAACCATCTATTGCATCGTGTACATTCCAATCTTACTTTTTTCTTGTCCTCGTAGTTTGCGAGTGTTGCTTCCACCACCTTGAACAAATTAGGCTTTGCAGTTGGTTGAAATCATGTAGAATTTTGATTGCTTGATCAATCTCAAGTTGATCTATAGCCACTGTTGTCTACTTTTCTTTGTTACCTGAAGGAATTTCATTAATTCCCAACATTGAAATTTGGCGTTGATGGGACCCTGTTTTCGTATGATTGTTTTTGAAGTTACGAATTGTTCGTGCTGCCAAGGAGACTTCCCTCGTTCCATAATCAATGCCACAGATTTCATGATGGATCTTTATATTAGGTTTTCCATTTTGTAAATATACCTTTAGTGTTAGCTTCTCCTTGACAAACTCTTCCATTAAACTATTCACTTTATGTTGCCGAGATGCCAATACATTAGGATCAACCACAACTTGTTCCACTGACTTAGACACATTACCAACTCTTGGTTGTTTATGCATAGGTTCCTCCAAATTCCCTTCAATGTTTTCAGAGATTGGTGTTCCCTTCATTACATTTGATTCCAATGTATCAGCAACCATCGTGCATACTTTCCTCTTAATGCCTACATTTGTTGTTGTAGGTTTCCTTCTTTCCTCTTGCTTTACATTTAAAGGACATCCAGTTGAGCCAATAATAAAATAAAAAGGATATTGAATGAATTCATCATTCACAATTTTAGAATGGATATCAGCATATGTACAACCTTTTTGACATTGGACTGTGTCAAGGGGACAATTCTCTTCACCAATAAAAATTCCAAAGTCCACAACATCACTTGGATCCATCTGCATTTACATCCATGTGTACCTTTTAGTTGGGTAAGAAATGAATAAAATTATAACATTTTTTTCAAAATTTTGGATATAATAAGGCTACAAAATGAGGTGAGTGTATCCATAAATAAATGAAAAAAAAAAGTAATTCAAATTTACACATGCATATTAGTTCATTAATAAAACAAAGATCTAGGAAGCGAAGTATGCACTTTCAATTCAAATATCTAAAAAGGATGAAGAAATATTACTATCAGGATGAAACACCTTGAAACAAAATGTATTGTTAGTGGCTTATTCAAATAGCCCTCCCCAAACTGAAGAGTCAGCTTCAACGTACCTGCAGAAGATCAAAAGGTGATCAAAACAAGAGATGAAAAAACATAGAGGTGATCAAAGGTCTTTGTTCTTTTTGGAATTTAGTCTTGTTATTTTTTATGGAAATTCCCCAAGCATTACAATCCACTCTACGAAATGATAAAAACATCTTAATTGACTAATATTACCAACCTGCAAGCCTAAGCCCTATTCTACATAGTGTTTGGCCTTGGGGTAAGAAAAAAAACTTAGTAATAAGTGAACTCGCCTAATAAATGAAGAATGGTCCAAGGAGAGATAAATTTGTTCAATAGTCACTCACAAAGCTCAAGTAAACCATTTTGGAAACTTCCTACATAAATGCAACAACTCTTAAATTCACTCCCTAGATCTTTGAGATCAATTTTGCATCCAAATGGTGAAGATTACGTAGTTGGTAGAGCTTCCACAGCTCAACAACACAATGAAATTGCAGCCATAACACTTTAATCGACCTAAATCTCTCACATTAGTGTGAATAGGTATTGTAGCTCTAATGACAGGTAACAAAGAGAAATCGATAAGATTTTGGAAGGGAGGCATTTAATTTCACATCATAATGTTAATATGCATACTCCTTTTATCATCAACATTATAGACCCAGTCAAACTGATGTAGACAGTGCTGGAATTACTCTTACATAAGTTTTTAGCTATGTAGAAGATATGTGATGACACATCCTTTGTTAACATAACATTGGACTGGTCACCTTTTGGTAAATAAGGCACATATACTATAGAACACATATCATGTTTTATAAATTTTATATAATTTGAAAAAAATGAATTATCAAACTTCATGTAACAACAATTAGTATTAAATATAGTTCTGAAATTACTCTTCTTCTATTAAATAATTTAGCTATGTAGAAGATATGCTATGAAATATTCTCTGTCAACATTCGATTGGTCACCTTTTAGGTTGTAAGAAAGGGGCATATAATAGGATGCATAAAATGTGTTTTTAAGGTTATAATATGCCAAAAATGAATTATCAAACTTCATATAAAGAAATCTAGTTCAGAGAGTCTTCCAGATAGCTACATTGAGGGGTCAGATAACCAACTTCACCACCAAGATCAAAATACCAAGGAATACATCCCATCTTCATCCTGACTTCAAAATATGTCTACAAGGGAATACAAGAAAAACCCAGTCATGGCTTATCTAGGGAGGCACTTATGGACCTACTAAGAAGCTGATACAAGAGGAGATCAACGTCTACCTCAGACATCCAAAGGATGTAAAAAATCAAAATTATGTCATACTCTTGAAAAAATAAACATCAAATATGTCAAAGAGAGTAGGTCAAGCTCAAATTAAAGAGCTTCATCGATCCATTCCCCACTATTTCACCTTCACATAATTCAGTGAACTGTAAGAGGCCAGATTCCATAGAGAGTTCCTCATTGGATAAGCCATTTTCCTTCTTGTTGTATTCTCTGTAGACATGAGCAAAATCAAGGGAAAGAAAGGATGATTCAAGATTCCTGATATTTTGACACCATCCATATTCTTGATTCTTGAGAAGAGTTATCATTGTCACCAAAGCAACTACTCCCCTCACTTTGGGTTTAATCCAACACATGGAGGGCTTCCCTAAGAGCAACTAAGTTGTAAAGATAAATGTAATTTCAAAGAGACTTAGGTCTCTACATCAACTATGAATTATTTCTTACTGTAAATCAAGTTGATGTTAAATAAATGATTTCAGAAAGATGTTAGTTGATGTTAAGTTGATTTCAGAAATGATGTTAAATGATTTCAGAACTTTTTTCAATGTTCTTTATCAGTGCATAGTTACAGTTCGAATATTAATTAATGTATGTGTAAATTCCCTCAAACTACAAATCTGAATTATTAATTAAATTACTGCTATAAAACCTGCCAGAAATGTTTCTTTTCAAATAGCTATGGCCCATTTTGCAGATTTTGTAAGATCTTAGCTCTGTCTAATACGTGTCTAATACCAACATTTAGAATAGTCATGAAATTATACACAAAGGAAAAACATTGGCTAAGATAGCTTGCTTCTCGGCATTATTGTAATGTAAACTAACTAGATGTTACTCTATGTTAACTCTAAGAATGTTGTAAGACATTATCCCTTTCTTTACCAAATACCAGCATTTAGAACAGTCATGAAATTCTACATGAAAGTGTGCAGCATTGAAATTACTCATTTAAATTGATTTTTGCATAATTATTTTTTCCTAGTTCTCTTCTGTTGAAATCCATGCTAGACAGGAGCGGTCTCAACTTGTGCTTGATTGATGATTGAGATTTCAAAAAGTTTACCAAATACACTTTGACGTCTCTTTTATATACAGATGAAATATGTAGATGATGACTCCACTACATTTTGGGCAATAGGAAGGAATTCAAGTGTGTTGGCTGCACATGTTGAACATTGTGGAAAGGAAGTTTTTATGGTTGTCCCCTTTGAGGGCACAGATTCAACAGAGGTGGTCTTCTTTACTTCACTAGAACAAACTTGTCATACTTTATTTTTCCATTTTATCATCTTATATCACAAATTTATTTAAATCAAGTATTCTTAAAAAAAGGATATCATTTCTAGAGGCAAACTATAGTCTCCATGATTGACAACTCTCTCCCACAGCTTGTAAAGGTAGAAGAATGGCATGTTGGCTCACAAAGATGTCAAGAGTGCAATTTATATGCTACATAGTTGCTTACAAGTTATTTCTTCTTTAGTCATTTTCTGCATTTCTTTTTGTAAATATTTTTCTGAGAATATAGGATGTATTTTTCAAAAAAATAAGGTAGGGAATGTTAATTTGCATTTGTAGCCTGTTCCATTACATTCAGAGGAAGAACATGGAACACACCAAGGTGTTGATGATAGAGATAGTAAACGAAATCTAGATGGTATTCCAAATGGAAGATCTCACACATACATTCCATTCCTCAATTGCTCACATTTACTCATAAAGTTTTGCAATTATAACACTTGCCTCCTTGTAATCGACTTGTGGAAATTTCTATCTTCTTCAGTTTGTGTGATGAGTATTTCTACAAAAGTTAGTCTTTCAGATATTGCATTTGAGCTAATCTTTCAGCTTATCCACAATTAGTGCCAAAGCTCATGAATTCTATATACATTACATGATTGTCTCATAAATTCTATCTTTTCTCAACTTCTAACGATTATATCTAGTAGTTTCCTTGAATATGAAGGTATGGTTAGATATTGTTGGAATACTTCTGGACTAAGGTGAGTGACTTCTCAAAGTATGAGGTTTGCCTCATTAGATTGGATGGCCTTACAGTACTCCTTTTCTCCATGGAAGAAATATTTAAGCAACTCCCGCACTTTGGGTATTCCTGTAGAACTTCCCACCAAGACAATTTTGTGAATTTGGGTTTTATATTTTGTCATTATCAATGGATTTTTGAAACAAATAAAATGTTCATTGTTCATTTTCCCACTCTCCTAATTTTTTAATGTTGGTCCTGGTTTTCATAGAGACGAGGGAAAACAACACTCTCTTAGCCGTCTTGCATGAACTTTGAAGTCCCTTTGGGATACGTTGAGTTTGTATTTTTCCCCATTATGTAATGGAGATGATTTCCTATCAAACCCATATACAAGGTTCACTCAAAAGATTTTTAAGACATCCAACCCTGTTAATTTCCCAACTGTTTTGGTGGTCCTTCTTTGAGAATCATTGTAATAAAGCAGGATGGCTAATAACAACTTTAATAATTTGACAGCTTGCAAGGTATTATTGCCAATTGGGTGGCACTGAGCTTTTATTTAAGAAAGGAAAAGGCTTTGATTCCTCCCAGTGCAGGGTGAAGGTTTGGAGGGTTTTGAACTATGCTAATTTTCCTCTATATGAAGAGATCTAGAATTTGGGTCCTGTAGCACCAGCCACATAATCATTGGTTATGGGAGGTTTCTTGTCATGTAAAAAAACTGGTTACATTCCTATTTTCCAACGCATGTCAATGAAATCATTTCTCCACTAGCAGATGGCAATAGTTAAAAACAGAGCTTATCATAATTTTGAGTTTGTTCTGTTTAAAAGGTAGTTAGATTTAAGTTTTGTTTTTATCTCATTGTTGTTTCTGGAATTCCATATTCAATCCAAGCTGGTGTAGCCTATCAGAATTCCTTCAGTATATCCTGGCATAATGGTAGGAAAGATTTGTCAGATACCCTCTATTTATATGTATATTTGGATCCAGCCAAGCCAAAAGTAATTTAATTTTTTTTTCTAGCAAAAGAAAATGTAATTTTGTTATCCACTATTTAGAACTGCAAACATATAGTCAAACCTAATTTTGATGTGTTTTTGGTTGTTATAGATTAGTGTAAATCTAGTGCTTAGAGAATGGCAGTATACTGATGGTTCCAGAAGCCTTCACAATCGTAACACATCAAATTCTCAGCACTCTTTACTTGGATCTTCAACTTTTCATTCACCAATTGGCAGAAAGCTTAAAATAACCATAGTGGAAGGCAGAAACCTTGCTGGAAAAGACAGATCTCGAAAGAGTGATCCTTACGTTAAGCTTCAGTATGGGAAGGTCGGGTTCCTCAATTTCTGAGTTAGATATTTTTTCGTTTTCTAGAATTAGACTGATCTACATATTGGTGGATATCTACAATGTTTCCTGCAGTTGTACTTTGCAATTGGTTAGCATTAATTTTTTTTTAATATAATCACAGAACATTCGCAGAACAAGATCAATTTCACGAGGCATCAGCCCCATATGGGACGAAGAATTTGAGTTTAACAAGATTGAAGGTGATCAGTATTTGAAATTAAAATGCTACAATGTAGACTTTCTTGGGGATGAGAGTATGGGAAGCGCCCGTGTGAATTTGGAAGGATTGGAAGAAGGAGAAACCAAGGATGTTTGGATCCCCCTTGAAAAAGTTACAACATGTGAAGTAAGACTCAAAATTGAGAAGAAAAAGCAAGAGCAAGACACTGAGGTGAGTTCATTTTGGTTTACATGTAATGTTATAATGAAACTTTGTTATATTTTTTTCATTTGTTCCCTTGGTCACTCTTTGTATACTTAAATCTTATCATTCAAGTGACCTAACATGTATCCTTCCGTGCTTATGTTTTCTCATTGGGAACACTATTTGATATGTCTTTTTAGTTGTCATTTGATTTATGAATTACCAAGCAAGCAATATAAGATTTTGTTTAGTTTGTTTTATATTTGATTTCCATGCATAATTGTTTTATTTGACCTGATTCTTCCTGCAATGCCTTGGAAAAATTATTTTATTTATCTGATTCTGTTGTGATGCCATGCAGAATTCTCTTACAAAAATAGCGAGTGGCTGGATTGTGCTTGTTCTTGTAGAAGCAAGGGACCTGATTGCAGCAGACTGGCGAGGAACCAGTGATCCATATGTCAGGCACATGTCAGGGTACAATATGGCAATTTGAAAAAAAGAACAAAGGTCAGTGAGTGCTACCACAGTTGACATCTTATTTAGCCTCAAATTCCTTGTTTTGGGTGATTTAATTCTGAACGGTCTTTAAGAGCATAATGTGTAAAAAGAGATTTAAGTACATTTCAATTGGGTGTTACACATATGAAATTTAAAATGTTGTACATAGGGTGTCGAATTACAAAAGTAGTTTAAATCAAGCCTCATCTAGTTGCATTGTCATTCAGTTCTCTCAAAGAGGGAAGACCACCCACTACATGGCTGACATTCCTCTTGTTTCCTATTTAATCACACCCATTTCCTAACCTACCTGCTTGCAGTGAAATTGTTCTGAGCCTTCCAACTTTTTCCAAAACTGCTTGAGTTGTATTTTTTTTACTAGGGAATTAGCAACTGGGGTGGGCGTGTACTCGTGTGTCACGGGGTCAATTCCTGTCTGCTACCACTATACCCCTAAGTGCACTTACACAAAATGCCAACATGGGTAATGGGCTAGCCGACATTTGAACCCATGATGTCGCAAGGAGTACCTTAAGAGTACACTCTATCGCCACTTGGTCTACAACCTTGGGGGCAATCTGGACACTCGAGTTGTATTTAAATATAGAAGTGTGTTCTTTATTTTTCTATTTTTCCAAAAGAAAAATAAAAAAACGTAATACATTATTTCTGGGATAGAAATTGAGATATTACATTCTGCATACAAATGTTGAAAACACTTGAAAAGATCCATAAGCCTTCAAAAAAGTTCTTTTGTCATAATGGCCCTGAGCCCTTTAAAATAAACTAATCTGCTTATTTCATATTCAACATCTGCATTATGAAATTACAGTCATAATATGAAATGTGCCATCTGCACTAAGAAAAGGAAAATAAGGTCACAAAAAAGGTCAAGGTGGGTTATTAGTATGCACACCATCTTTCAACTTCTGTAGTTTCAACATCCCTAACTGTACATCAACTCTATCTTTGGATTGAATATCTTCCAGTGTATTGAGTTCACTATTTATGTGCTTGAAAGAGTCATAATCCAGACATTCTCTCCAGGAGAGTACCTGATCCATCAAAGGTTGTAGCCCCAGATTTAGGAAAGGTACAATGCCACACATACAATTGATAATAAGTTTGGAATCTACTAAAACCTATAATTTGTCTAAATCACAATCCATTTCCAATCTAAGAAGTAGAGCCAGGACTTGAAGTTCGTCCGAGTTGTTGGTTCCATGTCCTACACCCATTGTGGAAAGGGAATACTGAGTAGCAGATAGGGTGAGAGTGTGGCATTTTGAAATATGATTTAATTCCTAGACTTTAATATCACCCAACTCACTTAAATGAATAAAATTCTATAATCTCTTATTGGCATATCCTCCATCCACCATTTAAAACACATTGAAAGTGTGTTATCATTCCACTGAACAGTGCCGCTTAAACGTTTTTTAGGTAAAGGAGGGAGAAG
Source organism: Pseudotsuga menziesii (assembly GCA_001517045.1). Taxonomy (NCBI): domain Eukaryota; kingdom Viridiplantae; phylum Streptophyta; class Pinopsida; order Pinales; family Pinaceae; genus Pseudotsuga; species Pseudotsuga menziesii. The sequence goes on along the minus strand of LPNX010873982.1, from coordinate 42,202 downwards.
AAGAAGCTTGGTCCATTGGAAAGCTTGGGAAATGGAGTCTTGTATGGTGGAGCACAAAGGGACTATGTTCTTCTGTAGATCTTAAAGATGAGGAGGATTCTTACTCGCTCAACCCCTTCCCTAAGAAAGATAACATGTAAATTAGAAATCCTTGCAAAGAAAAAAGGTTAAATAACTTGGTGCCACCTACAATAGAAACTTAGGAAGCATGAACCTTAGCCGAAATAAACATGCACTTCTAAGAGATCTAAAGCAAATGAACAATAAGAATATAATAAATATAGCTTTCTAATCTTACCCTATTGGGAGATAGCCCCCTTTTAAAGGCCAAACTCAACGAACAATATTGCAAGAAAAAAAACAATATAGATTACCTCATAAGCACTTAACAATTATCATCCACACATGAAAGAGCTACACCATTTGTGACCTCCAAAGCCTTTTATTTACAACAAAATATTGTACAATACAATCAAAGCTCAAGTGGAGGTTCCACACCGTCCATCTGAAATGAGGAATGAGCTCTTGGTTAAATAGAAGAAGGGGACGGATGTGAACATTTGGAGAGACTCCAATGTGAACTACAAGAGGCTACATCATATACCTACAAGCTTTAGTAATATTCTAGCCTATCTACCCCTGTGAGGAAAAAAAGGATAACTCTCAAGGTTATTCCAGATATGTATGAGTCCCTGAATAGTTCACATTTGAGTCTTTCCAAATGTTTATGAGAGTCAATGTGTCTAACCCAACCTTGTGCCTTAGTGTTTATGTTAAGGTTATTAAAGGAAAACAAAAAAAATGAATATGTGAGACAAGGCCTATATTTGGCCCATATTTTGTAAAGAGGCAAGGATAGATATAGTCCCTGATGCCCTTAAAGCTACAGGGACTTATCCATGCCTGTATAGCATGCACTTACAGGGTTTACTGTCTTGGCTATAGTGCTAGCATGATGCATTGGTGATGCATTGATAGTGATACTATTATGCTAATGTTATAGTGCTCATACACGTCAGCATACCATTTTCTTAGGGTCAGTTGTACCCAAAATGCATAAATCCCCTGCAAGTTTGGCATACACTGGACTATATTTATTCAGCTGCTTTTGTAAAGGGAGGTTTTGCTTCATGGAAATGTCCTATTTGCAAAGTTAATACGGTGGTACCATGAGGCAACTGTACAATTCCTATTTGTGATTAACATGTGACATGGATGTTGACATGGCTTCACATGAGACAAATAAGATACAATATTGTGTAAGTTGGGATTAGTCACGAATGGGACAAAAGGATAAAGACTAGCAAAATAAAATGTAATTATGTTATCAACTATTTAGAACTGCAAACATATAGTCAAACCTAACTAGTGTAAAGCTAGTGCTTAGAGAATGGAAATATACTGATGGTTCCAGAAGCCTTCACAGTCATAACACATCAAATTCTCAGCACTCTTTACTTGGATCTTCAACTTTTCATTCACCAGAAGGCATTTTTCATCAGAGGATTAAACATAGTATAGCTTACCTCCAAGAATGCTATGCAGTGGCTCTCCAACGTGCCTCCTCCAACACTGCTATGCACCATGGAAACCCACCACAAACCCACGACCAGAAAATGGTGAAAAAACGCCCTCGTTATCCAGAAAACACGATGGTGAAAACCCAAGGACCAACACTGCTACACACCAGAAAAAATGCCCTCATTTTCCAGAAAACACGATGGTGAAAAACCAAGGACCAACACTGCTACACACCAGAAAAAATGCCCTCATTTTCCAAAAAACACGATGGAGAAAACCCAAGGACCAACACTGCTACGATTTGAAAAAATGCCCTCGTTATCCAGCCAAAAAACACGATGGAGAAAACCCACAGAAAACCCAAGGACCAACACTGCTACGATTTGAAAAAACGCCCTCGTTATCCAGAAAACAGGATGGAGAAAACCCAGAAAAATGATGGAGAAAACCATAGGAAAACCCTATGCAGCATACGCAGGGTGCACGCAGACTTGGAGCACCGGTGAAGGGCGCGGGCAGTATTGTGGAATAAAATATCCCCCAACATATTGGATATTTATATAGTTTTAAAAAAACCTTTTTACCCCTAATATACCACAAATATATTGACTTTTAATTTTTTAATTTTAACCCCCCCAATATGAACGGATGTGATATCATATTGGTCCCTGGGTGACGCCCCCGTGCTGAATACCCAAAGGATCTCTAGACAAAATTGGACAGAACCTTTGGAAAGCACAATGAGGATCATAATAGCACTTTGGATATCACATCTATCACCACAAGAGTTATTTACTCAAAATTCTCGGCCTCTACTCTCTCTCATGAAGTTGTTCAAGATGAAGAAGAAGCAGAATCTTCTACACAGCCAATTCAAATTGAAGAAAGTCTCCTTGGAGTGACTCCTTCTCCTGATGCTCCGAAAGTTTGTAAGATCTCTGATATCTCATCTCCCCATATGGCTGAAATAGAAGAAGACATTCGAATCTCTGATATTGAAAAAAACCACTGCTGCACTTCCATGCAAACATTCACCAATGATTTTCCTTTGAATTCAGTGCAACATTTGCCAGTAATTGCTTTCGAAAGTGAAGAGAAATTTGATTTTTCTCCCTCTACTGTTGCTACTAGTGTAAAAATATGTAATACCTTGGATATTTTGGAAAAAATATCAGATTAAAAGAGTTATCAATTCGCTCCCCATGATCTAGATCTTCCAGCAAATTCCTGCAGGATTGCATGCACCAAAATTCAGAATTTTGAAGAAAAAGACAACTGTGCATCCACCGTCTCGGTTGACCATACTTTTGGATATGATATGAAACTTATTGGATCTGACATGATATTATTTGGATCTGATCTGATATTGCTTGGTTCAAAATTTCAGGTTCATAAACCTTCAGTACTGCTTGTAGCTGTTCTCATCAACGGTGTGAAGAAACAAGTACCACAAGTCTCCTTCGAAACTGTTGCTGGTGATTTGATTTCATTTCAAAGTTTTGGATCTGTTGTGAACCTATTTGGATTTGATTTAATTTCTGATATGATATTATTTGGTTCAAATTTTAAAATACAAGAGCTTTTAGTACTGCTTGAAGCTGCTCTCACCAATTTCGGTGTGAAAAATCAAGTACTGCAATTCTTCTTCAAATTTGTTGTTGGGGATTTGGCGTTAGTTTCCTTTTATGAGGTTGCTGATATTTTATTTTGTGAATCATTATCTATTTCTGAAGCTATATGATATTATGGAGCTCAATCATTCGCTCTCCACAGTCCCAGGGCTTCTCTACCTTTGGTCACATGCTCATCTCCTCACAGAACTAGTAAAGAGGAAGACATTCTACATCCGCTTGGACACTTGCTCCTAAGAATTGGGGATGATTTTACCACTCATGGTTTGATGTTCAAGGCTGCAACATATCATTTTCTTGAGTATTCCACACATGGTTTGAATCCCCAAGCACTTTTTCTCTCTTATCATTTGATTTCAGTTGCTCTACATGGGTCCAATTTTCATCCTACAACTGTCTATGTTCTTGATTCATTTGAGCACATTCTTACTCTTCAAAAGAGGAATATTACTCTAGACATATTCATTTAGTTTGGATTCATAGGTTCACATGCACAGTCTCAGGATGTTGTTGCATAGAAGAACCAATTCTTGATTTACTGCTTAGTTTGAGGGGGGGTATTTTTCCCATGAGGTTTTTCCTATTTCCTTGGTTACATTAAGCAGTTACTTTATTGTACAGGGTGACCTATGGACTTAGTTTCCAGAGACCTAGCATTTTTATGCACTTTATGTTTCTACTCCTTTGAGTATAGCTTAAGGGGGGCTGTTGGAGACATTTACCCACCATGCAGACCTAATTTGGTCAATTTGGCCTAGTTAAACCACTATCCTAAGTTTTATTGACTTAATTGACATCATAGGAGCATTGTATGACATCAGCATGAGCACACCCACGCCTACCTTCATTCAAGGAGGCCAACTAAGCCTTCTCCTTCATTCAGGGAGGCTAACTGGAGCACTCCGGGGGTGATCTAAGTGTCATAAATGCACTTAATTGATAACTGATGGTTACAATCAGTTAAATATGAGTGGTGAAGGTGCCTCCTTTCATTATATTGATTATTTAATTATAATTTAATGAACTGGAGTCAACGGGGGCGCCTCCAACCACCTCTGATGGCCAGTTTGACTTCATTTAACCTCATCGGGGTTCATTGGAGTTATTGATGCGCTACCACTTGTTGGTTGGCATGCAGTGACATGTGTCTGAGCTACTTTCAGTTAGACTCAGTCATTTATTGCACTCCAACTTCAGTTAGGACTCAGTTGAGTCAATCGGCACTTGATCAGTTGGTTAACTAGTGTGTTTACTATGGCTTACAGTCAGTTAAGCTACACCCATTCATTCAATTCGAATGACCTCCTTCTGAATTCAAATTGTCTTGGAATTCATGCATCTTGCATGATCATTGTATTGTATCATCATTCTTTCATTTGATTATACAGAGCTGCTACTTCCATTGCAGCACCATTTTGCCAATTTTATGCATATTTGTCTGTATTCTTTGTGAGACTGTGTTTTTTAGTTCCTAGACCACTGTGACAAATTAATATGGTATCAGAGCTCATGGTGGGATGAAGCTCATATCTCTCAAAAACATGGTTTTTGACAGATCTTGCAAGAAAAATTGAGCAAAATCTCAAAATTCCAGCACTGCACCAGAAGCCAACGCTTACCACTTAATACCCCAAGTAAAGGAATTGTTGATCAAGCTTGTTTGATCAATTATGTTGGGTATGATGAAATCCAAAAATGTGTAGGATGTCTGACCTTACAGTGCCCCTTTTTTTGTGATTTGTAGGTTTTAATAGGTACAACTTCGAATGGACTCATGAGTCCCTCTTCTCACCCCATTCACAAGCTATTCAAAATGGAAGTTGAAGATGATTGCATCTCTTAAGAGACGAGGTCTCTATGAGGTGTATATTGGAATTGGAAAAGAGTATTATGAGAATGAGAATGATTGGATAAATGACGGTGATAGAGATTTTGGATCAATATGCCTGGCCCTTTCTCCTAGCTTGCGCTACCTTATTAGCTATGTTGAATACCCAAAGGATATCTCGACAAAATTGGACAGAACCTTTGACAAGCACAATGAGGATCATAATAGCACTTTGGAGATAAAATCCATCACCACAAGAGTTCTTTACTCAAAATTCTCGGCCTCTACTCTCCCTAATGAAGTTGTTCAAGATGAAGAAGAAGCAGAATCTTCTACACAGTCAATTTGAATTGAAGGAAGCCTCATTGGAGTGACTCCTTCTCCTGATGCTCCAGAATTTTGTGAGATATATGATATCTCATCTCCTCATATGGCAGAAATATAAGAAGACATTCAAATCTCTGATATTGAAGAAAAACACTGCTGCACTTCCATGCAAACATTCACCAGTGATTTTCCTTTGAATTCTGTGCAAAATTTGCCAGTAATTGCTTCTGAAAGTGAAGAGAAATTTGATTTTTCTCCCTCTACTATTGCTGCTGGTGTGAAAATATGTAATAACTTGGATATTTTGGAAAAAATATCAGATTACAAGAGTGATCAATTCGCTCCCCATGATCTAGATCTTCCAGCAAATTCCTACAGGATTGCATGCACCAAAATTCAGAATTTTGAAGAAAAAGACAACTGTGCATCCACCGTCTCGGTTGACCATACTTTTGTATCTGATATGAACCTTATTGGATCTGATATGATCTTATTTGGATATTATCTGATATTTCTTGGTTCAAAATTTCAGGTTCATAAACCTTCAGTACTACTTGTAGCTGTTCTCATCAACGGTGTGAAGAAACAAGTACCGCAAGTCTCCTTTGAAACTGTTGCTGGGGATTTGATTTAATTTCACAGTTTTGGATCTGTTGTGAAACTATTTGGATTTGATTTAATTTCTGATATGATATTATTTGGTTCAAATTTTAAAATCCAAGAGCTTTCAGTACTGCTTGAAGCTGCTCTCACCAATTTCGGTGTGAAAAATCAAGTACCACAATTCTTCTTCAAATTTGTTGTTGGGGATTTGGTGTTAGTTTCCTCTTATGAGGTTGCTGATATATTATTTTATGAATCATTAGCTATTTTTGAAGCTATATCATATTATGGAGCTCAAGCATTTGCTCTCCACAATCCCAGGGCTTCTCTACCTTTGGTCACATGCTCATCTCCTCACAGAACTAGTAAAGAGGAAGACATTCTACATCCGCTTGGACACTTGCTCCTAAGACTTGGGGCTGATTTTACCACTCATGGTTTTCTGTTCAAGGCTGGAACATATCAGTTTCTTGATTATTCCACACATCGTTTGAATCCTCAAGCAATTTTGCTCTCTTATTAGTTGATTTCAGTTGCTCTACATGGGTCTAATTTTCATCCTGCAGCTGTCTATGTTCCTGATTCATTTGAGCACATTCTTCTTCTTCCAAAGAGGAAGATTCCTCCAGACATATTCATTTAGTTTGGATTTAGAGGTTCACATGCACAGTCTTAGGATGTTGCTGCATAGAAGAACCAATTCTTGATTTACTGCTTAGTTTGAGGGGGGGGGGTATTTTTCCCATGAGGTTTTTCCCGTTTCCTTGGTTACATTAAGCAATTACTTTATTGTACATGGTGACCTATGGCCTTCGTTTCCGGAGCCCTAGAATTTTTATGCACTTTGTGTTTCTACTCATCTGAGTATAGCTTAATGGGGGGTGTTGGAGACATTTACCCACCATGCACACTTAATTTGGTCAATTTGGCCTAGTTAAACCACTATCCTAAGTTTTATTGACTTAATTGACATCAAAGGAGCACTGTATGACATCAGAATGAGCACACCCACGCCTAACTTCAGTCAAGGAGGCCAACTAAGCCTTCTCCTTCATTCGGGGAGGTTAACTGGAGCACTTCAGGGGTGATATAAGTGTCATAAATGCACTTAATTGATAAATGATGGTTACAATCAGTTAAATCTGAGTGGTGAAGGTGCCTCCTTATATTATATTGATTATTTAATTAATATTTAATGAACTTGAGTCAACAGGGACGCCTCGAACCACCTCTGATGGCCAGTTTGACTTCGGTTAACCTCATCGGGGTTCATTGCAGTTATTGATGTGCTACCACTTGTTGGTTGGCATGCAGTGACATTTGTCTAAGCTACTTTCAGTTAGACTAAGTCATTTATTGCACTCTGAATTCAGTTAGGACTCAGTTGAGTCAATCGGCACTTGATTAGTTGGTTAACTAGTGTGTTTACTTTGGCTTATAGTAAGTTAAGCTACACCCATTCATTCAATTCAAATGACCTCCTTGGGAATTCGAATTGTCTTGGCATTCATGCATCTTGCATGATCATTGTATTGTATCATCATTCTTTCATTTGATTATACAGAGCTGCTACTTCCATTGCAGCATCATTTTTCCAATTTTATGCATATTTGTCTTTATTCTTTGTGAGACTGTGTTTTGAGTTCCTAGACCACTGTGACAAATTAATAGGGAGAAGATGAATAAAATTACAACATTCCTCGTGGAGAAATTATGATAATTACAAGGTCCCATATGGATGATAATTACAAGGTACAATGTCTTTGTGAAGAGAGGAGGTCACGATAAACAATGATAAAGATGGGTATAGTTGGTCACGGGATATCATTTTTTTTCCATGGATCTGTCAGTTATTCGACGTCCTCTTCCATGAAATTTGACGGTATTTCCATACCTCTGATGACTCACCTTGTCAGGTATCCGACGTCAGTTTCCATGAATTCAAGCTAACCTTGTCTTAGTTCTGACACCCTATGAAGTGAACTCTGATGGCAGTGCGATGCCACCTTGTTGGTTCTCCAAACCCCTTTGCAGTGAACCCCGTTGGAAATCCGACGTCCTGTTCCATGAAATCCGACAGAATTTCCATTAGAGGAAATTTGGGGTCTAAAATGGGCCTTATAAGAAAACGTGCCAAAATAAGTTTTTGTGAGTTGGAATTCAAGAACCAATAGAATTTCAATAAAATAAGTCAACCATAATGGTTGAATTGACATATTTGTCATTAAAAAAAAACTACTTTTTTTGTTCGTATTTTCGACATATCTCATTGTGTTTTTACTCAAATTTCGATCGGGAGAGCTAGTTAGATGCGGAATTTGATTCCGCATCCAACGAGCTCTCCCGATCGAAATTTGAGTAAAAACACAGTGAGATATGTCGAAAATACGAACACAAAAAGTAGTTTTTTTCTTTCTTCCTCCAAAATTAATCAATATTATTTTATTATTTTAACTATTATTTTATTATTTTCCTTAGGAGGCCCATTTTAGACCCCAAAATTCCTCTAATGCATACCTCTGACAGATCACCTTATCGGACCTCCGATGGAAATGCCATACCACTGACAAATGACTTGTCAGTTATACAACCCTCTATGGAGTGAACTCCATCGGATTTATGAGGGCTTGTTCAGTTATCTTTGTCGGATATGCAATCGAAATATTATAAGAGTCACTTTTGGATATTAGACTGGTATATGTTGAAAACACGACGTGTGTATTTTACTGTTGGATATCCATCGAAATGCAACCGATGTTTAAAAAGGAATTTGATTGTCGAATGGTTGACAACATGATGTCGAAAATCAGATATCTATGCCATCGGACTTTGGATTAAAAAATGCTAGTGAGAAAACATAAGACACCTGATCATGAACTACTATAGTCTAAACCATGATGATTGTTGTGAAGTTACACATTCATCATGAATATGAAATAATCTAAACCATAAAAATAATCACAAGTTAAACTGTAAAGAATTAATTATATAGTACATGTGCTAAAATCATATATCTATAAAACATTGGTCCAACTGTACATTTTTACAAAACGACATGTTGTGCCCAATGTACATAATGGAATCTATGGCCTAAACATGAAATAATGACATCTTGTTCCCTAGACACAAAAACAACATGATGTGCCCAAATTTCCACATTATGGTTATGAGACATAATGAGTCACTCATTTACCCCCACTACCCTCACCGCTACTAGGTACATCTGCAAATATCATATTCCTACTCTTCAAGCTAGAGGAAGCTCAAGCCATGTTCTTTCTATGAGTAGTACTTCTCTCTATGCACTATAAAGGAAACACCATTAATATAATATTTTTTGGCAACATTTTATCAATTAACACACTTATAAAATTGAAATATAATTTAATATTGCAAAACTAGGTGCAAATGAAATAACAAGTTGTGAGGGCATTGACTCTTTAATTATCCCAACCTTTCAACCATGCCTCCTTAAAACAATTGCAAGAACTAATTAATGAAAAAACATGAAAACCATAAAATCAACACCGTTCATGTGGGATAATAAATTCATTAATTAAATATCTCACCATGAATATCTTAGGCATTAAGGGAGAAGGACTAGGAGTTGGAGCACTCAATTGGATAGGATTCTCTGAGGGCATGCTAGGGGATGGATTGAATGTACTAGTGGAATCCATAGATGAAACCATTATAGATGTAACTACAATAGATACAATGGTAGTTGTTACAACAATGGATCAAGATATGGGGGAAATGGGATTTGCAACTAGGTGGATTGGACCTGTAGGGTGAATAGATGCATCCACTATGTATGAAGCACATGGGAAGCATACATACAAATTTTGAATATTTTATATTAATACAAAGACATGAAAATTAGCCAAAATAAGATATAACATCTAAAATAACAAATTAAAATCAAATTTAACATTGCATATGATGCATATGGTGGGAGTGATATGTACACACTAGGTGGTGGTGGTTGCGAAGTGTTAGATGTGCCAAGGTGTGTAAATGGAGCAATGCCATCACTAAACATAATATGTTATCAACAATCATTATATTTTATATTAAGTATTGAAATACCTAACAAGCTAAATAATTTACTATTACTCAAGGTTCAATACTACTTTTGTGTGAGAAAAACCCAGCAAACAAATTACTACAATTATTGCACAAGTTGAGGAAATTAGCATTGATACATATATTGGTAATGGAGGTGTTCTATAAAACTGTAGCAACTACACATAGAAAATAATTAGATGTATAAAATGATGACACTAATATGTAGTCACTAATGTAAAAAGATATGATTTTATCCTAACCTCCTGCATGAAATTGTCATGTGCATGAGCCTCGATCATCCCATAATAAGTTTTCCTACATCTCAAGCATTGATGAGGATGATAAGAACTAGGTAAGTGTGAAATTTATTTCATATCCTCTATTGAATTAATGGAAGTCCCAACTCCTCCTCCACCATTACTCAAATATCTCTCTCGACAAGATAATGCAATAAATGTAGAATGGTGATGCAAACTACAAGTGAAGTGTAAATGGATGTTTGGGATTGATAAATGTTATATGAAATTGGAGGATACTAGGAAGTAGGGTTATGCCTCCACCTAAGAGGGTGAGGCTGGCTTAATGGATCATGCTTTTATTTTCTTGATTTTGTGTAAAATGATGACCCACCCCTTGGAATTCATGAATGTCAAAGTAGTTGACATGATGACCTAAAACAAACTTAGCCCATAATTTTCTAAGAAAATACAATTGAACCTCCCTATTATTATAGGTATTTTTTTCAACACCGTGAACTACCTATCCATGTCGTGGTATATAAAAGGTTGGAATGTGCACCAATCCATGCAAATGCATCTCTTTGTCATTGGATGATGTGTTCCAATTCTATGGTCAATCAACAAGGAAACAAAATATTGTTTTGAAATATTAAGATCTCTGACCTAGTTTCTAATTAAACCCATCCTTTAAAATTCAACCATACTAGCCGTATAATCGAAAATATTAGATAATTGGCCTCGGGCATCAATGATTGAGGAAATAATGATCTCTAATGATGTAGACACTAAAATAAATGAGGGCTCTAGTGTTTTTAAAATCTTGTATTAACCCTCTTAAAGAATGAATCCTTCACATTAATTTCATCATTTTTATTTGTAGGTTCCCAATTGGGATTTGGTATATCTTGGTTGGGTGATGGTGGGTTCAAGTTTTCTTCACGTGAAAGCTCCATGTTGTGTGATTATACTAATTTAAAAAAATAATATAGTATTATTTTATTTACTTGTTATAAATTAAAAGAACTGAAATGGATTTACCTTTAACTAATATCCCCAAAATAGTTTTTCTTAGACATTTGACATTCACTCCTTTTCCAATAGATATTCAAAACGATCTTCCAATATCTCTTTAGTTTCCGAGGAATGTGTTGCATTGTTTTATAATGAAAAAACTTGTGCATAATTTTTCCTTTTCGTCCATCAAAATAGCTTGGGATACCCCTTAGGTGATCTACTCCATGGAATTATTATTAGGTGATCTGTATGTTAATTCATCGAATCTACGGCCTCTTGGAGTTATTCTAGAGCTACATCCTACAACCAAGCTTGATGGACCCTAACATTAGTTGGATTAATGTTTTAAGCTGCGGGATGTCCAACCACCTTTCGATCCTAGATGGTGGGATTCAAAAGCCTCCATATTAATAAACCAGTATAGGCCCATATAACTACGATTCTTCAAATCACTGAGAGGGATCAAATCTTCAAACCTTTCAGCACTAAAATACATCACACATATTCCCTCTCACAACACACTAATGCATTTTTTTTTAATGGGGCGGACGGACACTTCCCTCTCACCACTATGCTACAACACACTAATGCATTTTTTTTTAATGGGGCGGACGAACACTTCCCTCTCACCACTATGCTACACCATATTGATACATGCATTCATATTTATTTTAATTTTTATAGGATAGATATGAATTTCCCTCTCACTACTTTGCCACAATACATCAATGCATACATTCTTATTTTTTATTTTTAGTTTTTTAGCTTTTTTTATTTGTATGGGATAGATAGACAGTCCCCCGGGATGTAAAATTATGGTTTCTCTAAGTATTATTAATTTGATGGAAAATTTCCTTTATCTCATAAAAAAATCTAAAGTCCACTAAAATGAAGATGGATAATACGTTTATTTCTATTGGTTTTCATCTTTGTGCCTTTAAAAGACCAACCAACAAAAATATCGCCTACATATGTCTGATAGATATAAATAAGTAACGTGGACGGAAACATTTAGAATGTTGTATCAGTAACGATAATTGGAGTTTAATGGGTTCAAAACAAAATTTCTTTTGTTTCCACTCTCTGATTACATTATTTTTTAAAACTCTATAATTTTTTATATAGCTCACTCATTTTAGCTTAGGTCACTTTTCTAATTTATTTAATTTTCCAATCTGTTGTATATGACGGAATCTTTCAAACATATAACTGGTTTATGATTAGAAATTTTTTCCCCAAGAGCCCAATCTTTTTGGCATATGCTTGGTATCTTTTACTTTAGGTTCTCTAGTGTGTGGGGTTGAAGTGTGATAAAATATTTTTGGTGTTTTTTTTTTCTGTAAATTAATATTTCAAATGAAGCCTAAGGTAGTTTACAGTGACAATAAAATTGGATATCCACATTAACATATATGGATGAAGATAAGGGGGGAGAGATATTTATTGGGTGTCCTTAGAGATATTTCTTGTGTGATGATAGGGGTTTCTCTTGTGATGACTAGGGTTTATTTTATACTTGTAACCCCTAGATAAGATTACAATACCCTCAATATTTTTACTCATCATCAATAAGATAGCATAAGACACATTAGCATGTACCGCTATAGTATAACCCATGATTATTGTTGTCAAATTACACACTCATCATGAAATCGTATATAATGATCCATAAACTTAAAACCAATAGAAAAAATCACAAACTAAAATATAAAGAATTGATTATATACATGTGCTACAATGTGTATCTATAAAAAATTAGTCCAACGATAGATTTTTACAAATTGACATGTTGTTCCCATTGTACATAATGTAACTTATTATCCCTCAAAATTTATCCTTTGGTTGTGGAAGGATAGTTCCAAGATAACCTTACAAACCAACCTTTACAGGAAAGATGGTTTTTTTCCTACTAGAGAGGGATCTCTCGACAAGTAAATACAAATGCCATATATATCCTTAAAGAAACAAGTTTAATGATTATGATGGCTGAAACTAGTGGGTATCATTGGGCATTGAGTCAAAATCACGAGTTATTATAAATGATAGTTCTTTGCAATAAAATTTCTTCACATAGGCGGGATAGTCACTCTTTTATAGTCGATTTCTTGATTATTTAGTGGTAAGGAGGAAAAACGAACAATACATTAATTTGGGCATCAAACGACGAATCCAATATTAACTTTAGAGGAATCATGTTTGTGAATACTTGAAATCAAAGAACTAGAGCATATGATTATGAATCTTGATTCAATATAAACTTATTCAAGCATGAAAGACAACACATTGGAAAAGGATAACACGAAACATATTCACATGAGAAAAATGAAGTACATACTATAAAATAACAACACAAGAATCTCTGATACATAAAAATGCTTGCTTGGCTCTGTAAATTTTTATTAACTTGGAATTATTAGCTACAAAAATGAGCTCACAGGTTCCAACCCCATTTTTATTACAAAAGATGCTTTTATACATAAAAAAATGTTTCTCGAACTGATACCTAACTATCTATATTCTAAAATAGGCATTTTGTAACTGCCTTATTACATATGTCTAATAACTTTAACAAACCAAATCTTCCTAAACACTAGAAAATATTAACTTCTTAGTCTTTTAATTCCAATTTGAAGTGGTCCTTGTCATGTCTTCAACTCAAGTATCGAAATGAAAGTATTGGCATTGATGTAACCTATATTCCATTTCCCAAAATTTCTCAATAGTCTTTCGTTGATCTCCATATGGAATTTCAATATTTTCCATCTCTTTAGCCAATACCCTTAGATATACATTATCTACATAAGAAATAGGTGGTAATTGGGCACCAATTGTCCTGAATGAATCTACTAATTCAAAATCCACAGCCCACTTATCAATTATGACTTTTCCTATGAAGGACTGAGTCATGTCTTCAAACTTCCTGTGATCTAACCTAGATTTAACCAGCAAGGCCTGATATTCAGACTGATATATCAACTTTCCATCTTCATCTCAAAAAGGAGGAAGAATTTTCTAAAATAATTATACAAACAATCACTTGAAAGACTTTACTTGCTGCAACATTTGGTTTTCCTTTGCTTGGACACTCTCAATGTGATGATGTTTCCCAATAAACTTTCTTCCCCATGTTATGACTGCAATCATGTCTTTAGTGCCCATTGTTCTCAACTCTTCTTCAGACAAAGTATTGAGAAAATTTATAGTGTTATTAGTTGTATCTCATGGTTTTCTATCCAAAGTCTCTTTAACAGATGTACAACTTTGTCTTGCCACATTGATTACCATCTCTTTATCTTTAATATAGTTCAAATAAGGTCTTATTTTTGTTGCTTCTATAATAATCATATCCAAAAGAAGATATCTGGCACCTTGTAGTGGTAATTGTCATGAAAGTATTTTTGTTAACTTATAATTTATGTACGGCAACTCCTTATTCTTATTCTCAAAAAGTCTTTTTTCTTCTTCCTTTTGCTTAATTATTTCTGCCAACAATCGTTTTTTGTTTTCAAACTTTTTATTTCTTCATCTCTCAAGCTAACTTATGACATATATTTAACAATAACTTTAGTACTTGTCTCTTTTCTTGGCTGATTTGTTTTCATTTGTTTATCTTTATCTTTCTCCTCTATTTCCTTCTCCAAAGCTAATTGGTTTTCATTTAAAACACCAATCTTAGAAATAAGGAAATATTTTTGCTTTTCCCATTAGATTTGTTCTCCAACAAGCTTCAATAGTTTAGCTTTACTATCATTCAATTCGTGGTACAATAACTCCTTTCCCTTCTCTAACTCTGTCAACTCAGTAGATTTAATCAACTATGTGGATGGAATCTTTAGTTTCTTTTTTAATAGATGGATAGTGCTCTCTTATCGAATATTTTCTTTGTAGCTTGTCCTCTATTTGGCTCACTATCCATAAATAGAAGATCACCATGGATATTTTTAATCTGTTGTTGATATATTTTACTCTCCACTTTCTCTTGTTTCAATTGGATTTCCACCCTGGATACTACAGACTGTAACTTTGAAGCTTTCAATGTAGATTTCATCAAATCAATATAAATAAATTACCCAATTTTCTTATGTAAATGAATTTTATCATGTATTGGGATCTTCTACAAATCAAGACTCATTTCTACAAATATGTTCTGACTAGCTACTATCATATTCAATGTATTTCTTACATTGTCCTTCACAGTGACCAATGAAACCTCCTTATCTGAAATGTTCCTTACTTTAGAATAAAACCTTAAATATTTTTATGAAGAATTTTTTTTTTCATGTACATATCTAATATATAAATCACTTCTTGATTTGTATCTATCATTGGACCCTCCCTTCCATGTCTCTGCAAAACTATACTCCTGAAGCTGAAAATATGGGCCTTGGATTTTTTCTTTCATCTTCTTTCTTCGAACCTCAACCATCTCTTTCTATGAATCTATCTTCGATCTTTTTTATGCATTTGATTCTTCATATTCAAATTCAACAAATTCTGAAAAACTTCTCTTACTAGTAATCTCAACCCTACTATGAGTTGGTATAATCATTGTTGTTGATTTCATTTTAGCAGAAGGATTTTCTTGTAAACTTCATGAATTCTCCACATATGACTAGTATTCCATTAAGTTAGCTCTATTAGATAACCCCTCTATCACCTAATGATCAAATGCCTTGTTTTTATTATGTTTTCTCCTCTGAGAAATAATATGATGAGGATCATATTTATAACCTACAACAAACCTTCAACGACTGGGAAAGCATCCTTTTTTTTATGATAAAGGAACTTACCTTTAAGGGAAATTTGATTTCAAAATCCTTTCTGAAGCTTAGAAAGTGCTCATTTTCCACAATAAGATTTTTCCTGATAAAATACAAAGCAAATATCCTATGTGTCAAGAATGCAGGAAAAATGTATGGTTCATGAACAAAACCATAAAATCTGATGATAGTGTGTTCCTTCAGAAGAAACCAATATCCAATTCTTTTATCTAGGGTAAACTACAACATCTATTCCATATAAAGAAGGATATGACCCACTAGGATTCTTAAAAAGAATATGACCCACTGGGATTCTTCATTGAACAAGTTAATGTCAAGGGAAAATGATTCAGTTGCAACACAAGTAATGGACCTAAGGCTTTTGGAGTAAAATATTTTATTTTCTTCAATAGAGGGATGTCTAAATTGCTCAATCAATTTTTCTTCAGTGAAATCTTCCAAGTTTTGAGTAACTTACTAGGGTACTTCCAGTGAGTCTTTAACAACCAAGGAATTAATGGGGAAAATTATTTTGGACCTATTTGAATCTATTATAACACTCTCAAAATTGGAATAGTTGGACGTGCCACACTAGGCTACAAAATATGGGAAATTAAGGGTTTGGTCTACACAAAAATGTTGAAAATAAGACCTTTGGACACCGTGCAAGCCAATTCCTTATTCCTCTAACATTTTTAATATGTTTTTTAGTTTATGGAACGAAACAAAGGAGAGTAAAATATCAAAAATATCACCATCCCTATCTTCAAAATTTTCTTCCAACTTGTCGAATTCATGCACCTATGTTTCAATTTCCCTTTCACCTTCCATTTTAAAAATAATTTAGCGGGTTATTTACGTGACCTACCTAGAAAATGACATCTGGAAATGTATATGTCTGACTCGGATTCCATAGGTGCAGGCATGCTCCTTCCAATGCAAAAAAAAAAATCATACACGTGACCTTTTGTATTTATAATTTTCTGCACAAGTGGTTTCAGGATCATGAGAGGTGGTTTTTCTCTACCGCCTTTCACCCAACGGAATGATTCTCTTCCCAACATGTGGAAAGAAATAAAAATTCCACTAGCCCACGACTTATTTGCTTCCCATGCATGTTACAGGTGCGTAATAATTCTCGACCATTGATCTCCTTAACCTTTCATCTCACACCGTTGATCACATCCGACTTTTAATCCTTCCCAACGATCATTTCACCAATATCTTACCCTTTCATCCATCTTGCAACTTCCTCCTGCAGATTCCCTGCCCTACGTCAATATTTCACTCCTCAAATATGAACTATCGAACCTTTCATAAAGTACCACAAGCAATTTTTACCTTAGTCACCTTCTGTCTTCAAACTTGTGGTTCTATGGGAAAAGAGAAGATTTTGGTCTCATATTGAGCACTCGGCATATCAACTCCACATTCATATTGGTATATTTCAAAACATGTAATCTCTTGATCTCGCCTTAAGCCCCTCTTTACATCCAAATTTTTCTAACAACTGGCTCCAACTGGGGATTCTATCATCCTTGCGAGGTAGCAAAGAACCTGCGGACCAGTGGAAATACTACTATCCTCTATACAAGTTATTACTTTTAAAAACAAAACATGTAACTCATTTTTCCTTTTTCTTTCTTTTTTATGTACATAAAATTAAAAAAAATGACAAACCTCTAGATCTTAGGTCCTTCAACCTCGGGCTTCGAATATTTCAACCTACCATCCATACTCAACTTCAAACAATAAATATATACAACTAATGTACACAAATGATTTCATGTTCAAGATAAATAGTGCTTCAAAAATATCCCATTCACAGCTCCTCCTTTAATGTCAACTCCATTTTGATTTTTGATTTTTCAAAATAAAACAATTATCTCTCATGTATGTAGCAATAATGTATGGACCCTTCCATTAGTGATCAAACTTGCCATTTTTATCTTCTTTTATTGTATCCAAATTCAGGACTAAATCATTAATTTGGAACTTCCCCTCTTTCACATTTTTGTCAAAAGTTTTCTTCATCTTTTATTGATGCACCTGCACTTTGTCGTATTATTTCTCTCTCAATTCACGGAGCTCTATTATCTTATTAATCCTCCTTTGTATGTGGGTTGTCTCTTCATTTGATTCCTGTAATAGATTCATAACTGGAATACTCAAAGAAACTAGAAATATTATTTCTTCCCCATACACCTAAAATGGTGACATTCCAATGACCCTCTTGGTACTTATCTTGTATTCCCATAAACCATACTTAAGCTTGGCGTGACATGCTTTATTGTTTCCTTCTAGTAATTTCTTTATGATTCTCACCAAACTTTTATTTGAGGACTCAACAAGTCCATTTTCTTGAGGGTAGTATGATGTTGAATGATCGAGGATTATATGGTACTTGTGGTAGAAATTGATTAATTTCTTGGACTTAAAGTCTTGTGTGTTATCTATTACTAACCTCTAGGGACACCCATACCTAGAGAGAATGTTATTTTCCAGGAAATCAATGATGACAGTATCTGTAGCTCTTGTAGTTGGTATGGCTTCAATCCATTTGGTGAAGTAATCCGTCAATCAAGATCCACTTGTGTTGGATAGAAGAGTTGGTATTAATCTCTCCAATAAAGTCTAACCCCATTGTTGAAATGGTGCTTCCACTGAGATTGGATTGCAAGGTAACAACATTGATTTTATTTTCCCATTAAAGATATGACATTCATGGCCAGATGTGACTTATTTTTACACATCAGGAAAAAAAAATAGTAAGACAATAAAAACCTACTCTCAAAATGTTATTAGCAGTTACCTTCCATGAATAGTGGCCTCCACATACTCCCTGATGAAAAATTCCTTCATGGTTTTCTAGGATTCTTTTTCAAGTAAGCAATTTAATAGAATTCCTCCTAGGTATTTCCAATACAAGTAATGATTCAAAACACACAAATTTTGTTTCTTTTAGATTCAAATACTTGGCTCTAGTCTTGCTCAATTCTAGAGGTTCCTACAAGTTCTATAAAACATAGACAACATCATTGTACCAAGGATACTGAGAAAAATATTTTATTACCTGCAATTTTGAGCCTGGCCCACTTGAAACATTAGAAATGAAATTTATCTTCAAGGGTTCAAAGTTTGCATCAGTCATTAATTTGGCCAATTCCCGACCTTTTACCAATTTAGTGGGATTGATCCCCAAATCATACTCCAACAATAAGACAATCCATTTGGCTCTCTTCCCTTCAGGATCTGGCTGAGTGAGGATATTCTTTATAACATTGTTTTGTTCATAAGAGATGATATGAGCATGCAAAATATAAAATCTAAATACTTCATTGATTTGATCAATGCATAGGCTTGTTTTTCCATAATATCATACTTCAGTTCTGTATCTTTCAATATCTTACTAAAGAATGCAACAGGTTGTTCTGCATTCTAATGATTTTTCTATAACAACACCCCAACTATGGTATGCTCTGAAGCAAAAGAGAAGACAATGAAATATTTGGAGAAATATGGGCTAATCAAAATATATGTCCATGTTATTTCTTTCTTGATATCATTGAAATATTTTTTAGATTCTACGTTCCATTTAATATCACTATCTTTTCTCAGGATTTCTGCAAATCTTAGAATAAATATTCTCTGAAAATTTACCCTCCCAATGAAAGACTAAATTTATTTCTTATTTCTCGGTATGACCACTTTCAAAATAGCCTTCACCCTATTAGGATCAATTTTAATCCCATCCTTTGATATGATGTGGCCCAGTAACTTCCTTTCCTGCATGGCAAACTCGATTTTCTAGGGTTCAAAGAGATACCAAACCTATTACATGTTAAAAATACATTTTCCAGGTGTTTGATATGATACTTGTCATAATTTGAATATATTGTAATGTCATCCATATATACTACTACAAAATTTTCCTTTTCCTTTGGCAAATGCAATATCCATTTCCCTTTGAAACGTTTCCCCTACATTCATCAGTCCAAATGGCATCTTAGCATACATAAAAGTTCCCAAGGGTGTTGTAAATGCTATTTTTTCCTAATCCTATGGGTGAATTTTTATTTGATTATATCCCGAAAAACCATCCATTATAGAAATTCTCTCCGCCCCAACAACATTCTGTAAGATATGATCCATCTTTGGCAATGGGTAATTGTCTTTCAAAGAAACTTTAATTAAATTCCTAAAATCAACACACAGTCTTATTTCTCCATTATTTTTCCTGACAGGAGATAAATTGGATACCCACTTTGTGAACCTAAGTGTGACAATGATTTTGAATTTAAGTTACTTCTTTACTTCTTTTTCAATCAAAGGAAGTAACATGGGGTTTATTCTCCTGAGTTTCTTCCTAAAGGTTTTTCACCTGGTTTTATTGGAATTGTATATTGTATGATGGATGTATCATACTCTTTCAAATATTCATAACTCCATGAAAAAATGTCACATAAATTTTTCATCAACTCAATCTATTTATTCTTTTCTTTTAGACGCACCAAACATTAATCTAGATGACTTTACCTTCATAATAATTTAATCCATCACGTATAGGGAACAACAGACATTTTGTAGGGCCATGTAGCAGGGATTTTTCCTTGCTACAGGGGCAGGAATGGCTCCTTTCTGTCTATAGGACAGAAGGATAGGTTCCTGATTGGAAAAAGATTGAAAGGAAAAACAGAATGTAAAGAACAGAAATAAAAGCAAAGATGGAGAACCCCTCTGCAAACAAAGTTTAGGGTTCCGCTTCCAATGACCTGCAAACAATCATTAAGCTACAGTAAACTAAAATACCTGCAAAACAAGTTAGGAAATAAACTCCTGCNAAGGGAGAAGTGTTTTGAGAGTGACCCCCCACCCTCCTTTTATAGCTTTTTTGGGGTTTTAGGGTTTTAAGCCCTTGGTTCGGGCTTTAGCCCCTTTTTTGGGATTTTAGCCCCTTTCGCCCTAATTTTAGATCCTTTTAGGGCTTTGGCCCCTTTTTGGGGGCTTTAGCTCCTAGGAGAGTATTTTAGGCTCCTTTTTGGGGTTTTTAAGCCATTTTCTTCATCCTTACTACATTTTTTAGGGTGTGGGGGTCTAATGGAGGGTCATGAAGTGGTGTCCTTGGGTGGTGTAGGTCATGGAGAGCTTAGTGAGGGATTTTTTGGGTTAACAGGCCACTTAGGAAATTTTATAAAACTGGTGCAAAAAATCTTGAAACTCTGTTTTGGCAGACCTATAACTTTGTCTTTGAGTTCCTTTTAGGGGAACTAAGACCATGGTCAGATGCACACATCAAAAAAAAAAATCTTGATGGTCTCATATATTTTTTATCAATATCCTACAAAAAAATAGTGAGCATTTTACTACGGCAATTTAGACCGTTTTTCCAATACTTGGTCAATTTTTCTTTTCAGTGTTTTAGCTTGGAGTTTCAGCCAATTTTAGTATGAAACCTTATTTTGGAAAACCCATAACTTTTTATTCAAGCACTTTTAAAACAAGATGAGATCATGGTCATGTTCACAAGTCAACAAGCTATAGCCTTATACTCTTATATAATTTTTATCATTAATCCATGATATATGGAGGGAATTTTCCAATAGTAACTTAGAATAGTTTTTCAACACTTAGTCAAATTTTTAGAGTTTCATCAAGTTACCATACTTTTACAGAAAGGTGTCAAATTGTAACAATGACTTCATGACGGGACTATAAAATCATCATGACTTTACAACCTCATCATACATGCTATTTTCCATGTCGTCACTTTCTTTTTTATTTCTTTTTCATTAATGAACTCTGATTTTCAACAAGAGTTTCAACAATTTCAACAAGTTCTATGCAACCTAAACACACGTGCCACATCATCATACATGCCATGTCATTTCCTATGTTATTATTTTATATTTCATTGAGTTTTCGTTGCCATCATATCCTTGGTTATACTTTTGTCATTATTGAACTCCTTTGACATCAATGACAACCATACTCAACATGGAGGACTTATTCACAACTTCAATTTCATATTTCCTATTTGGATAAATAGGAATTTTAAAATTTCCAGCAGTAGGTTCCAAAGAATCTTCTATCTTATTTTGTATCATGGAGATCACCATTACTTTATTCTCATTTAAAAAATTCCCAAGAATATCCCAAACTTCAGTCCTATATGATCTCATCTTCGAGTGCTTGGTCTGATAGTTGCCATTTACTTGATTAATGACCAACTATATGTCTCCATAAACATCAATTCTATTTGCTTTCAAACTTTTTAATGCATTCAATCCTAAAAGGAAAGCTTCATATTCAACTACATTATTTGTGCATTCAAAAGTTAACTCAAAAGAATGCACCTTAAATTCTCTGTCTAGGGAAATGATCCAAACACTTGCACCAGCCTCTTCTTTAGTTATTGACCCGTCAAAATACATGGTCCACACTCCTTTTTCTCTTTGTTTTTTTTCAAGGGATTCTTGTCTTTTGGAAAAATATTTATACTCTTTCTGCTCATCTACTACTAGTAAGTCTCATTCAACATGAAAGTCATTATAGAAAATGGAAGACTCCAGCTTAGTGTCTACTGCATATATGGGATGATTATCAGGTCTTTATTGACTACTAAATACATGGGACAAACTCTTTTCTATGTATAACTTCCTCTGTTCTCCAAAAAGTGGAATTTTTGTAGAGGACATGTCCATTTGCATGGTTCCTTTTAGCTTTGAAACCCAAGACCTAGACAACATGCCAAAATTTGTGGGAATATCAACAACCATTACCCCCATGATAATACTATTGGCGGGAATCTAGGAAAGAGTGACTAATAAATCTTTAATCAACCCCAAACATTTAACCTTTCTAGAGTCAAAAGAAAATAAATATTTATAGGGCCTTGTAATTTCCAATCCTAAAGTTTCAACTACCACTCTTTGGCATCAAATTATGTGAAGCACCTGAATTAAGCATAGCACTGTTAAGGATCATATCATGGACATTCAATCTAAAATAGAATGGTGGAACATATTCTTCATTATTGTATTCTATTATGGGGCCAAGAATAATTGTCGGGGCATCGTAATTTAATTCTAATGTATTAGGGTGGCATTCTCCGTCAGTTCTGACCATTTTAGTGTTTTTTTCTCTGTACTAATTATTTTTCAGCAATTCATTGAAAGGAATGGAAATTTCATTTTGCAAACTAAAGGGGGAAACTGTTTTATCATTTTCTTTTGATATTTCTTTTTTATTTTCTTGGACTTTATTTACAACATCCTCTATTTGTTTTTCTTTATTTTGTTGACTACTGGAAGGATGAATTGGAGGAATCCTTGATTTATTTAAAACTACATCTATGTTTCTCAAGTTCAACTTCCTTTGAAGATCATTTGCAACATTTTGATACTATTCTATCTCCAATTCAAAAGTATTACACTTTTCCTCCTAAGAAAACGCGTTATTCTCTTCTTCTATTAGATATATCTTAGAATCAACATCATAAAAATGATGTATTTCATTATTCATGGGATCAGTTTCTTCTTCTTCATTAACATAGTTATCTGGGAAAGGGGGTCTTACCTATCGGTATTCTACATTTCTTGGATTCCTCTGATCTCTTTTTCTAATCTATGGGCGAGGAGGTATCCTAAAATTAGGATTCCTAATATGTGGCCCAGGTTAATCTATGTTCTAAGGATTATTATCTAGGGCCAATCTATCTGTAAGTCTCTCCATGATTCTCATCATGATATATAACTTTGCATCTATTAAATAAGAGGTTGAGGGTTGATTTTCTTCTATGACCTTTCTCATATATGCCTCAACTCTTTTCTTCATTTTACCATAAGCCATTAAATTAGCCTCCACTTCTTATGCATCCTTGAACGTAGTAGGTAAATTAGTTGCTTTTCTTTCCCTTAATAATAAATCAAAGTCAATTTCAAAAGCATCAGCATAATGTAGCTTGGCAGCTCCTACATGGGGTTTTATATCAGTTGGAATTGAATTATACGCCCTCATAAACCTATTAGAAAAATCATATATATCTCAAAATTTCCCTTTTTTAGATTATTATATTGAGCCAAATTTTATAAAGGATTCTTCTTGTGTTCCCATCTATCAAGAAAAAGAGTTTTAAATCCATCAAAACTAGGAATAGATCTTGCAGGGAGATCCTTAAACCATTTCTTTTCTTCTCGAGAAAAATTTGGCTAAATAATCTCATCTTGGCATCATAATAGTCTACCCCCTCAAGGTCAATGAAATCATTAAATCTATCATGTTGTTGAGTTGTGAAATTTCTCTCTCCATCATACAGTGTGGTTCTTTGAGCATAGTTTTGTGGAAGGTCATGAAAAACAAATGGTAAAGCAAGTGGGAAAACCTAGCAACCATAGTTCTAGGAGGGTTTTGAACAAGGATATGAATTTGTTGCTGAGGGTTTTGAATTGGTTGCTTACATTCTTCTATTTTTACATTTTTTTGCAAGTTCTGCCAAAGAAAGTCTAGGAGGTAGCACTGAGATCTATTTTGATCAACTACAACTTTCTTTAAATTAGTTTCTGACTTCGATTTTAAAAGAGAATGTTCAAATTTCACATCCAAATCAATATCTTGAAGACTTAAATTTCTTCTTGAGATGAAGAAAAATACCTTTCTGACTAAGAAGTATGTTCTTGATCTCTCTCTTTTCCCTTCCTTAGAATTCCTTTTGGATCTTCTACTACATGTAAAGTTTCAGGATTAGGATTACCTCTTGTATGAACTCTTCTTAAATCCATGATTTCATCTTTAAATAAACTTTCTTGAATATTAATGTGAAGTCACGAGGGAAAAAATACCACCGACTTCAAATGCAAGAACTCTTGTTTTCCCACATAAATTCTAATTTTCTTGAAAACTGTTGTTTTCCCCAGGGAAAATTTGCTCTCTCACTCCCCAGCAACAATGCCAAGATGTTATCACTTAGAATTTATCATTTGGTTGTGGAAGGATAGTTCCAAGGTAACCTTACAAACCAACCTTTAGGAGGAAAGTTGAATTATTTCCTACTAGAGATGTATCTCTCTACAAGTAAATACAAAGGCTAGATATATTCTTAAAGAAACAAGTTTAATGACTATAATGGCTTAAACAAGTGGGTAGAATTGGGCATGGAGTCAAAATCATGATTTATTATAAATGACAGTGCCTTGCAATAAAATTTCTTCACAAAGGCGGGATAGTCACTCTTTTATAGTCGATTTTTTGATTATATGGTTGTAAGGAGGAAAATAAATAGTCCATTAAAATGTGCATCAAAATATGAATCCAATATTAAATTTAGAGGAATATTGTTTGTGAACACTTGAAATCAAAGAACCAGAGCATATGATTATGAATTCTGATTCAATATAAACTTATTCAAGCATGAAAGATAACACAATGGAAAAGGATAACAGGAAACACATTCACATGAGAAAAAGGAAGTACATACTGTAAAATAACAACACGAGAATCTCTGATACAAAAAAATGCTTGCTTGGCTCTGTAAATTTTTATTAACTTTAAGTCATCAGTTACAAAAATGAGTCTCACTCTCATGGGTTCCAACCCCATTTTCATTACAAAAAATGCTTTTATACATAAAAAAATGCTCCTCTAGCTGATACCTAACTACCTATATTCTAAAAATAAACATTTTGTAACTTCCTTATTACATTTGTCTAATAAATTTAACAAACTAAATCTTGCTGAACACTAGAAAATATTAACTTCCTAGTCTTTTAATTCCACTTTGAAGTGGTCGTTGTCATGTCTTCAACTCAATTATCGAAATGAAAGTTTTCATTGATGTAACCTGTATTTCATTTTCGCAAATTTCTCGATAGTCTTCCATTGATATCTAGATGGAATTTCAATATTTTCCATCTCTTTATATGTAATAGCCCTAATCTAATATCAGATCAGAATACTAACTCTACTCCTGATGCAATAAATTTTAAAGAACATATCTTGAAATTACTAGCTTCTAGGTGGGAAAATTAACAAGTTAAGGAGAGAGTGACTGGGATTTAAATGTGGGAACAATAAGGAATTGAAGTATATTGTTAGTTCAGGTTCCTGAGAATTTATATGTTGGTACCATTCATGTTTCGAAATAAAATTTGCTGAAGTCTACTTCCAGGCTTCTGGGAGGCCCAGCCGATGCAAACAAAAATCCTTACTAAAAGTCTCCAAGAAACCAGTGGCTCACAGAGTATTAGTAAAATTTTATAACTATTTCATGAAGGTATATATAATTATTTGAAGGTTTATACAAATCAGAATCAATTAAAAATGATTCTACAGGTTGCAATGGTAAAACTAGCTCTTAGGACAACTCACTAGCTTCATCTTCAGGATTTTCCAAACAAGATAAGGAGCATAAGAATTCTCTGTTTTATAATTTGTATACTTAGATAAACCTGTTAAGGATCCATCAAAACAACAATGGTGGTATTTGGAGACCTAGAGGTTGAGCTATGCATTTTATGGTAAAACTAGTCAATTCTAGGTGCAAATCTAGACTAGGTTGGATAAAAAAGGTAAATCTCAGTCATACATATTCAGATTGACATAAAATTTACAGATCATGTTCATAAAATCAATTTTCAGCCATGGATGTCGAAATAACTCTCAAAATTAATCTATATAGCATTCTTTAACAGGAGGAATAAATACAGTACAATTTAGAAGCTAGAATCAAAGAGATATTTCAAGATTCATACCCTTAGCTGTATTAAAGTATTGGAAAATTTAGGACCTGATAGATAAACCTGAAAATATTTCATTAATGGATGAAGGATATCGTCATATATGGAGCTGAATCATATAAAGTTTCTCCTTGGTCCTTTGTTCTCTGCAATGAAGAATGGGAGAGAGAGAAGAGTAGGGAAATGGGACTTGGGGTGCATCACCCAAAGGAACTAAGGCTCATCACTTAGTGTCAAATATTAGATGCAGAATACATCAACACACTAACAATCAAAACTGTGAAATGGAGTTGGAAGCATCCATAAATAACCCTTGAGTGACTTGTTGAGCAAGTTGCCACTTGCAAACCCTAACTGTAATACCCCTGGTTTTGACCCCAAGGGGGAGGGGAATGTGTGCCCTGGTTTTGACCCCATGGTATTTGAATTGTACATGATGCATATATTAGTGAGATCATGGCATGGAGATCAAGGCCAAGGCCCTGTCATTTGATCAAGTGTTTTGTATATGCGATCAAGTTTGATACCTATGGTGATACTACTAAGTAAAGCACAGTATATATATTTTGATATATCATGTAATATGAAATTAATAAAATAGCACAGCTAGCTATGGGACTCCAAACATGAAATAGATGGGGGTATGATTCCATAAGCGATAGGGAGGGGATTTATTCAAACTCTTGAGCCAATAGGGTGTGACTAGATGTCAATGGGGAAACCCATGAATCCTCAACTACCCTTTTTGTCCTCTGTCCTCAATCATCAATTTCTTCCAAAAGTTGGTGAGTTAGTTAATGCCTTGGGTAGAGTAAGGAATGGCAGTATGATGGATTTAGTTAGCAAGCCTACAAGACCAAAGGTATGCATCCTCAGAGGTCACGTTCTTGCTTCTGCAGCAAGTAAACCTGCGTGGGAATGTGTGCCCATTCCCTCATCCATGAGTCACGCTGAACGTTGGATTCATTTATGTTGTTGGTAGAGCCAACTGGGGAGAGTCATGTTTTTTTTCATGGTTTTTCATTGTTCTTGACCATCCTACCATTCTTTCATCCCAGACCATTTGATCATTCGCATCAGTTTGTTCATGCGCATGGTTGTTGGTTCACTACCCTGAGTAGCGAAGGAAGCATTTCGTTGTGTTTTACTGAGTGATTGAGTAGTGGAGATGTCTCAATTTTATGAGAGTGTGACCCTCTATGGTTTCTCGATTTCCTTAGAGATGGGCAGTGTGGTGGTTCGACTATCCTGAGTCACGGACGTGTGGTTCTGCAGTGTTTGTCTATGTGACATTGTGGTGTGAGACCCTGTTTTATCTGTGTTACATAGTGAAGATGACATGGCTTGTTACCTTAGTAGTCCGAGAAACCAAACTGTAGGTTGGTTTGATTGAGTTTTGATGTGAGTGTTGACTTGGATGAGTAAGTCCAAGGAACCCTTAAGTTATTGGCTTGTTTTCTTGGAAGCCTGATAAACCCATCTGTTGGCTTGGTTGTGTCTTGTTGTGTTTGTCCTTGTGAGTAATCCTTGGATGGACAACCTGATAAACCCATATGTTGGAAGTCTCTTGGTTTGGCCTTGGGAGTAATCATTGGATGGATAGCCTAATAAAACCAACTTGAATGATGGCTCACCTGGTAGCCTGATAAATCCATATGTTGGCTTGGTTGGTCCTTAAAATTGATTGTTGGCTTGACTGTGAACAGTATGATAAACCTAGCAGTGTTTGGCTTGTATGCATGCAGCCCGACAAACCCAACTTGGTGTTGTCTTGGTTGGATGGTCTGATAAACCCAACTGAATATTGGCTTGATTGTGTGTGTGCTTTGGTGTGGCCGTGTGTAATTCTATTGTTCCCTAGTTCCTTGTGGAAATCATGCCCAACTCGGGGGTGGAAGTGTGTTGAGAGATTAATGAACACACTGGCCTATGGTTGGGTGGAACATTGCAGCAACATAGCTATTTGAGGGACAACTTAATCATCAATATAAGTATTCTTTGTCCTTCCTAGTTATGCAATGTATTTTCTTTTGAATGGACATGCTGAATAAGAAGAATTGATTAATGATGAATGCTTGTTTATGCCATGTATTTGTCTATGAATTTCTATGTTCATGTTGAATGCTTATTGATGATCAAGTAGATGTTCACTTGTGTATGAATGTCCCTATATTTGCTTGTTTATGCCTTGTATGTTTTATGCATTTTACTTATGTACATGCCTTGTGTTTTTGCAATGCATTTTCCTAAGCTCATGAAGGCTAGAAGCATGTTACAGGGCCAAAAATGCAGCTCAGGTAAGAATCGTTGAGTTATTGCGCCTTGGAATCCTCTTATGGAAGGTAGAAGACAGAAATTGGAAGAGGAAAAGTTGAACAGGGAAGAATCATTATGTTTCCGCACCCCGGGATCTGCTTGTGGAAGGCGGAAGGCGGGAGGGAGAAAGGGTAGTTGAAAACAAGGCAGATTGTGTGTTTTCCAATTTCTTAAGTCCGAGGTCAGAAGGAAGAAGTCAGAAGTGCAGAAGAGTTCTATGAAAAAAAATAACTTTTCTATTTCCAAGGTCGGAAAGGCAGAGAGCGGAAGGCAAAATAGCCGTTAAATATTCTTTCACACATTGAGTTTCTGATTTGCGAGTTCTGAGGTACGAAAGGAGAAAAGTGAAAGTGTAGAAAGTAGAAGGAAGAAGAGCCCTTAAATGTTCCATCGCACATTGAGTTTTTGATTTCTGAGTTCCAAGGTGCAGAAGGCGGAAAGAAGAAGTGTGGAAGGCAGAAGAGCCGTTAAAAGTTCTGTCGCACTTTGATTTTCCAATTTCTGAAACCCGAAGTGTGGAAGGTGGAAAGCGAAAGTACGGAAGGCGAGAGGTAGAAGAGCGAAAAGTGGAAGTGCAGAAGGCGGAAAGCCAAAATGTGGAAGGTGGAAGGAGGAAGAGTCGTTAAATGTTCTGTCGCACATTGAGTTTCTGATTTCCGAGTTCCAAGGTGCAAACGGCGAAAAGCGTAAGTGCGGAATGCAGAAAGTGAAAAGAGTGTTTAAATGTTTCTGTTTCACATTAGGTTTTTGATTTCTGATTTCTTGAGGTTGGAAGGGAGAAAAGCGGAAGTGGGAAAGGTGGAAGGCAGAAGGCTGACAATTCACTTCGTTGAACCTTTGAGTTTCTGACTCCCAAGTTTCGTGGTTGAAAATGCAGAGAGCGGAAGTGCAGAAGGCGGAAGGAAAAGCATGAAAAGGATAGGTCCAATGCAAAAATGATCATTTCGGTCGTAGAAGGGATCTGTCAAGGGAGAAACGACTCTTACAATGGTTTCTATGCCTAAGAATGAAGTTTGAAGTATGTGTTAATGTCCATGCACGGTGTTTTGAAGGAGAACATGGGTTATTAAAGTAAAAAATTTAATTTATCTACATTACCATGTATGGGGACATACATTATCCTATCAAAGCCAAGGTTGCAGCACTAGGGCCTAAATTGGCCAAGTGGAACAGTTAAAATGAGATAAGAACACCCAGTTTGTCATTTAACAGAGTTGTTGGTTGCAGCATTGGTATAAATGGGCCAAGCTAATTAGTTGCATAAATAAAACTACAGTAAGAAAGAGTGATATTTAGCAGAATTGATAAAATTAGCCAACCTGACAAAATACCCTTGCCAATACTTAATAAAGAGGCGGACTTCAAATCGACAGTGAACTCAATTGTATAAAGGATTTTGCGCCCAACATATGTTATTAATGCACCTTGACCATAGATCTGGATTCTACTATGACCTTGATCGTTCATGCCTGCAATAAACAGTGGGTAAGTGATTTTTGAATTTCTAAGATTGTCTAACAATGGTGTATGTTAACATGTCTTGCAGAGTCATAGTGCAGATTGAAAATTCGGTCTTGGTCTAACGAAGAAGGTCAAAGAAAATCAGCGCCAATAAGATTAATAGCATGGATAATGCACAGTATCCCTGTGGACATGGGGAAGATGCTATGGGGGGGATCTAAGATCCACAAGAGAACATAGAACCACTCCAATTCTAGAGATGTTGAGGACCCCATCTGTGTAGGATTTTTCCACATGGGGAAGCATATGTAAGGCCAACTTACAATATCCAAGAAGCTGAAACATAATTTGATGAGAAGAGAAACCAAGAGACTTCCCTAGATGTTGCGGCTACCATAAAGAGCCTAAGGGTGGAGTTTTAGAGTTGCAGAGAGGAAAATGGAAGGATGATCAAGGCTCTGGAAGAGAAAAATCAGTTGACTACATCCATGTTATAGAGTTTGGCAGACCGCCAAAGGCAGATAAACTCTGGGCATCAAATAACAAAGATAGAAGGGAATAGGAGAAATTCCCATAAGAAGAATGTAAAGCTTGACCCAACGAAGAAAGGTTTTAATCCTTCTAACCTTCTGAATTGGCAAAGGAAGACATTGCAAGCTGTAATTAATCCATCCTGAATGATGAGAGACAAGCCAAGGAAAACACTCAAATGTTGGGGATGTGGAGGACCCCATTTGCGCAGAAATTGTCCACTTGAGAATGGTAATGAATGTCAAGTCTGCAACACCCAAGGAGCTAATACTGTGGATCGAGAAGTAGGGACCATTCCAAAAATTTGTGCAGTATTAGAATACCACCAGGTAGACCATCAATCAACTGTGGTGGAAGATGAGGGTGAGATTATTGAGCATATTGTTTCTGTTTTGATTGACCTTGGATCCACTCACATTTATATCACCCCTAGACTTGTTGATATGTGCACTTTGAAGAATTCAAAGCATGGAAGATCATGGTTAGTCCAACTAGCCACTCGAACGAAGAAGAAGGTCAGTGAGGTGCTAAAGAAATGTCGGGTTAGTCACTTGTGTAGATCTGAATGTTCTGCCACTTGGTTCCTATGATTTCTTCATTGGAATGGATTGGTTGGAAGCACATAGAGAAAATCTTGATTGTTACAACAAGACTTTTGAGTGCTTAAATGAAGAAGGAAAAATAAAGGTGGTGAAAGGAATTCCAAAAGTGATCTCTGAAAGGCAGGCTTCAGCAATGCATCTGAAGAAGCTCTATGGGAAAGGTTGCAGAATGTATGCAGCTCATGTTTTGGAGGAAATAGAGAATGATACTCCTAGTTTGGAGGGATTTAATGTGTTGTAGGAATTCAGGAATGTTTTTCCTGATGAAATTCTAGGGCTTCCTCCATAGAGGGACATTGATTTTACCTTCGAACTTGTGCCTGGAGCAGCACCAGTGTCCCAGACACCCTGCAGAATCAACATACCAGAGTTGCTAGAGCTGAAGATGCAGCTGCAAGAGTTGTTGGAGAAGAAGTACATCAGGTTGAGTGTGTCTCCTTGGGGAGAACCAACTCTGGTTGTGAAAAATAAAGATAGTCCACTCTAGTGGTGTATCGATCATAGACAGTTGAATCAATTCACTATGAATAACAAATACCATTTTCCTAGAATTTATTACCTCTTTGATCAAATGAGAGGATTAAAGGTATTTTCCACGATTGACTTGAGGTATGGTGTTATTGGATAAATCTACTCAAGCGGACTCAAGCCAGATCTCCCTAGTCCAAGTGGATCTAGAACAAATCAAGTACACAATAAAACCTACTTTCCTAGATCAAATAGAAATGCAAGTTAAAATATAGATTACTTACCTGAGGTCTACAAATACTCTTCTCTCTTTATTGATCCAATCTCCAGAAACTTCAGATCTTGAGCTGCAAAACCCTGTAGAGCAAGTGGAAACAAGCAAAAGGTACATGAGTATCTAAACGTGAATTGATCTAAGCTAATAGTTAAGGAAGCAATCTCTAAACATCATCAACACAACAATGTTTATGGAAAGAGATTTGTATTGCTGTATTCAAGGAGATACATATAATTACATAAAGAAGGAATGTGACAACCTAGACTTAACGTTGCAACCTTCCATCCAACAATCCAAGACAAGCCTCCAAAGAAATATAGTCGACTCCCAAAGGATGAGATTTTTCCTCCCAAAGGATGATAGGGATCAGCTAGAAATTCCACCAGCATAAGAGTACCATAGTCCTTCCTTCCTTCACAATGGAGAGAGGGTTCAATTTACAAGGCTAAAGGGATAGAGCAGGTTGAGGATTAGGAGGAGGGGTCTAAGGGATCTTCCCCATAGGTTAGGGAACCAAATTCCACCTCAACTAGAACCTATGGATGGTCCTCCACCTCATACGCCTTCAAGAAGAGTCTCAAAGCTTTGTTTTTCCCTCTAAACACCATTGGCGCAAATTTCCTGAAGGGAAAGAGCATCGGTGCACCTTGCATGAAGGGAAATAGCGCTGACGACACTTCTAGCATGAAGGGAAAAGGTGTCGATGCACCTTGCCTTAGGAGAAAGAGCTCCTACCTTCTTAGAGGGGGGGGAATGTAAGGAAAGAACCTCATATTGAATTCCATTCAATCAAGGGAACTTTAGGGATTGAGGCATAGGGTTAACACATGGCTCAACATGACGAGATTTCGGTGTAACAGAATGCCCCCCAAAGCATGAAGTTAGATGAATGTGATAGGTGAATTATTTGCAAAGTGAATAAATCGAAGGCAAGGATGTTGGCTGAAAGATACTATGGTAAAACTGACTCAAATATCATATGACTCATAACATGGTTGTCGACCAATACAATGCATATCCATGGTAGTAGAGACCGGCTAAACATAATCATGGATACTAGACACAAGCGTAGATCCATGATGAGATGATAACACAACCACGACCAATACAAAGTGGATCTGTGTAATATGACTCAAACAAATTCCATCACAACCTGGGAAAAATATTAGATAACCCATGGTCTTCAAGATGAACCCGCAACGATACGAATCTAACCATGTGATTAAAATGACTTGACATTGAACATGGTAGAAACCACTTGATTACCAGTCATTAATGTAAAATGTTAATAAGTGCAAGGGAAATCACCATTGATGTCAATGATTCCTAAGGTATCTCAATACATACCATCCAATGTGAATAAAGGACTTGGAGTCGAACACTCGATGAGATATTTCAATCAAGAGTCAATGATGGAAACTCATGTTGAAAGTGAGGTAACCTGCCATTGAGGCATGCATGCCCAAGGTACTTGAGTTGATTTCTAATTCTAATTACTAGATGAGGTGATGAGGTGCTAAATGGAATTTTTTGTAAATTTAGTCCCCAAGGCTCGAAAAGTATAAAATAATACCTAAGATAACTCTTCTAGTCATAATTGGATGGAGTATACCTTTTTCATAAGTGGTTCCTCCTGTTCTGAAAAAGGGTTAAACTATCACTAGGAAGAAAACTCTTTAGATCCTTTTACGAGAGTGAAGAAGACAAGATCTCTCGACAATATTTTCACATTTTAAGAGTCTAAAAGAGCTTTAAAGAGGACTCTATTAGGGTTCTTTTTTCAAAATCCAATTTTAATGAGTTTAAAAAATAGTAAACGTACACTTGGTACCTCTTCACTGAGTTTTTAACAAGTATGTCGAAGGTATAAAAGGCACTTGGAACCTTTTTCATGTTTGAATCCAGAGCACGAAAAAATGATAAAGTAAGCTCAAACCAGTTTTCATGTTTTAGCTAGAGCACGAAAAAATGAAAAGTAATCTCAACACCATCTTACTGTTTTTAACGAGCTCAAAGATCAGTTGAAAGAATGCTCAAGGTATCTGCTTCAATTTTTAACAAGCTTGGAACAGAATAATAACTATGCTCAAAGGGTCGTTTCATGGTTTAACGAGATCGAAACTAAAAGAAAGTATGCTAAAAATGACTCCCATTGACTAGTGATTTCCCAACATGATGTCCAGCATTTGGTACTTTCCCCTAGTATAACTGTGAAGTAGATAAATCCCACTATAGAGAGGTAGGGTACAATTCCCCCCAAGCTTCATTTCATCTGCTTTACAAGAAGATGAAATGAAGGTTCAAAAATTGAGTCTTGAAACAATGGAAGAATCTGTTTCATTTTTTAACGAGCTTAACACGAAAAGGGAACTTTGCTCAAGGTCACATGTTTCATTTTTACACAAGCTTGAAACAGAATATAACTATGCTTGTGGGTACCTATTTCATTTTTACACAATCTTGAAACAGAGAATATTGTGCTTGAGGACATCTGTTTCATTTTTTTAAACGAGCTTGACAAAGAATGGGAACTATGATCGCAAGCATCCATTTCATTTTTTAACGAGCTTGACACAGAATAGGAACTATGCTCACAGGCATTTGTTTCATTTTAGTAACGACCTTGAAATAGAGAAAAGGAACTTTTCTCACAACCATCAATTTCATTTTTTAACGAGCTTGACATGGAAAGGGAACTATGCTCACGGGTTCCTGTTTCATTTTTTAACGAGCTTGACACGGAATGGGAACTATGCTCACAATGTCTATTTCATTTTTTAATGAGCTTGACATAGAATAGGAACTATGCTCTCACAGATTTGCTTCATTTTTTAACGAGCTTACACAGGAAAAGAACTATGATCACTAGAGCATGTTTCATTTTTTTAACGAGCTTGACATAGAATAGGAACTATGCTCACGGTCGGTTTTATTTTTTAACAAGCTTGAAACCAATAATAAAGACTGGTCAAGGTCATTTTTATTTTTTAACGAGCTTGAAACCAAGAATAAACACTCTCAAGGTTACTTGTTTAATTTTTACACAATCTTGAAACATAAAATAACTATGCTTGTGGGGACCTGTTTCATTTTTACGCAAGCTTGAACCATAAAGTAATTATGCTTGAGGAAATTTGTTTCATTTTTTAACGAGATTGATACGTAGTATGAACTATGCTCATGGGAATTTATTTCATTTTTTAATGAGTGTTGTCATCAGTTCTGCTCCAACAAAATTCCAGTTTCTGGAAGCATCCAGATGTCAAAGTGACCACTTAGGTTTCAATTTGAATACTGAGATCAGATAGAAAAGCATTCATGATGGCACTCATGTGGAAGAAAAGTTTACAATTTGTGTGTTTGAGCAGATTGGTGAGAATTTCATCCTACGAGCAAGTGCCTGTGAGGTAATAACACCATATGTACAATAAAATAATTTGATTAAAGCCTAAAGGGACAGATCAGAGTAGAGACTAGAACTGCATAACATAGTGTTTTTGTGTTGTGCTTCCGAACCTTTGGTTCACCCTGAGGAATATTGGTTCAGATACTTCATTTTGAAGTAGTTTGAAGACCTTTTCTGCATACAGTATTGTATTTTTTGCCTTTTTAGTGCTTCAATTGAGTCAGGCCTTGATCCCACCATGAGTCGTCCTCATGATGGTCATTCCATGTCCTCGTTATTTGGAAATCATTTTAGAATTTTTATTCGTAAGCAATCATTCAATTCCTCTGCAAGGCTTAATCAGATATTGAAAGCTTTTGAGAATGCTTTAGCAAAAAGATTAGAGATGCTAAAGCTGAATAAGCCAAAGGACTTTATAGATCTGACATGGATCTGACAGGCCACGGAAGCCTTATGCACATTGCATGGTGATTTGAGGTCCTTAGTTGTGGAGCTTCGGTTTCCTATAGAAAAATGGGATCAAAAATGGATTGATCAATATCTTGATGACACTATAAAACTACTTGATATTTGTATTGCATTGAATGCTGAAATCTCATCAGTTGATCACCGCCATCTTATATTCCAGTATGTGCTGCATTTGCTGAATTTCTCTGATGGAATGTCATCATCTAACAAGCTATTTCATGCCAGAGATCATCTGCAAGAATTGATAGGAGAAACAAAATCCAAGGAGAAAAATGGTGCATCCCAAACCAACAGGAAAATTGAGAATTGTGCTACCATATTAAATGGTATCTCTAAAAGTCTTCACGTAAGGAAGTTGAAATCATCGGGTAAGGGCAGAGGTTTTCCACTTGTTGAATATTGCTGCTTATTGTGTCAAGGGACACAGTGGTGTATACGACAGAGTTCATTGAAGGATTTCACTTGATGCATTTTTTCCTTTTAAAGTTCACCGGATTCAGTAGACATTCTGTGGAATACTATTGGATTTTTGTGAGGAGTTACTTTTTGGGCTAGAATCTTGTTTGTTCTTAAATTTTGCAAAGTTTTGGTGGGCTTATCCAGCAAAGTATCAGGGGTTTAAATTTGTAGAATTGATCTGTTTAATTAGCCAACATTTGCATATAGTGGCATGGTTCCACAGAGTCTAGACATTGGGACATTTATCGAAGGGTGCAAATCGAGCAACTGGAAAAGGTTACTGGAAAGCCACTGGTAAGGATCGACCTATTACATCTAACACATGAACAGTAGGTATGAAGAAGACTTTAGAATTCTACACTGGGTGTGTTCCTCGTGGTGAACAGACCAATTGGGTTATGCACGAGTATAGGCTTGAAGACAATGAACTGAGACATTCAGATGTTGTTTAGGACTCCTATGTACTTTGCCGACTATTTGAGAAGAGTGGCCTAGGTCCCAAAAATGGGGAGCAATATGGGGCTCCATTTAGAGAAGAAGATTGGAGTGAGCATACCAATGAGGATGGATCGACATTGCTAACAGTAACAGATGATTCTCCACTTGCTATACAAGTTTTAGGTGACAATTTGGATGCAGACAATGAGGATAATATATTCTCCAAGAAAGACCCAGTTGTGGAGAATTATTTTGCTCCAGATCAACCGGCCTTTTTTGTAGATCAACTAGAGGTTCCTTCAGGGAACTCAATATCTCCAGATGATAATGATGAGCTGGGTAGATTATTGTTTGTGTGCCTTGTTTCTCTAGAGAACAATTCGCAACTGCATCACTTAAAATTATATGCAGAATCAAGATGACATTTTTCCTAATGGAAGTTCAATGTGCACAATGATGCAGAAGGAGGGAACAAGAATTTTGTATGAACCGGAAGACATTAGCATTCTCTTTGATGGACAACATGCAGGGGAAAATATTTCTCACGGGGATGTCTGTAACTTGTCTGGAAAAAGATATATAGAAAACAAAGAGGAGCTAATAGATTTTTTCCTACAAGATATTCCAGCATCATCCTAGACTTCTTTAGAAGGTGATTTCCTAGAAATCAATGATCTTGCAAGTGGCATTTCATTTAAGTGTTTTAGTCATAGTAGAACTATAACCCTTTTAAATAGAGACATGAGACATTTTCTTGTTTGATTAGCCAAACTTGGCAAAAACTCATTAGACTAGATCCAAAAAATGCTAAAGAGGTTAGCTTTTCTATCTTATATATATATATATATCATTATAAAAATATGAAGGGGGTGAGATGTGAGGAGCGGAGGTACCAGCCGAGAGGGCTAAGATTGTATTGACAGTAATTTGAACATTCTGATACTGGAGTGGCAGGAGCATGTATGCACTCTGTTTTTGTAAGCTGCTTTGAAATGATTATGTTCATATGAGCCGCCTTTCTATTTTAATAATTGAATTTCATGTGTTGTGATTTTGTCTGGTGTATGGTCATCTTAATCCATTGCTAGATTCTCATGATTAATGTGAAATTATCCTTAAGTACTATATGCAGAACCTAGTTCATGATTTTCATAAATTCATACTCGTAGCTTTGTCTTATCAGTCTTGATTGTGATATATATACTGTTGTTCAGCATTTGCTTTCAAATCTAGCTTGATTTCTGTGGTAAGTCTTACCTACCACCAAATTCCATAAATTCATTTTCCAGTTATCCATTAAACCAATTTAATATTTCTCTAAGCTTGACCCTAGCATTTGAGGTTCAACTTTAGTGATAACATCTTCTGGCGCCGTTGTCGAGGATGAAGGAGCAGAGATATCTTCCCTGGGAAGAATGACAATGAATATATCCAGCCTTTGA
The DNA here is from genome assembly GCA_001517045.1 of Pseudotsuga menziesii. Taxonomy (NCBI): domain Eukaryota; kingdom Viridiplantae; phylum Streptophyta; class Pinopsida; order Pinales; family Pinaceae; genus Pseudotsuga; species Pseudotsuga menziesii. The sequence continues at coordinate 3,613 of LPNX010873982.1, read as the reverse complement.
TGGTGAGCGAGGGCTGGTCACATAGTGGCTGAAAATTATTCACCTGGTGACTCCAACTACTGTAGATCCATATTTCAAAGCTTCATTGATGATTTCATTGGACTAATGAGGACTTCTGCTCCGGCTTCTATCAAGGTATGCATGTCTATAGTTTGCAGAACTTCCCGGTTTTCCGAATCTTCTTCCTTCGGATGAATATTTGTCGATAAATGGTCCTAAATTCAATGGAGAAAATCTGAGTTTAGCTGTGAAACACATATCTAATTTCCGTGAATTTACAGAGTTACTCAGAGTTAAACATGAACATGTCTTCATTAGATTATTCTATGATTCATTACAAGGGAAGTGTAAAAGTTGGGTTGAAGATTTGTCTATTGAGTCAATTAGATCATTAACAAATTTTTGGATTATATTTCTGAAGACATGGATGGAGAAGACAAAGTTTAGGGCAGATTCTCTTTCCATTAAAAATTTCAGGGAATGGAGTGATATGAGCACTGATGAGGAAATAGATGAAAAATTTTCTTCCATTTTGTCTTCTTATTTAAAGTCAAGCTCATGTAACTCAAAATCTTAAGTCATATTTTTAAAAGAATTTGTTGCATATATTGAGAAAGAGATTGAAGCTTTAGAGGTCAAGATACAGAGTTTGTCGTTTCAAATCCCTTTTCAGCTATCTTTTGATATCAAAATTGAGAATAAATACAAGTGTGATGATCCAAAACTGAGAAAGTGGTATGAAACGGTAGCCGACTATATCAAGGAATTTATCGATTCAAGGTTTCAGTATTCATTTCATGATAAGTCTAAAAATCAAATTTGTAGACATATGTTTATTTTTTTTCCTGTCTTCATCTTGATAATACACAGATCAAGATTTTCATCAAGTATTCAGATACTTGTATGGCTTCACTGGAAGCATGACTTTACTTGACCAAAGTTTTAGTTTTGGTTAGTGTAGATAGTGTGGATAAATAAGCTTGATGCTTCAATCATTTCCTTAAGTTTGCAGTGTGAGCATTTTTTAATTTATAGTGTGCTTTAAGTTTGTAGTATGAGAAGAGCGGGATTTCAAGGTTTGGAACAGGTTAGGAATAAGATATAAAGACTCCAACCCAATGGAGACAATACATTGGTTGCAGTGATGGTTTCGAAAGGCATAGGTCTACTTGTTCTTGGCAGCTCACAGGGAGCATGCCATCCCCAGATGAAGCCAGATGCTGTCATCATATCTGCTCCAACAAAATTTCAGTTTCTGGAAGCATCCAGATGTCAAAGTGACTACTCAGGTTTCAACTTGAATACTGAGATCAGATATAAAAGCATTAATGATGGCACTCATGTGGAAGAAAAGTTTACAATTTGTGTGTTTGAGCGGATTGCCGATAATTTCATCCTACGAGTAAGTGCCTGTGAGGTAATAACACCATCTATACAATAAAATAATTTGATTAAAGCCTGAAGGGACCGATCAGAGTAGAGAATAGAACTGCATAACAAAGTGTTTTTGTGTTGTGCTTCCGAACCTTTGGTTCACCTTGAGGAATATTGGTTCAGATGCTTCATTTTTAAGTAGTTTGAAGACCTTTTCTGCATACAGTACTGTATTGTTTTCATTTTTAGTGCTTCAATTGAGTCAGGCCTTGATCCGACCATGAGTCATCCTCATGATGGTCATTCAATGTCCTCATTATTTGGAAATCCTTTTAGAATTTGTATTCATAAGCAATCATGCAATTCCTCTGCAAGGCTTATTCAGGTATTGAAAGCTTTTGAGACTGCTTTAGTAGAAAGATTAGAGTTGTTGAAGCTGAATAAGCCAAAGGACTTTATAGATCTAACATGGATCTGACAGGCCATGGAAGCCTTGTGCACGCTGCACAGTGATTTGAGGTCCTTAGTTGCGGAGCTTCGGTTTCCTATAGCAAAATGGGATAAAAAATGGATTGATCAATATCTTGATGACATTATAAAACTGCTTGATATTTGTATTGCATTGAATGCTAAAATCTCATCGCTTGATCACCACCATCTTATAGTCTAGTATGCACTGCATTTGTTGAATTTCTCTTATGGAATGTTGTCATCTGACAAGCTATTTTGTGCCAGAGATCATCTGCAAGAATTGATAGGAGAAACAAAATCCAAGGAGAAAAATGGTGCATCCCAAACCAACAGGAAAATTGAGAATTGTGCTGCCATATTAAATGGTATCTCTAAAAGTCTTCACCTAAGGAAGGTGAAATCCTTGGGCAACAATAGAGGTTTTCCACTTGTTGAATATTGCTGCGTATTGTGTCGAGGGACACATTGGTGTATATGATAGAGTTCATTGAAGGATTTCACTTGATGCATTTTTTCCTTTTAAAGTTCACCGGATTCAGTAGACATTCTATGGAATACTATTGGATTTTTGTGAGGAGTTACTTTTTGGGCTAGAATCTTGTTTGTTCTTAAATTTTGCAAAGTTTTAGTGGGCTTATCAAGCAAAGTATCAGGGGTTTAAATTTGTAGAATTGATCTGTTTAATTAGCCAACATTTGCATACAGTGGTGTGGTTCCACAGATTCTAGACATTGGGACATTTATCGAAGGGTACAAATCGAGCAACTAGAAAAGGTTACTGGAAAGCCACTGGTAAGGATCGACCTATTATATCTAACACACGAACAATAGGTATGAAGAAGACTTTAGTATTCTACATTGGATGTGTTCCTCGTGGTGAATGGACCAATTGGGTTATGCATGAGTATAGGCTTGAAGACAATGAACTGAGACATTCAGATGTTGTTCAGGACTCCTATGTACTTTTCTGACTATTTGAGAAGAGTGGCCCAGGTCCCAAAAATGGGGAGCAATATGGGGATCCATTTAGAGAAGAAGATTGGAGTGAGCATACCAATGAGGATGGCTCGACATTGCTAACAGTAACAGATGCTTCTCCACTTGCTATACAAGTTTCAGGTGACAATTTCGATGTGGACAATGAGGATAATATATTCTCCAAGCAAGACCTAGTTGTGGAGAATTCTTTTGTTCTAGATCAACCGGCCTTTTTTGCAGATCAACTAGAAGTTCCTTCAGGAAACTCAATATCTCCAGATGATAATGGTGAGATGGGTAGATTATTGTTTGCGTGCCTTGTTTCTCTAGAGAACAGGTCGCAACTGCATCACTTAAAATTATATGCAGAATCAAGATGACATTTTTCCTAATGGAAGTTCAATGTGCACAATGATGCAGAAGGAGGGAACAAGAATTTTGTCTGAACCGGAAGACATTAGCGTTCTCTTTGATGGACAACATGCAGGGGCAAATATTTCTTAGGGGGTTGTTTGTAACTTGCCTAGAAAAATATATATGGAAAACAATGAGGAGCTAATAGATTTTTTCCTACAAGATATTCCATCATCATCTACTTCTTTAGAAGGCGATTTCCTAGAAATCAATGATCTTGCAAGTGGCATTTCATTTAAGTGTTTTATTCATAGTAGAACTATAACCCTATTAAATAGAGACATGAGTCATTTTCTTGTTTGATTATCCAAAATTGGCTAAAAATCATTAGACTAGATCCAAAAAATGCTAAAGAGGTTAGCTTTGCTATCTTATA
>LPNX010873962.1:47603-201388 GCA_001517045.1 Pseudotsuga menziesii | reverse complement strand
CATTTTCAGAAACTGACACCTCCATCCACTCTCTTTTGCTGGGAAACATATCTGGTATCTTTTGGTGACAACAGAGTGATATTTTCCTCAACCATCATTAAAGAACACTATCGTGGAAAACGCGATGACATCCAGAATAATATCTCCAATTTAAAGATAGAATCCTTTTATGGTGGAATCCTGGCTTTACTTCTATTTTTACGGGATATGCATTCAAAATCTATCGTGATATTTTACTGTACATTCTTAAAGCTTTGTATACCTATGGTAAGTAACTGATCAACCTCAGCGACGAGCTAATATTTATTTTCTTTCAACGTTCATCTTTATCTAGCTAATAAGTTACTTGATTGATTTTTGGCTGTGGTAGTTTCTTAGAAGTCATTTTAGTCAATAAAATTCGCATCAAATTCATGAAGTTCGTTTAACTACAACACACGTAATGACATTGTAGTAGACTTTCGGTAGTAATGTGGTGTGTAACCAATTCTTTTTGGTGAGTTTTTTGAGTAATTAAGATGTGATAGATGTCATTCTATATGTTTCCTGTTACCCAACGATGTAAATAAACATGATATTTGCAGAACCTTTCAGTGTAGCGAAAACGTGGCACCGTTCTCGATATTTATGGTGATGTGATAATAATGAATATAGGTTTTCTCTTGTCACTGTGGCTAATACTTACCATGTGGATAACAACCTATCACTTCTTAATTGAAGTAACAAATGGTGGTAAAGAATTCAAATTCTCGTTCTTGAAAAATTAATCCTTATGTGCTTTGACATTTATATTATTAAATTTCTTCATGAGCTCATAATCGACATAAGTTAAATCCATTTTAACCTTTTAGCACTAGTGGCATAAAATGATTATAAAACCAAGGTTACACTGACTATATATATAAAAGAAAGGAATAGAAATGTTGTTTAAGAAAATAATATTTTAATGATGAAAAAGAGCCTATGAGAATCACTTTTATTGATATGTAAATGACTGTGATTTCTGAATTTTCATTTTTCTTATATATATATATATATATATTATAGAGTTTTGGCCTATATTTACTTTGATGAAGTTATGTATTGAAATATAGATTAGAATAATGAGGTCAAAAAATATATTCAAGTTATAATTAAAGTATTGTCTAGTATTCTCAAAATCTTTAAATAATGAGTAAAAGGTTATGAATATATAACCAAAATAATATTTTCATCCAATATAAGAAAGTAGATATTAAGTTGTTAATTATTATTATATATCATTAATAATGATAAAGAAATAAACATTAATGATGAATAATAAAACAACTTATGCCAATAAAATAAAAAGGAATGAAAATACTTCATGCTACAAAAATGATCTTCTTATGCATTTAAGATAACGAGTGATCCAAAATAAGAACTGGGGATATGCAAATGTTGTTCAGCCACCAAAAATCTAAGAATAATTTAAATCCACACCTAAAGAATGAAAAGAATCACCAAATAATATTCCGTAATAACCAAGTCAAAGAGAAGGCGATGAAAAAAATCAAGGATCCAAAGGAGATCATAAAACAACTAGGTCAATCTAGGAAGCAAACCAAAAGATGAATAATTATTGAAAACATAAAATAGTCCTAACCATTGGATCAAGACGAATCCCCAACATTGATTTAAACATGAAAATTGTGTCTTCCTGCAATCCGCAATTGCGGGATGCAAGGTCACAACATGAGGTTTTAAGTTTTATTCACCATCCCGCAACCCTTATTCTGCAAATACAGGATGTGGGATGTGGGATCACAAAATATCAAAAAATTATTCAACCCTTTCTACGATCCGCATCTCGCAAATTGTGGGTTGCGGAACAGGAAACAAAAGCATTAAAATAGATGACTTCTTGCACCTCGCATTCCGCAAATTGCGGGATGCGGGTTTTGGGACGACCAAGTTGCATGCATCAAAATATTTCTGCATCCCACAATCTGTACTGTGCAGGATGCAGGGTGAGAAACTCTGAAAATGTTTAAAATTTGAAACCCCGCATCCGCAATATGTAGGATGCAGGATGTGGGTTGTGGAATGAAACAATTTCAAACAAAAGATAGTCTTCCGCAACTTATCAAAAGCACACAATCCACACATAAATTTGAGAAGTTCGACTAAGTTAGAGAACAAAGAAACCACGACAAAATGTGATAGGGGCCTCAAAATGATTTAAGGAATTCAAACTGTTTCCTTTGTATGTGTAATTGGGGCTCCCATTTTTTAAATAACATGGTATCTGTTGTTCCTACAACAAATGGCGACAAACTGGGACGAAGCAGTTATCTCTGTCTTGAAAATATATCATTTTTATGTGTATAAAGGAGTGAAATATGAGGCTTTTACCAAAAATATAAATTCCCCTAAAATATGTGTACCACATTAACAAGTTAACCTTTTAAGGATTTACTCAGCCACAATTGATTTTTGATGATGCCCTTCTAACTATCAATTGGAATGCAAAGAAAAATACTAATTGATTAGAGTTCCAACAAAAAATGTTCTTTATGGAAACATGCTCTAAATGAACAATTTGTGATGACAAGAATATGTTATCTTAATGTTTTACCTCTAATACCACAGGTATGGCCCTGCTGCCGACATGCGTTTGTAGCCTCGACAGGGGTACCTTTTAACCCAATAAGTAGCTTTTATCCCATCCATTAGTTAAATATGAAAATCTTATCAACCCTTGTTAAAGATTTGCATTCCTAGAAAAAAGATGGAAACCACTATCCCGACTCGGTGACAATGTCATTCACACCAACTTACAGATAATGAGCAGGTTGGCTTGTGATGAGACCCCCCGTCTTGCAACCATTTTTGCGGCTACAAGTTAGTACCATATCCTGATGACCAAATATTGATAAAGTCATTCCAAAAGAAGGTATGATCATGAATAGGCCGGCTTGTAATAAGACCCCCTATTTCCCAACTTTCTCCTAGAGATGTTAAAGAAAAGGATTGGGCTATGTTTAATGTTAATCTCAAAAGATATTACTTAATGGATGGGGAAGCCACTATACTCCTTAAGAGAGTGGGATGGCGTTAAGAGGTTTGAGATGATAACAATGCAAGCCCCACTCATTTTCTCATAAAGAATGATCCAATTAGACCATAATTACATAATCTAATTAAAAAGAATAGCTTTGAGTATTAATTTGTGATAGTTAAAAGGATAAAGATAATCAAAGCAACTAAGTTTATGTATGAAGGAAATACTTGGAAAGTGTTCCACCACGGATAAAGGGATAGCTTCTTCTCATAAAATCAACTTGAAAATATACCTTCACATACAAGACTCCAAAACAAGTAGGATTGGAATGATTAAACTATCCCCAAAGTACGATTAACTGCAGATCAACAATCCCTTTTTAGAAAATATTGACGAATAAAACATGATTCAAAATAAAGAATTGTAGAATAATTGGAATCAATTTTCAATGATTAACATTTCAACCTTTTTCCCCAATGTAAATTATTATCAAACTAAGAAATCCAATCCAAATTAATCAATTCAAAAATGAAACAAGAAGGTGATCTAATGAAAATAAAATTAAAGTAATGATAAAAAAAACTATTCTATTCTACTCCTATTCCTACACTAATCTAAAAGGTGAACAAAAGTTAAGTCTAATCAAATTTCCAATGCAACCAATCATGTAACTTGAAACCTACAAGAATAAGTGAAAATTTAATTAGTAAAAAGAAATTAAGCTTTTCAAAACAAAAGATAAACAAGTTGTACTTACTTCCTTTATTATCTACATTTAAAAATAAAGTAAGCATAACCTTACCATTCTTTGAAAGCATTGCAAGGAAAGACCTCTCGATCATATCTATAATCCTATCATAATTTTCTTCAATTTTAAGAGCATTTGCTATATTCCGATCAATAGGATAAGGGTTTAATTGTTCATAATCATCATCTTGAGATAAACTAATGGAATTAAATAATGTACGTGAGAAAGCATCAACTGTTGTAAGATGTACATTATTAGTATTATGATGACAATCAGTAACATTACTTATTTCATAATGATTTTCGATCTCAAGTAAATGATCATGATTAGAACAAGATTGTTGACTTAATAATTTCAATGAATCATGAGAGACTTCCTCAAATCTGCTTGTTTGAATATTTCTGAATTCCCATGGAGATAATTGATAAAAAGTTTCATGGGAAGAAAGATTATTTCCTCCATCTTCTAAATGAAAACCCTCATAATATTGTAGTAACGTAGAATTGAATTCGTCAAAATATGAACTATGCTTTGCATCTTGGCCAGATATATTGGTGTAAAAAGAAAAATAAGTGCAAATATTAAGAAAATGGAATTCCTTTTGTGGAAAAGAAAGATTGTCACAAGCATATTCTTCTTTGGAAAATAAATCAATGGGTGTTTTGGAATCTCGTCATAAAAATGAGAATGTAGGCTACGACTCTATTGAATTGGATTTGCAAATGATAAGTGCATTGTATGAGGACTCATTTGAAAAATTGGATGATTGGTTTGAGGTTTCTCATCAATGAACTTAATTGGTTTGATAGAAGAAATAGCACCATAAAAATCTAATCTATTTTCCGAACATGGTAAAATGTATTGATGTGCATAAATAATTTCTTTTTCAAATTGAGGATTAACATCTCTAATCTCTTCTACCAAAATATCAGAGCAAATTGAATCATTAGCAATATCAATGTGTTCTTTAGAAGTTGAATTGAAGAACAGATTAGAGAAAAGATTAGAAGAAGATACAAATATATTTTGATCTACAATCAACATTTCTTCCCCTATATCTAAATTAGAAGAAGATTGAAAATATGATTGCTTGGAAGAATGAGTAGTTTTCTCATCAATACTAATGGATTTATCTTCAATTTGTCCTTCCTCTTCTACTTGTTTGAGGGGAACATTGAAATATGAAAATTCTATAACAGAAGCATCCAAAAATCATCTTGCGGATTAATACTTTGATGCGTTTCTAAATTATCATCTACAATCAGATTATGTTGATCAAGAGGGAAACAAGCATTTGAGATAAGATCAGTTACAAGAGGTAAATCATCAAGATGAAATTTAGAAAGAATGTGACTGATCTTTATTGAACAATGCTCTGAAGATAAATCTTTATTAATGAATAGAACCTTTAATTCTTCAAATAATTTGTCGAAATTCTAAATTTCAAAATCATCTAAAAATTTATCAACAAATTCAAACCAAGAATAAATTGAATAAGGTGGAAGAGTCTCAAACCAATGTAGAATCCGTCCTCTAAAAGTGGAGGCAAACAACCAACAAAGAACATTTAAATCAACAACCTTATGTTTAATAGATTTACTCAAAAATTTTGAAAGATGTTCTTTTGCAGATTTCTTCCATTCACCATCGAATTTGAGTCATGAGAAGAGTAAAGTTGTTTCATTTGGAACGTCAGTTACTGAAAGATTAAAAATGCATTCCCACACAGAAGTTTGGGCATGAGCCATTGATGTCGAATCCAAATAGATTAGGTCTTCACCTAATTTGCCTTTCTAGAACATCAAGACGTTAACTAAGGATGAAGAATAAATGAAAATAATAGTCAAGGAAAAGGATAAATGACTAATATAACAAGTTTTAAATTTAAGATTTATTAATCATTTATTTACATGGCCCTCCTTCTAGCGCCATTTGTTGAAGTGTCAGTTGTGAATGTGGCTGAAAAGTGTGTCTAAGTATTACAACACATGGAGAAGACCCATCCAAAGGCTTCAAGCAATCCCACGCAAGTATTGCTTTATCCTCGAGCTGTTTAAGGTAGTGATCTCCCACGGATAGTTTAATAGCCTCGGCTGGCCTTATGGATGTTCGATCCCAAGGGATCGGTCTTCCTGTCAAGGAAAATCAAGAATATGACTAAATCTATGAGTTAGTTTGTTGTAAAACAAAACTAAACTAAATTAAATCTATTGTAAAAGAAGTGTTTTGTAGGAACGCAGGTTAAACTTCAAGGTGAAAGAATATTAAGATTTTCATTAGTTTGACAAAAATGTGAAAGAGATAAATTGATTAATTAATTTAAACCAATACTAATCAATAACAATTGACCAATAATAATTTAAACATCAACACATCAACTTAACATGTCATGGATATGTTAATAGAAATATTAACACCAATTGTAAATATCACTATATAATCATTTGTAAAAAATAAATAATGGTTATAAATGAAGAAATTCATTTATACCAATATGAACATGTCAATTGTTAGCATAGATAAATCTAAACCATAGATTAATGTTCTTATTGATTTACAAAGATTATAATAGCAAAGGCAAGAAATATGAGGTGGAAAAACCAGCATTTGACAAATAAATTTGACAAAATAAACAAAACATCTTAGATAACAATAAGTTTGTATTATTAAAACAAAATTTGTAAAAAATTGTAAACCTTGAAACAACAGAATGTCTCCAATATTTTCTCATGATTTTCTCCTTCCAGATATTCCTCCTTTGGCAGCCTCTCCTCAGATCTAAAAAATAAATCCTTCTCCCTTCGGTCGAGCACTCTCCTCCAAGTAGAAATACACAGAGAAAAAAGAGTTTAACAAAGAATGGTCTGCAAATTTCCTCATCGCAACAAAATTTCTATTTTGAAAGAAAAGATCTTCTAGCTATATTGTGCACTCCCCCCCCCTTTGCAATTGAACTATTTCTCTTTATATCTGTCGTGAATTGCACTCGCCGGTCGAATATGTTTCATTTCTGTTTATTGGATAAGATCAAATTGTCTCTCCCTTTTCCTAGTTCAATATGCCTTCAGTTTTTTGTTTTTTTAAACATATGCTGGTGACGAAGAATCTGAATGTATTCATTTGTGGATGATTTCCTTTTGATTTAACGAGTCCTTATCGATCTCTGACTCCCACTATGGGCCTACAAAATAACAACATATTCAATACCGAATAAGAGTATAAACATTTGCAAAATAAGAACTATTATTTAACTTTAGCTCTTAGTAAAAATTAAAAGAATCTCCCTTGTCCATGACTAGATAATGCTGCAATTTTGATGATGAAGCAATTCGTGATCTTTCCTTTTACAATGTTGGAATTCACATTTTCACCTCACTCAAATTTGACATGTTGATTCAATTTTAATCCCTGACTAGCAAACTCTGAAACGTCTCAACTCTAATCAAGAACATAGGGCACCCATTTTTGAGATTTATGATTTGGTTGTTTCATGTAAAGTAATTCGGTGATTTAACGGAAATAATGAGCTAGCGAATAGAACAAATTTAATTTGCATTTTCAGAAACTGACACCTCCATCCACTCTCTTTTGCTGGAAAACATATCTAGTATCTTTTGGTGACAACAGAGTGATCTTTTCCTCAACCATCATTGAATACTACTGTCGTGGAAAACACGATGGCGTCCACAATAATATCTCCTACTGACATATAGAATCCTTTTTCTGGTGGAATCCTGGCTTTACTTCTATTTTCATAGGATATGCATTCAAAATCTGTTGTGATCTTTTACTATACGTTCTTAAAGCTTTGTATAGCTATGGTAAGTAACTGATCAACCTCAGCAACGAGATAATAATTATCTTCTTTTAACGTTCATCTTTATCTAGCTAATAAGTTACTTGATTGATTTCTGGTTGTGGCAGTTTCTTAGAAGTCATTTTAATCAATAAAATTCGCAGCAAATTCATGAAGTTCGTTTAACTGCAACACACGTAATGACATTGTAGCAGACTTCCAGTAGTAATGTGTTGTGTAACCCCTTCATTTTGGCGAGTTTGTTGAGTAATTGAGATGTGATAGATGTCATTCTATCTGTTTGCTATTACCCAACGATGTAAATAAGCATGATATTTGCAGAACCTTTTATATAGCGAAAACGTGGAACCCTTCTCGATCTTTATGGTGACGGGATAATAATGAATATAGGTTTTCTCTTGTCACCGTGGCTAATACTTACCACGTGGAGAGAAACCGATCACTTCTTAATTGAAGTAACCAATGTTGTTAAAGCGTTTAAATTCTCGTTCTTGAAAAATTAATCCTTATGTTCTTTGACATTTATATTATTAAATTTCTTCATGAGCTCATAATCAACGCAAGTTAATGCCATTTTAACCTTTTAGGGCTAGTAGCATAAAATGATTATAAAACCAAAGCTACTTTGACTATATATATAAAAGAAAGGAATAGAAATCTTGTTTAAGAAAATAATACTTTAATGATGAAAAAGAGCCTATGAGAATCACTTTTATTGATATGTAAATGATTGTGATTTCTGAATTTTCATTTTTCTTTTATATGAATTTATGTATTGAAATATATAGTAGAATAATGAGTAGAATAATGAGGTCAAAAAATCTATTCAAGTTATAATTAAAGTATTCTCTCATATTTCCAAAATCTTTAAATAATGAGTAAAATGTTATGAATATATAATCAAAATAATATTTTCATCCAATATAAGAAAGTAGATATTAAATTGTTAATTATTATTATATATCATTAATAATGATAAAGAAATAAACATTAACGATGAATAATAAAACAACTTAGGCCAATAAAATAAAAAAGGAATGAAAATACTTCATGCTACAAAAATGATCTTCATATGCACTTAAGATAACAAGTGATCCAAAATAAGAACCGAGGATATGCAAATGTTGTTCAACCACCAGAAATCCAAGAAGAATTTAAATCCACATCTAAAGAATGCAAATGATCACCAAATAATATTCCGTAATAACCAAGTAAAAGAGAAGGCAAATGTTGTTCAACCACCAGAAATCCAAGAAGAATTTAAATCCACATCTAAAGAATGCAAATGATCACCAAATAATATTCCGTAATAACCAAGTAAAAGAGAAGGCAAATGTTGTTCAACCACCAGAAATCCAAGAAGAATTTAAATCCACATCTAAAGAATGCAAATGATCACCAAATAATATTCCGTAATAACCAAGTAAAAGAGAAGGCGATGAAGAAAATCAAGGATCCAAAGGAGATCATAAAACAACTATGTCAATCCAGGAAGCAAACCAAAAGATGAATAATTATTGAAAACATAAAATAGTCCCAACCATTGGATCAAGACAAATCCACAGCATAGATTTAAACTTGCAAATTGCATCTTCCTGCAATCCGCAATTGTGGGATGCGGGGTCACAACACGAGTTTTTAAGTTATATTCACTATCCTGCAATCCTTATTCCGCAAATGCGGGATGTGGGATGCAGGATCAAACAATATCGAAAATTTATTCAACCCTTTCCACAATCCGCATCCTGCAAATTGCGGGTTGTGGGTTGTGGAACATGCAACAAAAGCATTAAAATAAATGATTTCCCACACCCTACATTCCGCAAAGTGTGGGATGCGGGTTGCGAGATGAACAAATAGCACGCAATAAAATATTTCTGCATCCAACATTCTGCATTGTGCGGGATGCGGGATGAGAAACTTTGAAAATGTTTAAACTTTGAAACCGTGCATCCGCAATATGCAGGATGTGGGATGCGGGTTGCGGAATGAAACAATTTCAAACAAAAGATAGTCTTCAACAACTAATCAAAAGCACACAATCCACGCATAAATTTGAGAATTTCAACTAAGTTAGAGAACAAAGAAACCACGGCAAAATGTGATAGGGGCCTCAAAAATGATTTAAGGAATTCAAACCGTTACCTTTGTATGTGTAATTGGGGCTCCCATGTTTTAAATAACATGGGATTTGTTGTACCTACAACAAGTCTATACTGAAAGAGATAGAAAATGACTCATTAGAGTTCAGGAAAAGATTATTAGAGATCGCATAACTTCTACAAAGCCATCTATCTTGGATTAGATACAATTCACTTTTTCCTGAAAACATGCCTCAAAAGACTATAGGAGGATTGATGATGGAGTTGGCACTCTTGGATTCTAGCAGCAAGGAAGCAGCAAGATTGAACACAATAATTGAAAAGATAGTAGAAAAGTGTAAGGAATTCTAAAAGAAAATGTGCACGACACACAATCGATGTCAAGTTTCAGCAGCAACTTGGGTTCAGGATTTTCCAGAAAAATATCAACATTTGAAGAATCTCCAAGACAAGTTGCAGATAGACGAGCAAAGCATTCAAAAGATTGAAAGCATTGGTGAAGAAGCAATCAGAATCTATGTTTTGCAAGGTTCGGTTCATAAATATCTTTTTGAGGAGTTGTTAATGCAGACCTCACCAAAGGTGAAATAAATAGAATCTCAGTTAGCCAAACATGAAGTAACTTCATAATTGCTAGAGATTTTGGACTATTGAGTCATCAAAGAAGAAGCTGCCACATGGAAATTTTTCATTGGAAGATCAGTTGGGCCCTCTTAAATTTTGTTTTGTTCACATGTGTCACTTTTTGTAAATTATCTAGTATTTTATGTTAGATTTTTATCATTTTAAGCAATATGATCTTAAGATATTATCTGAGAGAATAACATGTGTATTAATAATCACAAGAGACAAGAGACACAAAGAATTTTCGTCGAGGAAACCATAAAGGAAAAAACCCTGAAACTTCCTCAGAGATAGAATGAGCACCAATGGTAGCAGTAAAACCCAAAGACAAAAAAGATGATCTCTGAAAGCTAATCTCTCTGTCACTTGTGTGAGCACTTCCTCTTTCACTCATGCACCTCAGTTGAGTGAGTGTGTGTAACAAATAGAGAGGCTCACTTTCTATTTATATTCTTTCGTTCACTTAATATTTGACTATGTTATGTAGGCTCGAGTAACTACAACTAGGGTACTAATGAGTCGACTTACATTAACTCATCAGGGCCAACTTTTCTATGAGAATCTAACAACCCTAGTGCCCCACAACTGCGGGTACTTTAACCCTTGATTAATAAAGAGGGTTACCCTCTATGACTGTACATGACTTTATTATATTAATGACTCTCCCGATAGGAAAATCGGGGTATAATGAAATACAAATGATTCTCCCGATAGGAACAACAAGGTACAATATAAGATATAAAAGTGAATACATTCCAAAGTTACAAATACATCAACACTCCCTCTTAACTAGGAAGGTATTCTCTTGACACAATTCATCAACACAAGTCTTCTTCTCTAGATCAAGTCTGGATCATCATCAAAGTTGGATCATCGTTAAATCATCATCGAAACTGGATTATCATCAAAGCTAGATCATCACTGGGTCATCATCATCACTGCTTCCTCTATCTCGATCAATTGGTGCTATCTCTCAATTCTTCTCGTCATAGGAAGTTCTACAGATCCAACCCCTTTTCATGCTAGTTGTAGGCCTAGCCTCCATGTAGATATTCATCTTATTCAACACTTATATCTGACCCATTTAGAAATGCCTTCCCAGCACTTACATCTAACCATGTGAGGAACACATCCACCACCATGTCAGAAAGGCATGCCCAACACTCACATCTAACCATGGGAGGAGCACATCCACCACCATGTTAGAAAGGCCCATAACTCACATCTAACCATGGGAGGGCCATCCTGCCACCATGTCAAAAAGGCTCGTCCAACACTTATATATGACCCATTCAGAAAGGCCCAGCACTCACATATGACCATGGGAGGCCGAGCCTACCACCATGTCAGAAAGGCTCAACACTTATATCCTCCCATGGGAGGCCAGCCTGCCACCATGTCGGAAAGGCTCAACACTTATATCCGACCATGGGAGGCCAAGCTTGCCACCATGTCAGAAAGGATCAGCAGTTATATTTGACCCAGTCAGAAAGGCTCTGCACTTATATCTGACTTAGTCAGAAAGGCTCTTTGCTTACATCTGACAATGGGAGACCCATCCTACCACCATGCCATAAAGGATCTGCACTTACATCTCGCCATGGGAGGACCCTCCTACCACCATGTCAGAAAATCTCCTGCACTTATATCTGACCATAGAAAGAACTAATCCTACCATGTCAGAAAGGCTCTCGGACTCATCACCTCCCCTTGGAGGGAACCTCGATCTAGAGAACATACTAGAGCTTCACTGCTCCTCTCTGCATCTACAACTCAAATCAATCAAATCAAGTAGTAGTTTTCAAAAGAAACATACTACCTCCCAGATAGCCAAACAAGTGGAAACATATTTTCCTTGGCTATACTTAGTGCTATACAAGACTCCTTCTTGCTAAACCAAGAGATCACACCTGATCTGATACTGAAGCAACTCCTCAAAGTGATCTTCCTATCAATGGCACCGTCTTCCCAATTCAAATCCACATAACCATCGAGGTTAATTTTCTGATTCGTATCATACTTGATCCCATACTCAAGTGTACCCTTTAGGTACCTTACGACATGATTTGCAACCATAAGGTGAACATGTTTTAATGTGTTCACAACAAAGCGAATATATGATCTCATATTCGTCAAGTACATCAAGGAACAAATCATCTGATGATACTTCGTAGAATCAATCGTCTCTAATGAAGAATCACTCAATAGCTTCAGGTTCGATGCCATAGGTGTGGTTATGGCCTTGTAGTCCATCATCCTAAACCTGTTCAGGATCTCTACTCCATAATTCCCTTGACCCAAGGAGGTTCCATCCGCATTCTGCCACACCTCCATATCCGAGTCCTTTGAACTTGACAGCAAGTCTCCTTCTTGCAACTTTAATGAGTTCCTCTTTTCTGTCAAGAACAATACATCAACATATAACAGGAGCATCATTGGTCTTCAACCTTGAAGTAAAGGTTGGAGCATAGATTCATTAGTAATCTATCCATCCTGTCGTATCATGCCGAACGTCAATATCTTCTGCACTCACTCCCTCTGAAGCGGAGCATCATTCTCCCTCTTCCTTTCATACTCTATGTATTGAAACATTCTTTACCGAAGTGACAAGTACCTTCCTCTACTACTAACATTCTATGTATCTATCTAGGGTCACTGGATATGAAGATCCTCTATCTTGAACCTTTTCAAAGGTTCTTCTCGCACCCATCTGTGAGCTTGTCATCCTCTATAGGATTTCGTCTTCAACCTTGTAGTAAAGGTTAAGATCTTCATCACTCTAGGTGATATTCAAGCTCCTCATGTATGTGTTATTTCATGGGTGTCTTCTGAGCTCATACAAATCCTTCTTTAATTTGCACACATGATTATGCCTGTCATGTGTCTTAATTTTTGGTGGCTGCAAATGTGTCTTCGTAGTCTATGCCTTCTTTCCGTGCGAAGCCTCATTCTACGAATCTTTCTTGTATCCCATGATGTTTCCATCTACTGCATGCTGGATCTTGTATATCCATATGGAAGACATTACGGACTTCCCTTCAGGTCTCGATACTACATCCTAGACATCATTCTTCTTGAATTGGTATTCTCCTTCCCTTTATTCTTGGATACTTCTTCATAGTTGGAAGGCTCTGCATCAATGATGTCGCTCAACAATGCCACATGATTAGAGTGTCTCTGAGGCCTCTTTATTTCTTTGAAAGTATCGTCATATTATTCTTCATCTTGGATTCTTTCTTGAATTTTCGTCACTTGTTCTTAAGAACAAGTCTCATCCTTCTTTTCTTGTAGGTGATTGTACACAATTTTTCCTACAAGTCAAATGCATTTGTATGGTTAGAAATATTTCATAAGGCATATTCACAATGGAAAATTATATTGCATAAAGATATAATCATGCAACTATTTTAGCCAATACAACATTCATCCATATCTCACGAAAAAGTTTCTCGATTCCTTCCATCTCTACCAAGACATCATTAAGATTGTGCACTAATCCAATATCTCAGCAAAGAGGTTTCATTCTATATAAGTAGAAATGGAGAATTGTATGGCACCATGAGGTACTTACCCATCACATGCATATTAGTAGTATACTATCCTTAATGTAAACATTCTATCATGCATAATACGTCAACTGAATATAAACAAATGCATAACAAAACAATATCATGAAATGGCAATTGAATACTTATCTTTATTTGTTTTGTGGGTAGACTCCTTTCAGCTTCATCATCTTCTTCATTCATAACAACATCATTTCTTATCCAAATGCTTAATATGGATAAGAGTTTATTTAAGAATTTAGCTCTTCATATTCCTCATCGCTAGAGGGATCATTTTTGAATCGTGAGTGCCTGATCTTCAGTTTATCCCATCTTTTTTTCTCTTATTATGAGTCAAGCTTCTTCTTGTGTGTGCTCTTCCCAGAGTCTGCTGAAAGTAATCACTTCCTTCTGGCACACATTCCTTGAAGGAATGAATCCCATGATCCGAGGAGGCCATTCAAGGTGGTTATCACAACTTCTGCATTCTCTACTTCTTCTTCTACTACTTCAAGATGTTCTTTTATTTGAGAGACCCTTGTAAAGTATGACTGTATGGTCTCTGCATTTTGGATCTTCATATTCTTCAACTGGTTTCTCAAAGTCATATTTCAATTTATGTTCTTCCCTTCAAATATCTTGGTCAAGGAATCAAACATCTCGTTAGGTGTCTTTAGGAAACACACTTGTGGTATAAGGTGATCCTTGATTGAATCAACAATGATCTTCTTATCCTTGACCAAGTTCTTCTTGTGTAAGGCCTTAGCCTCATCTCCCTCTGCAAATGGAACCTCTCCACTTATGTAGGTGTCAAATTCATTTTCTTTAAGAACCAGTGGGATCCAATACTTCCATGCTTGGAATTTGTCAGTTTCACCAAGCTTGTCATCAAGCTGGTGCGACTAGTCATTTAGAAATGAGAACCTCAAATGTAAATAGCGAAAGATTACATCTTTCCGATTTGAGCTGTCCGTCCTGGTTCTAAAGCTGCCTGATCTAGGGTTTGTCAGGGAAAACCTAATTTTCAAAAATTGCAATCTTTCAGATCTGATTGGATAGAAAGACAGGCCTCTTCAAGGCAAGCTGTCTAATGTACTCCTTTTCTGAAAACAGTCATAGGGAAGCTCCCGGAACAGGAAGCCCTAGTTTAATAATTTCTTCTGCAGAAATTCCTGATACTATTTCTGTGGTATCTCTGAAATTACTGCTCCTCTATGCTAGAATTTCTTACTGAAGTAACCTCATCTTTCCTCTTTCTAACACCATACATTTTACCAGAATTGGTTTCACCAATTGGGACTTATGAGAGTTTTCCCAAGGTGACTTATTTCGGGACCGTTCAACATAGAGAACTTGTATGGACTACCACATGTCCCTGTTTAATCATAAGGGTCTAAAACATTTACCAAAGAAAATAAAGTCCGTTCCCTATCTGGAACAACTTAAGAAATTTTATTTGAATCTTTGTACCCTGAGATATAGCAATTCTCCCTAGGTGTCTTGTTTAGGGATGAATCCTGGAAGATGTTGGAACCCTGATTTGGAGGAAACATACCTCCCAAAATATAGAGAATATGAGGCTGAAATATTTACACAGGGTACATTAGGATTTTAGCTTCAGTATGTGAAAATTTCAGCCCTTGATACTTCTTCAATCCCGAAATATAGTGAATGTACCAAAACTACATGCTTTAGTATTTTAGGGTTTTTTAGGCCCGAGGTCAAACTAGGGTTTGAATTTCTTGGAGTTTTACCCAACCAAAAATATTGACCTTGGTCTATAAACTTCGATTTTGATGAGGAGAGAAATCCTATGCTGGGCTCACTCAAAAATTCCTCTTCTGTAAAAATTCCTAATTTCCTGAAGCAAAAACTAAAAATGCCCAGAATCAAATTCTGCTTCAACAAAAAGATGTGCCCTTCAATGGAGGTTCATCCTATCATCCATTTGCTAATGGATTGTGGATAGAGACCCAAAAATTAAGAAGCCCTAGATTCTGCAATTGCACATTGCCTTCTTCTCAGGTTAGCTCTTATACCATGTTATATTTTTATCATTTTAAGCAATATGATCTTAGGATCTTATTTGAGAGAATAACATGCACAACAATAATCACAAGAGACAAGAGACACAAATAATTTTCCTCGGGGAAACCATAAAAAAGAAAACCCTGAAACTTCCTTAGAGATAGAATGAGCACCAATGGCAGTAGTAAAACCCAAAGACAGAAAATATGATCTCCGATAATTGATCTCTCTCTCACTTGTGTGTGCACTTCCTCTCTCACTCATGCGCCCAAGTTGAGTGACTGTGTGTAATAAATAGAGAGGCTTACTCTCTATTTATATTCTTTCTTTCACTTAATATTTGACTATGTTATGTAGGCTTGACTAATCCTAACTCAGTTATGTAGGCTTGAGTAACCACAACTAGGGTACTAATGACCCGACTTACATTAACTCACCAGGGCTGACTTCTCTAGGAGACTCTAACAACCCTAGTGCCCCACAACTGTGGGGACTTTAACCCTTAATCAATAAGGAGGGTTACCCTCTATGAATTTACATGACTTTATTATATTACTGACTCTCCCGATAGGAACATTGGGGTATAATGAAATACAAATTATTCTCCCGATAGGAACATCGGGGTACAATATAAGATATACAAGTGAATACATTCCGAAGTTACAAATACATCAGCGTTTTATTTCTATTTTCCTAGTATAAGTCACTAGAGGACAAATATTGTCAATCGAAGAGTCACAGAAGCTCAAAGGGAAGGTGGAAACCCAAAAGTCATTTGTAAAGTATAAATAGGGGTAGAATAGAGATTAGAAAGGGGACTTTTTTCTAGCGCATACATGTTGAAGCTATTTCTATGAGAACTATTTCTTTTATAAATAAAGAGAACCAATTTTTTGTTGGAGGAAGGACTGTACGAGTTTCTAAACGGGTTGTGTGGATTGCTAAATGATGAACTATTTATGTTTTAGCCTGTTGTACAATCTGTGAAATAGTTCTAAAATTACTGAATTATTTCGGTGTTTATGAATAATTTTATTTTCTGTTATGAATCTTCTGCAATGAATGAGTAATGAATGTGATTAATAAACAGACCTACCTCAATTTAAATTTTCTGCTATAATTATGTATTATAGAATTTGGACATCTACCTCTAGGATTGCACTTTTAGCATTATAGTACATTACTCAACTTAATTATTTTTTCTTCCCCGGGGATAGTTAGAATAGGATAGGATAGTTTAGTTGTTGTTTGATTTGGGTGATTGAGAAACAATCAATTCATGTAAGGTAAGAGGTAAGACCCTGCGCAGCTCACTCGTGGCTAACTACTTGGGAGGTTCTTGTTTTGGCAATCGCCTGCATTTAGTATAGGCACTTGCATTTCATCCATTAATATATAAAATACATAAACGGTGGACCGGGCCACAACCAGTAAAGAAAATTTAAAACATTCTTTTAATTCTACGTTAGTTGGGCCGCTAACCGGACGAATTCCCTGTATCAATAGTAAACGATCTAATTGGGAACGGTTATTGGAGAGAATCCCTACTATCAAGATTGTCCAGGAATCAACAACATCTTACTAAAAAAATCAACCAAATTTTCTAAAAACTACATAAAACTTTTATAAATTTGAATATTTAAAAATGAATAAAAAAATATATTTTTTATTAATATATTTTTAAATATTTTAATAATTAGTAATATTTTCCAACGTTTCGACCTTAAAACTTTTCATGATATATTCCTTTATAATTTCAATATGGAGTAAAAGTAAGAATGGAAGAAAACATGTTATGTTTCCACTCATATTTTTGATAAATTTTGGGTTGTTGATTAATGGCTCAAATTTGGAATTTATTTAGAAAATTATAATGGCTTTCCTTTGTATGTGTTCTACGTATTAACCTTGATATTTATTATGGTCATTTTTTCCATGAACAACCATGTACGAATTGTTGTAATATAAACATGCTAATATTACGTTGGCTATGTTATTAAGTTCATTTCTACCATGTGTCAATCAATAAATTCTCAATTTAATAAGTACCAAAGCTCATCAGCCAAGGCTAGATATGAATATAATCTACACAATAATTGATGCATGCCTAAATTTACTCTAATTCGGAATAATAAGTGATGGAACAAGGTGAGATAACTACTGGAATTTTGGGTATGGAGGTCCTTCATTTCTATTTACAATAGGTTTTCTCCTTCAACACTTTCATTTTAGGTGGGCTCCTTTGTTTTTTTAATGAAATATTGTTTTTAGTAAAACATTTTTGGACGATGACATGTCTCCTATTCAGGTTGCATTTGAATCTTTATAGATCGTCTATAAAGTGAAATTATCTAAGTTTGTTTTATAGCATTTTGATGCCGCAAACCACCCCCTTTGTTGAATCGGTCATTCTTTGTAGGGTGGAATGAATTTTATAGAGGCTTTGAACGAGAAGCACCAACATCCACGAAGTTAGCAGGTATGGCTCGGCACTAGGTTTTGTGGATTTGGTGAACTTTGTGATATTATTAAAATTCATGGGAGAGGTTTAAATTCCTTCTTTGGATCTTTGCTGTTTCTACAAATTTAATCTCGGGATAGAGGATATCACCTTTATCAGTTAGGTGGGATTATAGTTTAGTTTTAAATTGTAGGTGATTTTATTTATAGAAGAGCCTTTTGGTCATTGTTGTTATCTGGAAACCTCAATAGTGTTGGAATATTGGATAATACTGAGAGGGAGCGGGGTGAGGGTGAATCAGTATTGAAAACTTTTAACAATTTAAACCACTTTTAATTTATTCATTAACACACATGATCAACAAAAACACACAGAAGAAAAATGTATCGTGGAAGCTCAATTGGGTAAACTACCAATACTTCCTATTACTGCAAAATTATATTTACAAATAGTTTATGTCTGCTACTATAGACAAGGATGGTACTACACACTATTTACCAGCAGCTACT
This sequence comes from Pseudotsuga menziesii, assembly GCA_001517045.1. Lineage (NCBI taxonomy): Eukaryota > Viridiplantae > Streptophyta > Pinopsida > Pinales > Pinaceae > Pseudotsuga > Pseudotsuga menziesii. The sequence goes on along the minus strand of LPNX010873962.1, from coordinate 182,532 downwards.
GGAAGGAGGATATCACCCCCTTGTTTATCAGCTATTATTGAAAGGATGATATGACACACTATTTACTAGCTACCACTGGAAGGATTCTATGATCCCCTCATTTATCAGCTACTGTTGAAAGAATGATACAACACCCTGTTTACCAGCTACCACTAGAAGGAGGCTATGACCCCCTCGTTTATCATCTACTACTAAAAGGATGCTACGACACCCTATTTACCAGCTACCAATGGAAGGAGGCTACGACCCCCTTGCAGGCATGTAGCCTTCCCTAGCACCACCCTGCCACCCTAGTATGTTTTTATCAAACTTCCATATCTTCTTATTTCTCCCTCGGTCTATGTTCTACTTACTTCTACATCGATCTAAACTCTAGAGACACATTACTAAACTCGAAATATTTTCTTATAAATATGTTCACCATCATTCATATTTATTTACCAACATATCTATTCACTCTAGAGTTTCATAGTTACACCCCTTCAATCTGGAGTCATGACTATTTATCAACCACATCTCTTCATAACACATGCCTCTTCATCAAACACGTTTTCTTACATCTATGTGTTATTATTTCTTCTTCAGCTTTAAAGAATACAATCATGTCCCTTCGTATTAATAATAATTATGCTTAAGAGCTAATATTTTTCTTCTAGTAGTCATGTTTCTACATCATGAACCTTAAAAAAAATACCAATTTGAAATTATTCTATGTTTATCATTTTTAACTCTGTTTAAATTTATCGGACACAACCTTCTACAGTTGTCTTTTTTGCAATGTCCTTTCCTCAACATACTTTTTCTGCATTGTCCTTTCCGTATTTCCCTTTCTGTAATTTGCAGGAACTCATTCCTTCTACAATCGCAGGTTACAGATTGAGGATGTGCATTTTGAGTCTTCTCTAAAATTGCTTTCGCAATGATATTTCGATAATGACTTTTCCACAATTAGAAACTTCTTCCTTCCACCATTTGTGGATTGCGGATAACGGGTAAGCATTTCAAATTTTCTCAAAATTTGCTTCCGCAATTATCTTTTCACAAATCATTTTCTGCAACTCTCTGGGCCATTGATTTCTTGCAGGTTCTTTCCCGACCGTCGATATTTAGGTTACAGATTGCGGATTGCGGAACCACACTTTTTTAGAAATTGGCTTCCGCAATTTTCCTCCTGCAACTTCTTTTCCACAAATCTAAGAATCGTCGACTTGCTTGGAACACTTGCTATTCATTAACCTCTGATAAACTGTGGAACTCTTATTTCCTATGCAGATTCACTTCATGAATTCTTTTCCCATCGTCAATTCATCTCTCTCCTTTAATTTGTATCATCTAACCTATGTCAAAGGAACGAATGCAACCTCTGCATTAATTGATCAAAGGATCGATCAATCAACTTTATCTATCTTGACCTAGACTTTATCTCCTTATCTGGATCTATGTATAACCTCTATATCTTCATCCTCCATGCATCAACTCGATCTATCTTCACCGAGGTATTTTTCAAGGATTCTAATATTATACTTAAGTATAGTATTCTAGGCGATTTTTTTGGATTGAATTGAAACATGTTTATAGATAAGTAGAAGAATATTAAATATGAAAATTAAAATTAACACAGAAATGTGTAATTTTTGGCGAATATTATGACAAAAAAACATATTTTATGTAATATAGGCGATATTAGACACTAAAAATGACCAAATAGCGAATTTATTTTTTGAAAAAAACCCAAAAAATAGCCAATTGGAAAAATTCCGCCCCTAAAAATTACTCTGATCTTCACCCAGACTTGATCTCCTTAACTGGATCTGTCTATGACCTCTATCGCTTCATCATGCATGCAGTTCTGCAAAATTTTTCATCCAAGGTATCGATCCAAGGACTTGATCCCCTTGCTGGATCTACACATTATCTTTGTGGATTCATTTGACTTAAATTTATTTTGCACTTCCATCATGTTTATTGGTTATCCCTTTGTCATTACTGAACTCTTTTGACATGAATGACAACTATTTTTAACATTATCCCCCTTTGGCATTCATAGAAACATCTAATTATTCTCCCCCTTTGACAACAATGACAAAGGACAACCTGATATTCCTTTCCATTCTTTCTTCTTTTAACTTCACTTGGTACTGACCACTTTGTTTTTTAACATTCTCCTTTATGCAGCATGTTCTTTTGAATGATAACTTGGATGATAAATCCATATATTGCCCCTATCATAGTGCTTTTTTTTGTCAGCTTCCCATGTCAACATATATCCCTTAAACATGAAATCTGCTCTATGTACTCATGTAGTTGTCCTAACATAACTTTATGTCTTCAATATGTTATATTATCCTAGTGATCATCAACTATGAAGACACAATTTATAAACTTATCCAAATGCACCATATGGAAAGTCATTTTTAAGAAGCTGCAAGTAGCCATCAAGGACTAGACAACATTCATATCTCCCAAGCTATATTCATCATTTTCTTTCAGAGATGTCATGGATTGATCTTATGTACTATTACTTCCATAGTTCTTCAATGATTGTAGGTGCCATTATTCAAAGATTTCCAATGATCCTCAACAATCCAATTTTTTGACAATAGGATCATAACAAGTTCAATACTTACCTATAATATGTAGGCCTTTATACATTGTCTGTCCATTTAATGTGAAAGCAATAATATCTTGGGGTTTTTCAGCTTCTTCCCAATGACAACATTTTGTTAGTATTTTTCACATCTATTTTCAAGTATCATTAAAGACCTACCATTGGAGTTCTTTGTTTAACATAGAAATAATACCATATATGTTTTCCTCCATAAATTTCCCTTAAAGATGTATCACACAACTTGTTCTTCTTAAGGAGTCTTAAATCCCATGAAAACAATTTATCAACCTTATGTCCTGTTGGCAGTCAGCAACAACCCCTTCATTTTTCGTTGAAATGAAAAATGAATCAGCTCTCTTTTATGATTTAACTTTTAAAGATTATAAAAGAGTGCCTTCAGAATCTTCGATTCTAAAGGTACTCTCAATTGTAGAAAAGCTAAGAGACATATTAGAAGTTCATGAAAACATTTTCATAAATTTCATAATTAGCAGATGTTAGTCTCATCAATTTTATATATGATCAATTTTATCATTAATTAATTTATCTAATTATATATGTTGATTTAAGGGATTTAAAAGGATAGTATGCTAATTGGTGTTTTAAGAAAACACATTTTGAATTTGTTTGGGGCTTGTTATTGATAAGATATTATAAGTTCTTGAAATCCCTAGAACTAAAGGTGATTTATTAATTAAAATTTTCATTAGACCTAAAGTTCACATTTCATATGTAACTTAATCTTTAATATCATATCATGGCTTTGTAAAAATTGTATATATAACTAGTGAGAGTGCAAATAAATGAATATTATTTTGTAAGTTTCATGTGTCATATAAATATAACCATAATAGTTTTATAGGCTCTATATCCTATCAAATCTGGTTTTGGGACATAAATGGTTGGGATTTCATAAAGTTTTAAAACTATATTTCAAAATGAAACTTCATGTATATACATGGTTTGAGTGTCAATACGGATCATTAGTTAGTTGCATTTCAAGAACATTAGGGTTTATTATTATAACACTATATCATCATGTTAATAAACATGACTACCTTCCACATGTAATCTGGAGTAAATAATTAATTGATAGTTTTTTAATGACAAGACATGACTCATATGGCTAATAGACAACATCTGTTACCAAAATCGCTGCATTGGTATGAAGATTTGGTTAATACCTATCAAATTAATTGACAGCTGTGAGTATAATAATGAAATCGTATCAGTAAAATTTAGTGTTATATATGAGTGATAACCATTCCATTCATGATGTTGTACGAGTTCATCATTCCATATTTAATGTCATAAATGTTCTGATTTGTAATCCCTGAATCGAATGATTTCTGATATGAAGGATTAGTTGGAGGTTGAAATGTCCTTTGCATTCTTCTTTCTGAAGAATTTCAGTTAGTCGTGACCAGTCCATTCATTTATCATAGCGAAAACACTGGCTGTTGTGCTCATCATCTCCAAATTTGATTAAAATGGCCAAAATTGGAGTTCTCATCTCTGTTAGGTATGAAGCATGTGAGGATTTGACATTTCGTGTAATGTCTTATACCTGGGTGCCTATTCCTTCTATCTTCACAACTTCATCCATTTCAATCCTTAACCAGAGTAGTAGTGAGGGAGCTATGGCTCTGCTTAGTCGATTTGAAATTTCAGGACCGGAGCTTGTTGAAGCCGATGAGAAAGCTGCTATGTTATTTGAGAAGATTGGATGGGGTCAGTTCTTCAGATGTTTTAGTGGCCATAACGTGGAGGTTACTAAACAGTTTGCTTTGAGTTTTAAAGAAAATGCAGCTCAGATTGGAGATTTCAAGTTCATCATTAATGAAGATAAAATTGCAGAAGCTACAAAGCTTCCTCAAACTGGAGAGAGATGGTTTAAAGGGGGGAAATTGAATAAGAAGAAAGGTCAGTCCTTGCTGTTGCCCTTACCGGCTAGTGCAAAATTGAAGATTGGGGTTTCGGTTAAGTTTTTAAAGCCAGAATGGCGAGCATTCTATGAAATCTTAGTCAGGTACGTATCATGTGATGGACGATTCTCTCATCTGCATTATTATCATCTGCGACTGCTGTTAGCATTAAAAGACTTTAAACTTAAGCTTCCATTTTACCTATTGCAAAGCCTGAAGAAAATGGCACATTCGGTACAAAATACCATAGGTAATCCTGATAGAAGTCTGTTCCATCATGGTCTAATGAAAATTTTAATCCATCATCAATTGTCTCTTAGTTGTAAATATTGGGATGAGTTTTTGGTTGAATGTAAATTAAGGCCAACTTAGTATTGGCCAAACCCTCCCCCCAAAACTCGTAGGAAATGTAAGGCTCCAGTAAAATCCGAAATTGGTGATGTTCATAAGGCTGAATCAAAGGATAAAGAGCTTCAGGAAGAAAATCCACCTATAAGTACTTGTATCAGTGATGATGGGGTTGTGAATGTAGCTCCCTGTTACACTGAGACAACCTTGGACCAATCCCTATCTGACAGGTGCTTTAGTAGACCTACAAAGGTAGAGGGAAAATTAACCAAAAATGAAGATGTTGATGCTGTTAATCATGAAAACCCCTCTGAGCTATATACTCCTCGAAAACATGGTGATGAGTCCATGCGTAAACTAGAACAATTAGTGCAAGTGTGTTGTGACAAAGGGGGTTTTGAACCAAAATTTCTTGTGTTTGTTCGTACAAGAAGAATTACTAGAAGTATGAATACTACACCTACAGCCTCTATTCTTACGGCTACTCAACAGAGTACTCAACCAGTGATTGTCCATCTTGAGGATAATGTTCCATCATTGGTTCCTGAAACCACGCATATGGATGAAGCTAGTCTTATAGAGAATAATCGTGAAAAATTGGCTAAAGACATTACAGAGTCGGGTAAGTTCGAAGCTGCTCCATCGTGTATGGACGCTTATGGTTCGGGCCCTGAGCCATCTTTTATGAGCTTTCCATCACCTGGTCAAGATATAGATAATATTGATTCTTCTCAGGCAGCTGATTCGTGTCATGACAAGGAGGAAGAAACTCTCCAACAAGTCCTTGACAGGGTATATGAGACTAAAATTGCAGAATTGAAAAATGAACTAAACGAGTGTCAAGCAAACGCCGCCTTGAAAGAGGTGGAAAATAAGACATCCAGGGCAGAGTTATTAAACTGGATTAATAGATGGAAGGATATGAACATCAAGAAGAACCAATACAAGAAAGAAAAAAAATCAATGATAGATACAAACCAACACTTGCTCGAACAAGTAGAACAATAGAAGCTAGTGATCATCAGGCTCAAAGCCAAACTTTCTGAAGCCAGAAAAATGATCAATTTACAAAGTAGAACCTGATGATTGTTTCTATTTTCAGTTATATGGTTTATCTCTTTGTCAACAGGTAATAAAAGCTTTTTAAATGCATGCCTGCAAAATCATAGATTTTGCAGACACGCATTTATTGTTCTTTTGTTATTTCTGTTAAAATTTATTTTAAATAATATTCTCATGTTTGTTTAAACAGGTGGACATGGTATCACTACCCTCAGTAAATACAGGATATTTTGGATCTCAGTTGGAAGACGTTGATGCTAATTGAAGATTGGAATTTCGACATAGCCATGAATGTGCCAGTTCCTTTAAACCAGCAGATGTTTCAGGCTAGTCATTTTTTATTATTGTTATCCTGTAGTGACAAGTGTCTATTGAAGAGATTCGATGCACTTTAATAGTGATAGGACTCCTATAGTATTGCATATAGCATTTATAAAAAAAAACTAAATCGAAAGAGTAGTAGGATTATATAAACTAGTAATTTTTACGCATAAAGGATGGAGTGACTGAAGAAAAACATCATTGAAATATTATTTTGGTACTGGTTTTGTTCTTGACTGAGGTTTTATCTTCAGAGGTGGAATGTGACTGAAAATTCTCAGACTGATATCGTTGATCGGTATTATTTTGGATACTCTTTTTATATTTTAGTATATAATCTTCTACTTATACTATTGATGCAATATACTTGGTTATGCTTGTATTCAGTATTTGATATTACACTTTGTCAACGCAATATTGTATTTGAATTAATATGTTATTATGATTGAATTAATCAGTGTTTTTATTGAAAATTCAAGATATAATGATATACATATTTATGTCTGTTGATCTCATTTGTATTTTTGCGATGATTTCATTTTGAACATTATCTTTTATTAAAATATTTAATGTTGTTTATTAGTTGTTAATTAATTAAACATTTCAGAAAAATCTGAAGTAATTGCTTATTTCAATTTCTCTGTCAAGGGAATTTATAGCAGAATGATTTAGAGTGGATGGTTTAAATATTTTCATTTAGACCTTACTCATTTATCGTTCTGTTCATCTTTATATTAATTGATAATTAATATAATATCCAAATTTCCCTCAACTGGGATAGGATAGTTAGGATAGTTTAGTTAGTATTATCTTAGTAGAGATTACATTTAACAATTGTTAAATAGAATTTGGATAATTTTAGAATAATTATAATAGTTTTTCTTTTAAAATTCGAATATTAAAAACAAAATCATATAAAAATTGAAGACTTTCATTAAGAAAGCAATTATAGGATAAATTAGGTAGTAGAGAACTAATTTTAGTTCCATTTAGATAGAAATAACATTAGGATAAACTTTCACTGAATTTTAGTTCTCCTTAAGAGAAAATTCAGTTGGTAGCAGGACCACAACCTGCGAGGTTTTGTCATTCCAAACACACTGAAAGCTGCTTTAAGCTACTTGTGTGGACATAATATCCTTATTGGCCTAGGTCAGAAAATCAGGCCAACACATGGCGCTAGAAGGAGGTCCTGTTAATGATTAATGGCAGGAAAAACTAATGAGAAATTTTCAACCAGCCAACATCCTCTGGAAGTCAGCAGATCACCATTTATAGAAATTGTTAGGAGCATCCTCGAACGTGATCATATCACATCTCCATTTACTCCTGAACAAAGTACTCAAACTTTGGAAGATTCACGACATATTCTTACAAGAGCATATGCCAATCAACTTGGTGTATCTCCGAAAGATTATGGTCTACCTAGGCAACAACGACATAATCCGCAACTGAACATAGTCACTCAAGATTTTCAAGAAGCTGATAGCACTCCACGTTATCAAATTAGAAGTCATCAGAGACAAACTACTCAAACAAACACTGCTAAAATATTAACTTCAGTAGGCGGTTTTTATCAGCCACCTTCTCCTCTAAAATCACCACTTGATAGTCCAAGATCATCCAATTCAGGGAGTTCTTCAGGTTCTGAGAGAAGCCCTATGGCAGGAAACGTACCTGTGGGAGGAGGAGCTAATCGTCCACATAATCCACAACTCTCTTGGCTGAGAACGACTGCTGTAGCTGTCCCTGGTGTGCAACATCCTTTGCCTAAACACTCAGATAAACTTCTTCCTAAGTTTAACCCAGATGATAAAGAATCTGCAAAGGTGCATGTAGACAAATTCATGTTAGCTGTTCAAAACATGAAATTTCAACATGAAGATGTAGTTTGTTGATTGTTTCCTCTAAATTTTGAAGGAAGAGCCTCTACTTGGTACTTTTCATTAGTACAGGGATCAATCACAAATTGGGGTGAATTTAATAAAGCTCTTTTAGATAAATTTGGGGAAGATAAAACACCTTCTCTTTTAGCTCTAGAGTTATCTCGGATTAAAATGGAGTCTAAAGAAAGAATTAAAGATTTTAATCAGAGGTTTCTAACATTAAAAAATAAAATTCCAATTGCTTCTCAACCACCCAAGGATATTATTATTGAAATTATACTTCAGCATTACCAAAATATTCTGGGATGTTTGTTAAGAGAGCTAGGAAAAAAATGTTGGTAGAAACTTTCGAGGAAGCCATTAAAGTCGAGAAGGATTCTATGTCCTATGAACCAGATAGAGTGGGAAATATGATACTTTCCCTCGTAGGAATATTGAAAAACTTAATTCAAAGAAAGATAAAGCATTTGATGTAGAACATATACAAAATGCTATTCGAGCATTAACCAATGAAGCTGTAGGATTAAAAAAAAACAATTATGAAGCTTCTTCTTCTAGGGGATATTTCAGAAATCAGTTTAGAAAAAATCTGAATTTTAATAATAAAACAAATACACCACCTGACATAGCAGCAAATGAAGAATTTTTTAATACAATTCGGGCCGTTTTATCTTTATCTGAGACTCCTTCTAATCAAGAAATAGTTGAAAATGAAGAAGAAGAGAAATCAGAAAATGATGAAGAATCAGAGGAACCTCAACAAGTTAATGGTCATTTCTGGGACAGTCTTGTAAAAGAATATGAGAGTAAAAGTCCTCCTACAGGACAATATGCTTATAATACTCGTAGTAGAACATTCGCAAACACTCCTAGAGCTTCGTCAAGTTCTACTCCAAATAATGACAACAATAATTCACAACCAAATAAACAAACTCAATTTGGCAAACAGACTCAATCAACCAAAATTACCCAACCCATTCAAAATGATCCAAAATTAGATTTACAATATGATATAATTGAAGATTTAAAGAAGACACATGCAAACATCAGTATGTACGATCTTCTTCAAATTTACCCAATTCCTAACAGTCATGTTATAAATCCTGCCATGAGTTCAATTATTCCTAATGCAAAACAAAATTTTGCTGCAAACAATTCTAATGATGATTCAATAGCAATTGATAAAGGAAAATTAACAGCTGATAAAGCCTTGCTAATAGGAAACAATTCTAAATCAATTACCACGCCCCCATTCTTACTTACCTTTGAGATTTTCAATAGGAATGTTCACAATTGCATGGTAGATTCTGGAGCATCCTCCAATGTGATGCCTTTATCAGTATGCAAAAGGTTGAATGGAAAATATGTTCCATCAAATTCCCAAATAACTCATTTGGACAGAACGAATGTGAAGGTTGTAGGGGAGATTAAAGATGTTTTAGTCAGGATTGCTTGTAACCCTTCAGTTTTTCAAATTATAGATATTGTTGTTGTAGATATTCCTGATGCATATGGGCTATTTTTAAGTAGAGATTGGTCTCAACAATTGAATGGATTCTTTGCCATGGATTGGTCAACATTATGGTTACCTAAGAACGGAAAGTGAAATCAAATAAAAATAAATAGAGAAAGATATATGAAACATACTGTAACAGAACTACATGATCCTAGCGAACCTGTTTTATCTTCAGATTGCATTATGGGGAATTACATGTTGGGATTTGGTAATTTTAAAGTTGAAAATAAACAGCAGTCAGAAATTAGCAATGTGACATCTATTGCTCCCAACTCTTCATTCAAAGAAATTATTAATGATGTAGATAATCTTAATATTGTAAATATTATAGAAAGCAAAGTAGTTGTTAATAGTTCTACTTGGACTCTATATTTTGATGGTGCGAAATCCAAAGAAGGAGCCGGAGCTGGTTGCCTGCTGGTAGACCCTCAGGGAAATAAAACATGTATAGATTGTAGGATGGAATTTAATTGTACAAATAATACTTTGGAATATGAAGCTTTAATACAGGGTTTGAAAAAATTGATTGATTTGGATATCAAAGTATTAATTGCATATGGTGATTCCGAAATTATCGTCAGACAGGTCTGCAATTCTATTCACTGCCTTTCCGAACATTTACAGAATTATCAACGAGAGGTATGGAACCTCATTTGAAATTTTGATGCATTTAACATAATTTCAGTTCCAAGAACTCAAAATCAAGAAGCAAATTTATTAGCAAATGTAGCATCAAAATTAATTCCATCAGAAAATCTTACACCAGATTTCTTTTTAGTAGAATTGATTTTTAGGCCTTTTATACCAGATAATATATTTAATTGGCATGTATTTGATAATGATGTGCAGGTGCTGAATTTTCTGATGAATGACGATACCTTTAAATATTCAGCCATTGATGAAGTTACTCATGACAAAAATATGTGGGATTTTTTGGTAATAAATGATTTTTGTTCAGTTGAAAAAGCTTTTGAAAAGGTAAAACCGATCCCTAATTCAGTACTAAGATTGGAAAAGTTCTTTGTCTTCAAGATAAATTCAGATCTGTCCCTAACTGTAAAACTAATAGTTCTCAAATGAGGTATGAAAGCATAAATTTAGGAACAGAACTAAAACCCCAAACTATAAATCTAGGTGTAGATTAATTGCAACCCTGCAGAAAAAACAACATTTATAAAGTTGTTTAAAGAATTTAAGGATGTCTTTGCATGGACATATGACGATCTAAACACCTTCAATACACAATTCATGCAACACATAATTCCAATTAAACATGAGTCAAAACCTTTTCAACAAAAATTAAAGAAATATCATCTGTCACTAGAACCAACAATTAAGAAGGAACTAAATAAATTGTTAGCTGCCAATATTATTTTTCCCATCATACATACTCAGTGGGTAGCTAACCTAGTTCCAGTTAGGAAGAAAAACGGAGATATTAGATTATGTGTAGATTTTAGAAATCTTAATAAGTCTTCTGAAAAGGATAATTACCCAGTTCCTCCCATGGAACAAATTCTTCAAAAGGTGTCTGGGGATGAGATACTATCACTTCTTGATGGCTTCTTAGGATACAACCAAATATTGGTTTCCCAGATGATCAATTGAAAACATCTTTTAGAACTCCATGGGGAACATATGCTTACTGCAAGATGCCCTTTGGGTTAATCAATGCTGGGGCAACTTTTCAATGGGCAATGGATATTGCTTTTAGAGGCTTAATTAATCCTTCAGTAGTTTTCTATTTCGATGATGTTAGTGTGTATTCTAGACATCGACCTGATCATATTAATCATCTTACAAAGGTATTTGAATGACGTAGAAAATTTGGAATATCCTTAAATCCTAAAAAAACAATATTTGCTGTTTCAGAAGGTACTTTATTAGGTTGTGTGGTTTCAAAACACGGAATCATGATCGACCCTGAATGAACCCAAGCCATTTCAAAAATAACATACCCTTCTAGCAAGAAAGCAATGCAATCATTTCTTGGTAAAATAAATTTTGTTAGAAGATTCATTCCCTGTTTCTCTGAAATCATTCGTCCTTTGCAGAAAATGATTAAGAAGGATGCTATTTTCAATTGGGGACAAACCGAAAAAGAGTCATTTCAGAAAATCTTAGAAGCCATTTCAGAAGCTCCTAGCCTTCTAAGCCAAGATTTTAACAAAGATTTCATACTATATACTTTCACTTCTGACATCTCTTATGCAGCAGTTTTAACCCAACTAAATCAGCAAAATAATGAAGTACCAATCTCCTTTATGAGTTCAAATTTGAAAGGTGCCGAACTTAATTACCATGAAGTTGATAAGCAAGCTTTTGCTATTTTTAAAGATGTCAAACATTTTCGTCCATATTTATTGAAATTTGAAATGAAAATAATAGTCCCTTATTCCTCAGTCAGAAATTTGTTAGTGCAAAAGGATTTAGGTGAGAAAAGAGCACCTTGGATGACAGCTCTTCAAGAGTATGACTTAGAAATTAAACCCTCAACGATAGTCAAAGGTCAAGGATTATGTAAATTAGTTGTTGAAGCTGCTCATCTACCTAATGATAAAGTTGAAATTGTCATTGATGAGGTTTTACTTACCAAAGAAATCTATTTCTGTCCTCCACCACAGGATTCTTGGTATACAGACATAAGAATATTTTTGGAAACAGGAACTTCCCCTGATTACCTAGAACCAAGGAAGAAAAGAGAACTTAGATTGAAATATTCTCCTTATTTATTAATTGATAATGTCCTTTTTCGGAGAAATTCAGACGGAGTATTGCTTCGATGTCTAGACAAAGATGAAATGGAAGTAATTCTGAAGGAGTTACATTCTGGACCAGTAGGAGGTCATTTTGGTGGAGAAACAACTGCACATAAAATTCTTAGGGATGGCTATTATTGACCTACCTTATTTCGAGATTCATATGCTTTTGTCAGAAAATGCCAGGAATGTCAACTTGCTATGGGAAGGGTTAAGAAACCTGCTTTTCCCTTACAACCAGTTTTAGTAGAAAGACCCTTTCAGCAATGGGGTATTGATATAATAGGGCCAATAAATCCTCCCTCATCTAAGCAACACAAGTATATGATAACTGCAACTGATTATTTTACTCATTGGGCAAAAGCTACACCATTAAGGGTTGTAAATACCAATCAAGTTATATTATTTTTAGAATCCTTTATCATAACGAGATTTGGTGTTCCAGATTCCCTTGTCTTTGATAATGCTTCATATTTTTCATCAGTTGAGTTAACTCAATTTGCCTTAGAGGAGGGAATAAGAATCAGGTATTCATTTAACTACCATCCTCATGGAAATGGTTTAGCTGAATCAACAAACAAAAAATTATTGAAAATTCTCAAAAGAACTATTTCAGCTCACCATCGTGATTGGCATACATAATTAGTCAATGCCCTTTGGGAAGATAGAGTAACTCCTAAGGCTGTGATAGGTAACTCACCCTTCTTCTTAGTGTATGGAACTGAAGCTATTTTACCATCGAATTTATTTTTACCTTCATTACAGTTAGCTCAATCTGTTCAAGATGAAGATTGTCCAGCAATGGAAAAGAGGATCAATACTTTGTTAAAACTTGAGGTAGAAAGAGAAAAGTCAAAACAACACTTTACAAAACATCAACAAATTGTGAAGTCTTGGTTTGACCAATCCTTTAGTTCCAATCGAGAATTTCAGGTGGGAGACTTAGTTTTAAAATGGGATAAAGTTCATGAGGAAAAAGGAGATCATACTAAGTTTCAAAAGATTTGGCTTGGTCCCTTTATTATTGCTGAGAAGATAGGCCCAAGTACCTTTCGATTGCAAACACTAGAAGGTTAGTTCAAAACATTCCCAGTGAATGGATTGATCCTGAAAAAATACTTCTGTTAATATTTTAGGTTTTAAAATGTATATAATTCGTTTGCTGTTTGTAAATAAATTTATATTTTTGTATAAACTGATTTATAGTTTATAGAATTAAAGGATGATGATAAATTCATAAGACTTATGTAACTTTCAAACATCATTCCGTTATTGCGACCAGTTTTGATTCTCTTAGTCAAATATTTCAGACTGTCAAGTTTTTATATATAATCAGTCAATAATCTTTAGCTGTCAACTGAAGAAATAAATGTAAATAAATAAATCTTCTAGTTGAAAAAGAGTCAGTTTGCTCGTTAGCTTGAAAATTATGATACTAGACTGAAATATTTAAAAAATTTGTTCAGGACGATCAAAGTTTCTTAAATCTATAAAAAACCTATCATTATTTTATTTTTAAGTATTACTCAGATTATTTCTCACCTTTTTATTTTTCTTATAATAACTTGGGATAGCTAATTAATGTCTTTTTCGAAGCATGTACTTTGAAAAACTCTTATAGATCTCCACCATCAGTCTTAGAAATTATTTACAATCTGAAAACTTTTTAGAATTTGTTCCAGTCAATAAAATGCTAAAATGAGAGACAGAAGGTCTTAGTAATAAGTCGATCTGATCAGAATCATAAATATCACTAGTATGACATTATTAGGAAACTAGTAATGGCTTTTGGTTTAATAAACCAAGAGATAAGGGGTCTCATCACGAGCTAGCTGATTCATTTTCTAGTGATATGAATGACTGACATTACCATTTGGTCACCATGTTGGGTAATGATCTCTCATTTTATACAATTAAAATTTCAAATTTAGTAAAGAAAACATAATTTTTACTAAAGAATAAGAGGTCTCATCACGGGCTGGCCTAATCATGATCATCAGTGCTGTCTAGGATAACTTTATTTATGATCACCAGGGTGATGGCTTTTGGTTTAAAAATTCAAGAGACAAGAGGTCTCATCACGAGCCGGCTTGCTTATTCCAGATAGTTCTCGTGAATGATACTATCACATTGGGATATCATACCTAGATAGTAGTTTTCACTAAGAATTATTGTTTAAAAGAAAAGTAAAGAAAAAGAAAAGAAGAGAAAATAAAATTATCATATTTATGGAACAGATTTTGGAAGTTTTTCGGAAAAGTAAATTTCTATATCCTATACTGGTGGTGTAGATTATTTTTACTATGAAGTACTTTGTTTTGATTAGGATATTTCTAAGTTTATCTCTAATAAGATATCTATTTTAAAAGATGGAATATCTCTGAGTTGCACTTATGAATATGAATAAAAATAACGGTTTTTATTTAGAGAATTTTTTATTTTTTTAATAAGTTTTAAGATTTTGTTTATATCATTTATAAGCTGTATGAGCAGAGATAACTGGTTCACCCAAGTCATTGCCATTTGTTGGTAGCCAGCAACAACCCCTTCATTTTTCGTTGAAATGAAAAATGAATCACCTCTCTTTTATGATTTAATTTTTAAAGATTATAAAAGAGTGCCTTCAGAATCTTCGATTCTGAAGGCACTCTCAATTGTAGAAAAGCTAAGAGACATATTAGAAGTTTATGAAAACATTTTCATAAATTTGATAATTAGCAGCTGTCAATCTCATCAATTTTATATATGATCAATTTTATCATTAATTAATTTATCTCATTATATATGTTGATTAAAGGGATTTAAAAGGATAGTATGCTAATTGGTGTTTTAAGAAAACACATTTTGAATTTGTTTGGGGCTTGTTATTGATAAGATATTATAAGTTCTTGAAATCCCTAGAACCAAAGGTGATTTATTATTTAAAATTTTCATTAGACCTAAAGTTCACATTTCATATGTAACTTAATCTTTAATATCATATCATGGCTTTGTAAAAATTGTATATATAACTAGTAAATGAATATTATTTTGTAAGTTTCATGTGGCATATAAATATAACCATAATAGTTTTATAGGCTTTATATCCTATCAAATCTAGTTTTGGGACATAAATGGTTGGGATTTCATAAAGTTTTAAAACTATATTTCAAAATGAAACGCCATGTATATACATGGTTTGAGTGTCAATACGGATCATTAGTTAGTTGCATTTCAAGAACATTAGGGTTAATTATTATAACACTATATCATCATGTTAATAAACACAACTACCTTCCACGTGTAATCTGGAGTAAATCATCAATTGATAGTTTTTTAATGAAAAGACATGACTCATATGGCTAATAGACAACATCTGTTACCAGAATCGCTGCATTGGTATGAAGATTTGGTTAATACCTATCAAATTAATTGACAGTTGTGAGTATAATAATGAAAACGTATCAGTAAAATTTAGTGTTATATATGACTAATAACCATTCCATTCATGATGCTGTACGAGTTCATCATTCCAGATTTAATGTCATAAATGTTCTCATTTGTAATCCCTGAATCGAATGATTTCTGATATGAAGGATTAGTTGGAAGTTGAAATGTCCTTTGCATTCTTATTTTTGAAGAATTTCAGTTAGTCGTGACTAGTCCATTCATTTATCATAGCGAAAACACTGGCTATTATGCTCATCATCTCGAAATTTGATTAAAATGGCCAAAATTGGAGTTCTCATCTCTGTCAGGTATGAAGCATGTGAGGATTTGACATTTCGCGTAATGTCTTATACCTGGTTGCCTATTCCTTCCATCTTCACGACTTCATCCATTTCAATCCTTAACGAGAGTAGTAGTGAGGGAGCTATGGCTCCGCTTAGTGGATTTGAAATTTCAGGACTAGAGCTTGTTGAAGCCGATGAGAAAGCTGCTCTGTTATTTGAGAAGATTGGATGGGGTCAGTTCTTCAGATGTTTTAGTGGCCATAACGTGGAGTTTACTAAATAGTTTTCTTTGAGTTTTAAATAAAATGTAGCTCAGATTGGATATTTCAAGTTCATCATTAATCAAGATAAAATTGCAGAAGCTACGAATCTTCCTCAAACTGGAGAGCGATGGTTTAAAGGTGGGAAAGTGAATAAGAAGAAATGTCAGTCCTTGCTGTTGCCCTTATCGGGTAGTGAAAAATTGAATATTGGGGTTTCAGTTAAGTTTTTGAAGCCAGAATCGCGAGCATTCTATGAAATCTTAGTCAGGTACGTATCATGTGATGGACGATTCTCTCATGTGCATTATTATTATCTGCGACTGTTGTTAGCATTAAAAGGATTTAAACATTAGAGGAATTTTGGGGTCTAAAATGGGCCTCCTAAGGAAAATAATAAAGTAATAGTTAAAATAATAAAATAATATTGATTAAGTTTTGAGGAAGAAAGAAAAAACTCTTTTTTGTGTTCGTATTTTCGACATATCTCCCTGTGTTTTTACTCAAATTTCGATTGAGAGAGCTCGTTGGATGCGGAATTTGATTCCGCATCCAACGAGTACCCACACTGCATACTTTTGACGAACCCCGCTACCCCAAAAATAAGAAATACCTGAAAAAATGTGATGATGACATCATCATCATGTTTTTTCAGGTATTTCTTGTTTTTTGGGGTAGTAGGGTCCATCAAAAGTATGCAGTGTGGGTACGCGTTGGATGCAGAATCAAATTCCGCATCCAATGAGCTCTCCCGATCAAAATTTGAGTAAAAACACAATGAGATATGTTGAAAGTACGAACAAAAAAGGTAGTTTTTTTTAATGACATATATGTCAATTCAACCATTATGGTTGACTTATTTTATTGAAATTCTATTGGTTCTTGAATTCCAACTCACAAAAACTTATTTTGGAACGTTTTCTTATAAGGCCCATTTTAGACCCCAAATTTCCTCTAATGCTTAATCGTCCATTTTACCTATTGCAAAGTTTGAAGAAAATGGCACATTCAGTACAAACTACCATAGGTAATCTTGATAGAAGTATGTTCCATCATGGTCTAATGAAAATTTTAATCCAGCATCAACTATCTCTTAGTTGTAAATCTTGGGATGAGTTTTTGGTTGAATGTAAATTAGGGGCAACTCAGTATTGGCCAAACCCTCCCCCCAAAACTCGTAGGAAACGTAAGCCTCCAGTAAAATTCGAAATGGGTGATGTTCATAAGGCTGAATCAAAGGATAAAGAGCTTCAGGAAGCAAATACACCTATAAGTACTTGTATCAGTGATGATGGGGTCATGAATGTAGCTCCCTGTTACGTTGAGACAACCTTGGACCAATCCCTATCTGACAAGTGCTTTAGTTCACCTACAATGGCAGAGGGAAAATTAACCAAAAATGAAGATGTTGATGCTGTTAATCATGAAAACCCCTCTGATCTATATACTCCTCGAAAACATGGTGATGAGTCCATGCATAAACTAGAACAATTAGCGCAGGTGTGTTGTGACAAAGGGGGTTTTGAACCAAAAGGTCTTGTGTTTGTTTGTACAAGAAGAATTACTAGAAGTATGAATACGACACCTACAACCTCTGTTCTTAAGGCCACTCAATAGAGTACTCAACCAGTGATTGTCCATATTGAGGATGATGTTCCATCATTGGTTCCCGAAACCATGCATATGGATGAACCTACTCTTATAGAGAATAATCGTGAAAAATTGGCTAAAGACATTACAGAGTCGGGTAAGTTCGAAGCTGCTCCATTGTGTATGGACACTTATGGTTCGGGCCTGAGCCATCTTTTATGAGCTTTCCATCACCTGCTCAAGATATAGATAATCTTGATTCTTCTTAGGCAGCTGATTCGTGTCATGACAAGGAGGAAGAAACTCTCTAACAGGTCCTTGACAGGGTATATGAGACTAAAATTGCAGAATTGAAAAATGAACTAAAAGAGTGTCAAGCAAACGCCGCCTTGAAAGAGGTGGAAAATAAGATATTCAGGGCAGAGTTATTAAACTGGATTAATAGATGGAAGGATATGAACATCAAGAAGAACCAATACAAGAAAGAAAAAAAATCAATGATAGATACAAACCAACACTTGCTCGAACAAGTAGAACAACAAAAGCTAGTGATCATCAGGCTCAAAGCCAAATTTTCTGAAGCCAGAAGAATGATCAATTTACAAATCAGAACCTGATGATTGTTTCTATTTTCAGTTATATGGTTTATCTCTCTGTCAACAGGTAATAAAATCTTTTTAAATGCATGCCTGCAAAATCACAGACTTTGCAGGCACGCACATAATTTATTGTTCTTTTGCTATTTCCTGTTAAAATTTATTTTAAATAAGATTCTCATGTTTGTTTAAACAAGTGGACATGGTATCACTACCCTCAGCAAATACAGGATATTTTGGATCTCAGTTGGAAGACGTTGATGCTAATTGAAGATTGGAATTTCAACATAGCCATGAATGTGCCGGTTCCTTTAAATCAGCAGATGTTTTAGGCTAGTCATTTTTTATTATTGTTATCCTATAGTGATAAGTGTCTATTGAAGAGATTCGGTGCACTTTAATAGTGATAGGAATCCTATAGTATTACATATAGCATTTATAAAAATAAACTGAATCGAAAGACTAGTAGGATTATATAAACTAGTAATTTTTATGCATAAAGGATGGAGTGACTGAAGAAAAACATCATTGAAATATTATTTTGGTACTAGTTTTGTTCCTGACTGAGGTTTTATCTTCGGTGGTGGAATGTGACTGGAAATTCTCAGACTAATATCATTGATCGGTATTATTTTGGATACTCTTTTTATATTTCAGTATATAATATTCTACTTATACTATTGATGCAGTATACTTGGTTATGCTTGTATTCAGTATTTGATATTACACTTTGTCAACGCAATATTGTATTTGAATTAATATGTTATTATGATTGAATTAATCAGTGTTTTTATGGAAAATTCAAGATATAATGATATACATATTTATGTCTGTTGATCTCATTTGTATTTTTGCGATGATTTCATTTTGAACATTATCTTTGATTCAAATATTTAATGTTGTTTATTAGTTGTTAATTAATTAAACATTTTAGAAAAATCTGAAGTAATTGCTTATTTCAATTTCTTTATCAAGGTAATTTATAGCAGAATGATTTAGAGTGGATGGTTTAAATATTTTCATTTAGACCTTACTCATTTATCGTTCTGTTCATCTTTATATTAATTGATAATTAATATAATATCCAAATTGCCCTCAACTGGGATAGGATAGTTAGGATAGTTTAGTTAGTATTATCTTAGTATAGATTACATTTAACAGTTGTTAAATAGAATTTGGATAATTTTAGAATAATTATAATAGTTTTTCTTTTAAAATTTGAATATTAAAAACAAAATCATATAAAAATTGAAGAATTTCATTAAGAAAGCAATTATAGGATAACTTATGTAGTAGAGAACTAATTTTAGTTCCATTTAGATAGAAATAACATTAGGATAAACTTTCACTAAATTTTAGTTCTCCTTAAGAGAAAATTCAGTTGGTAGCAGGACCACAACCTGCGAGGTTTTGTCATTCCAAACACACCAAAAGATGCTTTAAGCTACTTGTGTGGACATAATCTCCTTATTGGCCTAGGTCAGAAAATCAGGCCAACATGTCCTTACTCCCCTTTTTTACATATACCAAGAATCAATGTGATATGCACTAGATTCATTGATACTATATTGTCTCACAAGGTTACTGAGGTCATTCACTTGCCATTTCTTTTATATTTTCTTAACCCCAAAAAATAGTTCACCGAGACTATTCAGTTTTTAGAGGTAATCTTTTGTCATAATCCTTGGGTGCAATTAGCTTTATGACAACAAATGATAACTAATTGAGACTAGGTGAGTGGTGCATTCTTGTAGAACACAATTTCTATGTATTCGTGTCCTTAGTTCCAATAAATGATTTCAACTCACATAAATGATTGTTCGTAATTGCCCTATTAGACAGTTCTTAAGATTGTCTAAATGGTATCCTTCAGATATGTTCTTGTATTTAATTTTTACATGTGCTCATCAACCATAAAAACAATATTATTAAATCCTCCAGGTGTGAAACATGGAAGATCATCCCAAGCAAATGTGATCAAATGAATACTTTTAGGATGGACAAGGTTTTTATTTGTGTCATGACTTCATATTCTGAGTAATAATGATAATATGTGTTGACATAGATCCTTCAACAGGTTTTCACTCTTTATCGACACCTTAAGTCAACGATCTCCCTAAGCACCAGCCCAAACAGGTATTACCTTGTCCACCAACACCTATGAAGTAGATGAGGTCTCACCCGAAATGTTCAAGGGAGAACTATCGAAACCACCTTTCCATGGTAAGAAGGAGGGTTTGTGCATCTAATGTTCAACTATCACACAATTACTTCACATATCCAAGCATTGGTTCATTTACCACAAATTCATGTCATCACTGATCAGAACAAAATAGTTAGATCATTGCAGGAGAATCAATTCATAAATAGATCTACCAACATAACATTATTCAAACCATGAAAGAATCACATCATTCTGAAAGAAGAATCATATTTCAGTATTGATCCATTCATATTACATCGCAGAAAGAAGGTAAAAAGGAATATGCAAAAGATACAATGTTTCCATCAAATCTTCATCATGTTATATTAACTTCATTTCAAAATTGCAGGTTCTCAAAATAGCTCCACAATTCATATCTCACATCAAAGACAGATCACATATGCCCTCTCTAAGTGCACAAAAGATGATCCAATATTACAACTCCTAGATCTATTTATAGGCTTGTGCATTTTACAAAATGGTACACTTAGATCAACTTCCTAACTACTTGGACCAAAAACTACAAAGTAATGACCAAAGTTTACAAAATATGACCAAAATATACATAACATGTCCAATTTGCCTTGTGAGCCATATTCCACCATGCGCACCAACTTTGAACTTGCGCATCATCCTTGGTACTGCGCAACTAATTATCCTAAAAACTTCCTATCAATAAGTCCCCAACACAATCTTGTGGCTCTCCCTCGAGCCACGTTAGCTGGAAGTAGTGTACTATGTTGTATTGATTTTAAAGTTCTCTTACTACTGCTTTACTTCTTCCATTTGAGCCTTCACTCTGTCGCTAATGTCTATGCACTCCACAACATCCTTCTTAGATGGATGATCCATGATATTAGCAACGACTTCCTTACGACTTCCCTCCATCACCTGAAGTGCATTCACTACTGTTAGTGCCAGTTGCTCGTCGATATCCTATAATTATTCCAGCTGCATTGTTTGATGTTGTTGCCGTTCCCTCTCCTTGGTGACACGCTATTGCAGAGCCTCAGAACTCCCCTGCTTTATTCACCTGTAGTACCAGATTCATTGCTTGAAGCGGCATCCTTAGTGTAGATAACTGACCTTCAGCTTCCCACAGTTGTGTGTTTAGCTACTCCAACTGCTCATCCTGGAACATGCTTCCCCAAAATTGCATGGTTGCATCTGTAATTTCCTTAGATTCTTTTTCCTTTTCTTCAAGCTGCATTATTGCATATTCGATGGCTCTTTTGTGCGCATCAACTACCTCTAGAGGTGTACTTTGGTTCAACGGTACCTGTACATTCATGATGTATCTCTTGAAGCCTACGATGATCTGGCCTAACTTATGCACTTTGGCTGGTGCATCCAGGTCCTCCTCCATAACTGGGACTTCTTGATACACGTCCACAACTTATTTCTCCAACCTGGACTTGTCATCCCATAGTTGTTCCTTCTCAATGATGAGGCTATCCTACGAATTCTTTAAATCCATGATCTCTGTCTTGGTTACTTCTTCCCACTCTTGCGACTTCAAAAGATAATCGCCGATGATCTATTCTCGGGCAACCAACTCTTGACTAGAAACCCTCTGCAAGTGAACCAATGTCTGAGCTGACAGTTCATTGACATCCAATGCGTGCTCCTAAAATTGCTGGAGTGAGGCATTGAAATCCTCACTGTTAGTATCAATTGCATGCAGCGTATTCTATACAATCTGGACCCACTTCCCTATGATTATCTCTCCTTGCTTTCGTAAAATGTTTGCTTAAAGAACCCTTTGCAACATTTCATCAACTAAAGAACTTAGTCAAGTGTTTATCTCTCCAAATCCTTCAATAGACTATGTTTTCAACTGCGCTTCACTCACATTAGTTGTCATTTTGATAGCTGCAATAATGCAGTCGACCTATGAATATGCCATTGGCATTGTGCCACTGGGCTCACCCTGCTCCTGTCGCCTCTTTGTTCTAGATTCCTTGAACCTACGATCTGTTTCTGAATCTGTTGGGGTTCTTATCGATGCTTCATCTGACTCTTTCTCACTCTATTGGTCAAGAACAGGATAGATGAATTTTATAGTTTTTGCTGAACCAACTAATAGAAGATGTGATAGTGGTACAAACATGGAAGCGATCTTTCACTTATAGCCGATTTCTCATTTTGATCGTGCTAGTTGCTTGGATAGAGCCCTAGGACTACTAGGGCATGGATGTTGAGGTTGTAAAAGTATGCATAGGGGCGTGATATCAGAACCTCTAGTACACCAAGGGTAGTGGAGCGTTTAAAGGACTGATCAATACAGTTTTGGCTGTATTGCGAGGCGTTGCAGGCTGCAGCCATGAATATCCGGTGCTTATCAGAAGAAGCGATGATAAAGTATCGATGCATTGTCTATTTTTCAATGGGGCCTCATGGCATTCATGTGCACGCACAAAGGGACCTGGGAAAACAGTTGTTGGACACACTCTACAAACTTACTGATGCAGAGCTGGATGCCATCGTGGATGACTGGCCTATGGAATGGTGAGAACCATTTGACATGCATGAAGTATCGGACATCATGACAAGTCCACCAGCCAATGCAATCTTGGATATAGCACCCAACCAACAGAGTGAGCAAGAGTCGGATGAAGCATCGACAAGAAACCTAATGGATTTGAAAACAGATCGGAGGTTCAAGGAATCCAGAACAAAGAGGTGACAAGAGAAGAGTGAGGCCATTGACACAGCGCCAATGGCAGATTCACAGGTTGACCACATTATTGTGGCTATCACAACAATAACTAATTAGAGTGAATCATAGTTGAAGAAACATACTACTGAAGGATTTGGAGAGGTAAACACTTAACTGACTTTTTTAGCTGATGGAAATTTGCAAAGGGTTATTGAAGCAAACATTTTACAGAAGGAAAGAGAGATAAGCACATTGAAGCGGGTCTGGATTGTACATTTTATACTGCATGCAATTGAGACTAACAGTCATGATGTCAATTCCTCACTATAGCAATTTCAGGAGCTTGCATTGGATTTCAACAAACTATCAACTTAGACATTGGTTCACTTGCAAAGGGTTGTGATTCAAAAGTTGGTTGACTGAAAATAGATCATCGACGATCACCTTTTGAAGTTGCAAGAGTGGGAATAAGTAGCCAAGACAAAGATCATGGATTTAAAGAAGGCGTAGGACAAGCTCATCATCGAGAAGGTGCAACTATGGGATGAAAGGACTAGGTTGGAGAAAGTAGTTGCCGATGTGTATGAAGAAGTCCCAGTTATGGAGGAGGACCTAGATGCACTAGCCAAATCACATAAGTTAGGCCAGATCATCGCAGGATTCAAGAGAGACATCCCAAATCTACAGGTACTGTTGAACCCAAGTACGCCTACAAAGGTAGTTTATGTGTGCAAAAGCACCATCGAAGATGCAACAACGCATATCGAAAGATAGGGAAAAATAAGCTAAGGAAATTATAGATGAAACCACACAATTCTGGGGAAGCGTGGTATGAGACGAGCAATTGGAGCAGTTGAACACACAATTGCAGGAAGCTAAAGGTTAGTTGGATACACTAAGGACGTCGCTTCAAGCAGTGAATCTGGTACTGCAGGTGACTAAATCCACAAAGTTGAAGGCTTTGCAACAATAGGTCACTAAGGAAAGGGAATGGAAACATTTTCAAACAACGTAGCTAGAATAATTCTAGGATATCGGCAAGAAACTAGAACTAACAACACTGAATGCACTTCAGGCGGTGCAGGGCAGTCGTAAGGAAGTCATCTCTAAGATCGTGGATCATCCATCTAAGCAGGAAGTTTTGGAGTGCACAGATATCAGTGAACATCTCAGGTGAGACCTCATTTTCTCTGCAAGTGTTGCTGGATAGGGTAAAACATGTCTGGGCCAGTGCTCAGGGAGATCGCTGAGTTAAGGGTGTCGATAGAGAGTGAACCCCCGTCGGTGGATCTGTGTCAAAAATATTCATCTTCTATTAGATTATAGAATTCATGGCCATCATGGATCTCATGAATCATGCATTTTAATATTTTTATGTTACTTCATAGGTCTTACACTTTTCTCTATGTCAACCATACACTAGTCTTATCTTTTAACCATGATCATCTCTTGTTTTTAGGAAGATATCCTTTACCAAGTATTTTGTATGGCTCTTCTTCTTGTTGTTTTGATGGAAACTTCAAAACATTCTTTTATTCTTACCAATTGATATTTTTCAAGTACCAATTGCACTTCTTTGATATTAAATCCCCCTCAGTATATGATTCCTTCTAATGTTAATTTCAGGGTTCTTTTCTTAGTCACGAGACATTTTAGAAAATGCATTGTCCTTTAGTTCCACCATCATCATCTTCAGCTCCATTGGTGTATTATTTTTCTTATTCGTCTTGCTTTCCATCGTAATGTATGCCACTCTTATATACAACACTATTATGATCAACAGTATCTTTAGAGACTTTATTGATGCTTGGAAGCTTTGTTTCTTCTGAGTCCTTGCAATATGACTTTATTCTCCACAACTTTCCTTGAGATACCCTGCTTACTGGTATTATATTTCTTTATCTTTTGGATTTTATCTTATATCTCTTCTCATGTGTTTCTTTAGACAGTCTGCATGTATTGTTCTTTCAATGTTTTGCAAAGTGACCAACATTGTGACATATGAAACATATAATAAGTCTTTTTTTATTTGAGATGTTAGTGCCTTTTTTATTTTCAGATCTTGATCTTCTTCTTTGAATCTACAATCAGCAGCCTTGTGACCAAATTGTGACAACGATGACAATATCCATAGAATTCGTTGGCATATATTTTGAAAATTTTCTTCTTAGGAGGATGAGCCGAATTCTGATGACTAGACTTAATCTTCCTATAATTATTTTGTTGTATGGGTCTATCTTTGGAAGCATCATCCCGTCATTTAACATCATCTTGAGTGATGGATCTTTATCCTCTAATGGCATGTTCTTGACCATATTCAAGACTTGTTTTATCCCTGGGGAATCTTTATAAGCTCAGGACTTTATTAAGTGCTTCACTACTTTCCTTGAACTTATCACTAACAGATAAGTTATATTTTATCTTCTTTATTTCTCCTTTGAAGTTAGCAACTTATTTTTTTAAAGTCTTGGCCTCTTTCATGCTATCCATTGCTTGTTGTCTTAAATTGTGCAATTCCTTTTGTAGGGTCTTGAATTCCTCTTCTTTTGATTTTTTCTCTCCTTCGCATTTTGACAACTTTTTCTTTCAAATATTTGTTCTCCATTCTGTTCTTTATCATTTCTTTAAGATAACTTTTATGAGTTCTTCCTTTAGGTCCACCTCTCCTTCCACATATGGATCATCTTCTGAAGTTAATTTCTCCATGGATAGATTTTCTTCATCTTTACTATCTTACATATGAATGCAAGGTTCTACCTCATCACTATAATTCTTGAAAATATCAAGGATTGCTTCTGCTCTTTGTTCAACTGAGTAAAGATTCTCCAATTTGACCCAGAGTTCCTTACCTAAGATACATTTTATTCTATTCTCTTTGATGGGTTGAGTTAATCCATCAAGTATAGCCTCCATTTCCATTGAGCTATTTTTTTTGGATCCTTTATGAGATGTGGTGCTTATTGTTTTTGGTGGGATGTAATCAGATATTACTAAATTCCATACTCCATATCCTAATGACTGTAATTATACTCTCATTCTTATGCTCCATAGTGCGTATCCTTCTTTATTAAAACCTAGAGCTCTGTTGGCTGGAATCCCTTCTTGTTGATCCATAGTGGTTTTTAATAGGATACTCCTTCCAATGGTTTAGACTATAGTGAAGGAACCTACTATGATGCCAATTGTTAGAGAATTGGATAATATCTAGAGGGGGGGATGAATCAGTATTGATAAATTTTAACAATTTAAACCACTTTTAATTGATTCATTAACACACATGATCATCAAGAACACACATAACAAAAATTTATCGTGGAAGCCCAATTGGGTAAACCGCCAATACTTATTATTACTGCAAAATTATATTTATAAATAATTTATTCTTGCTACTACAGACAAGGATGGTACTACACCCTATTTACCAGCAACTAATGGAAGGAGGATATGACCCCCTTGTTTATCAACTACTACTGAAAGGATGCTACGACACCCTAATTACCAGCTACCACTAGACGGATGCTATGACCCCCTCGTTTATCACCTACTACTAAAAGGATTATACGACACCCTGATTACCATCTACCACTAGAAGGAGGCTATGACCCCCTCGTTTATCAGCTACTACTAAAAATATGCTACGACACCCTATTTACCAGATTCCATTAGAAGGAGGCTATGACCCCCTTGCAGGCATGTAGCCTTCCCTAGCACCACCCTGCTGCCCTAGTATGTTTTTATCAAATTTCTAGATCTGCTTATGTCTCCCTTGGTCTCTGTTCTACTTGCTTCTACATCGATCTAAACAACATAAAAACATTACTAAACTTGAAATATTTGTTTATAAATATATTTACCATCGTTCATTTTACTTTACCAACGTATCTTTTCACTCTGGAGTTTCACAGTCATGCCCTTTCGATATGAAGTCATGACTGTTCATCAAACACATCTCTTCATAACGCATGCCTCTTCATCAAACACATTTTCCTACTTCTCTGTGTTATTATTTATTCTTATGCTTTAAAGAATACAGTCACATCCCTTCTTATTAATAATAACCATTAGAGTAAATTTCAACTCAAAATGGGCCTCCTAAGAAGAATAATATAATAATAGTTAAAATAATAAAATAATATTTATTAATTTTGGAGGAAGAAAAGAAAAAAACTATATATTTTTTTCATATTTTCGACATATCTCCCCATTATTTTACTCAAATTTCTATCAGGAGAGCTCACTGGATGCGAAATTAAATTCTGCTTTCAACGAGTACCCACTTGGCATACTTTTGAAGGACCCTGCTTCCCCCAAAACAAGAAATACCTGAGAAAATGTGATGATGATGTCATCATCACATTTTTTTAGGTATTTCTTGTTTTTAGGGTAGAGGGGTCTGCCAAAAGTATACCGAGTGGGTACTCGTTGGATGCAGAATTTAATTTTGCATCCAGGGAGCTCTCCCAATCAAAATTTGAGTAAAAACACAGGGCAATATGTCGAAAATACGAACAAAAAAGTAGTTTTTTTATGATACCTATCTGGCAAATTTATATTAAAAATTTGTTTAAGACCTATACAGTATTTCAAATTTAAAGAAATTTCATTGGCTAACACCTGATGACATGGAATTTGAATTATGGTTAAAAGGCCCATTTTGAGTTGAAATTTCCTCTAATGTATGTTTAAGAGTTAATATTCTTTTTGTAATAGTAATGTATCTACATCATGAACCTTCACAAAAAAAGACCAATTCAAAATTAATTCTCAATTTATCATTTATAACTCCATTTAAATTTATCACTCACAATGTTCCACAGTTGTCTTTTTTGCGACATCCTTTCTGTAACATACTTTTTATGCTTTTGCTTTCCGCATTTTGCTTTCCATAATTTGTGGGAACTCAATCCTTTTGCAATTGCAAGTTGTGGATTGCGGATGTTCATTTTAACTCTTCTCAAAAATTGCTTCCACAATGATCATTCTTGTGGGTTCTTTCCTTACCATCGATCTTTGGGTTAGGGATTGCAGATTCTGGAAACACACTTTTCCAAAAATTGGCTTCCGCAATTTTCCTCCTGCAAATTGAGAAACATCAATCTATTGCAAAATGCTTCCTAGTCATTGATATCTGATTAATTACATAACTCTTATTTCCTGTGAAGATTCACTTCATGAATTCTTTCCTTATCCTCAATTCATATTTCTCCTTTAATCTAGATCTTCTAACCTCTGTCAAAGGAACGAATGCAACCTCTGCATTAATTTATTAGAATATCAATCAATCAACTCGATATATTTTCACTTGGACTTTATCTCCTTATCTGGATCTGTCTATAACCTCTATAGCTCCATCGTCCACGCATCAACTTGATATAATTTCACCCAAACTTGATCTCCTTATTTCTATTTCTCTATGTCCTCTATAGCTTC
Organism: Pseudotsuga menziesii; assembly: GCA_001517045.1. NCBI lineage: Eukaryota > Viridiplantae > Streptophyta > Pinopsida > Pinales > Pinaceae > Pseudotsuga > Pseudotsuga menziesii. Next base: position 153,656 of record LPNX010873962.1, on the reverse strand, counting down.
ATCCTCCATGTAGTTCTGCAAATTTTCTCATCCAAGGTATCGATCCAAGGACTTGATCCCCTCACTGGATCTACATGTTATATTTTTTGATTCATTTGGCTTACATTGAGTTTGGACTGCCATCATGTTTATTGGCTATCCCTTTATCATTACTGGACTCTTTTGACATAATGAAAACTATTTTCAACAAACAGATAAGGTGAGTTTGAAACATTTCTCTGAAACCCTACCCCTTGTATATGCCATTCATAAAATTATATTGATGTTTTCTGATAAAAAGTGAGGTCTTACATTCAAAATTCAATGGATAGCTTCTTTAATTTAGAAACTGTAGGGTTGACTTTTCTTTGTGGTAAGAACATGGATTTTATAAAATACCATGATAATCTAAGTACGGAAATTGAATACATTTTCAAGGTCTCATAACACCATGAATACATTGTCAATGACAATAGGACATTCACTTTTTTATGTTAATACAAATTTAATGGAATATTGGTACAACTATAAAATCAAATATAAATTCTGAAATAATAAACTTAAATATTAATAAATATGGTTTATAATTTTAGTGATGACAAACGCTTCTTAGAATCCAATCCTAGAAACTCCATGGGATCCAATCATGGAGTTTTTCAAGAGGAAGAAACTATCGTTCAAAAGTGGGACAACATGGATATGGACCAGTACTAAAATCAAGAAGCCAACTATGGCCAAGAGGAAGCCCTCAACATGCATGCTTTTACTTAATAATTATTTACTTCCAGGCATGCTTGGCTTTATAAATATTTACTTTTATGCTTTGTAAATTGAGTTTGATAGTAGGAAGTTTTTATATGATCTATACATGTAGATTCATTACAAAATCCCATGTGAAGGATTACATATAGATTTTATACATAGTATTGGAATTTGGTAATGATAATGTCTTTCATCTTGACATTATTGATTTTGTATTTTTATGATGATTTAGATACATATTTTTGTTAATACAAAATATAACTTTTTTTTCTTAATGTAATAATATTGATGCAACTAGATTGTTGATTTCAAAATGTGGCTAGTTGTTCATAATATATTTCAAAATTATTTTGAAAACAAATAAAAAATAACACAATCTTAAACTCTAGAGTCTATATGTTTGTTGAAGTTAAAAAAGTGAAAAGATGTAATGAAAATTTTGGTGTTTACTATATAGGACACATGAAAATCACATAAAAGATATAGTCATGGCCTTTACCACATTTGGAAAGGCATGGAGCTTTAATACCAAGGCCATTGGTAGAGAAATCACTTTAATAATTGTTGATATCCATGAAACATCAAAACATAAAATGGTGATATAAACATTAAATTATTAATAATTTCTAAAAGTAAAATCTAAAGGTATAGAAAATTTACGGTTCATTTTGGAACAAAATAATGAAATTTTTAATTTGGTTTTTATTTGTACCTAGGGATATTTATTGATATATACTTGAGAATGGTGTTTGAGAAAAGGCTATAGCATTTTGGGAATCAAACACTCCTGTTTCGGCCATTCATAAGTATGTTGTACTTTGCTAAGTATATAAAGACATATATGAGAATCAAAACACACACTCTCTATAGATATGTATGTATATGTATATATGTGTATATATATGCATGCATGTATGCATACACACACATATATACATATATAAGTTGAGTTGTTTGGAAGTTTCAAGAAAATTATTCTAGATTCAAACTACAATTAGCACATTTGAGAAGTTGAAACCTTACTATATTAAGACAAACGGTGTTCATAACACATGTTGTTTCCATTACCATGTGGAATTTCAATTATATTATGAGAGATTCCATGTATTTTATAAAATTCATTTTCTAGGTAACCCTCCTCCATTTGTCCATGAAATTTTTCCCCTCATACTATGCAATAGAGGCATTAAAGATGTTATTACAAAAAAGTGTTGGAGGGAAATACATGTGTTGATTTTTGTAATTTTCACTATGAGGAGAAACATTTTATATCTTCAAGCCATACATAATTGATATACAATTGGAAAAATGAATTTCTTCACTATAAAGGTAACGCATCTATAATTGAAAAAGAAGTCATCTTTGAAATCAGAAGTGTTATCTAAACTACATTCATCTCTCATAGCAAGTCATTCAAGGTTTCATAAAACATATGAAAGGATCAAACCATTATTTTTTTGGAAAGGATTGAATAAGGACATCTACACCTTTATGATAGAGTATGACATTTTCAAAATACATAATATACAAACAAGGAAACCTCTATGGAAACTATAATCATTATCCCATTCACCAACTATATGGATTGACATATTTATGGAATTTATTGTGGAGTTACCAAAATATGGAAACAAACCTATAATCATGGTTTTGGTTGGTATTATATGATAAATTTTTTGTTGCGCAAAACCCCTTCAAGGAATCAATAATAGTGCAAGTATTCCTAGTGTAATACCCTTATTTTTTACCGTGGAATGAATTAACTCAAATTATGTAAATGATGTAAATACAAAAGAATGGATTCCTAGTGTAGATATGAAGGGGAAGTCCTGACTAGTGAATGCCTATACATTTATGATATAAATATATCTTTATGATCCATGTGGTGGGATTGTCACGATGAACAAAAATATATGTAAATATAATGCTGGAAAATAATATTAATGGTCCAATATGGTTGTATAAGAAGTAGTAGAGGGGCCATGATTCCACTAGAGTGCAAGAGAAAAGGGTGCATATGTGAGATTGCATCATTTTTACATCTGTCATCCTACAACTCATCCATTAGTTGGAATGTACCATGAATGAGCCAATTGCATTCTTTGACTGATCAATCCAATCATTGAATCCATGTGTGAGTTTGGTGGGAAGACATTCTCATGCAACTATGGAAGCATGGGATGCACTCACTTATATGATGGTTCTATGATTCCTTTATTCCATGGTCAAAATAAATGTCATCCCTAATTTTACCAATCGTTCATCTCATTGGAGTGTATCATTCATGTTTCTAGAGAACAAATACACTACATAGAGTTTCCTTGTCATGTTGTTACCATAATTACCAAATTAAAACATGAAGAAATAAAAAAAATTGGCATGGGAAAGTGGGAAGAGGATGGTTGTAGGTGGGAGTAGAGTTTAGGAAATAGATGAACCTTTTCCCATGATTATTTTCTTCTTGTTAGATGCTTGAGAATGGAATTGTTTAGTATGTAATTGAAATTCTCTAAATGCAAACATTTGTAAGAACAATAAGGGTTGGATTTCCTCATAAAAGTGGAGTAGTGAAAGGAAATTCCTTCCTAGCGTTTTATGGGGAAATGCAAGAGAGTTCAATGGATATGAGGGCTAAGTCGCATTCCTATAGTGATCTATATGAGTAGGTTGGAGAAGCATGAGAGAAAATGGGTTGATATAAGGGTAGAGTGCAACATGAAGGTGTTTCACATGCTCTCGTGGCATCAAATCCTATCTTTGGGGGTGGACATATCTGTATTTGTTACCTACAGTTGGGTGGAAAATCACCCTTCACAACTGTTTTCTTGGATCCTCTTATGTCAAAGATAAGTACTCTTGTTTATGTATGAATGTGGGATGAATTTGATTTAATTCCTATTATGAATGTGTTGTTTATACATTCTATGGGTTTAGATATGGTTTTTATTTCCTTTGTGTTTAATATTCATATTCCTAAACATGCATTTCTTGTTTTATGTTTCCCATGGGGGGGATAAATTAGCTATGAATGTGAATTATGGATTAACGGGGATAAATTCAAAGATATGAAATTCATATTTACCCCCTCCTAAGTTGGATATAAGGATGGGGATGCTATGCTTGGATAGTATTTATTTAAACTCTATGGTGTGTTGTAGTCTATTGTGACAGATCGTGACCCCAAATTCACTAGTGATTTATAACGAAACTTGTCTTGGCTCCAAGGAATTCAAGTAAAACTCATAACAACCTATATACCCCAAAATGATGGTTAAATTAGATCTATAAACACGTGTAGAATTTTATTTGTGGTTCTTTACTTCAAAGAGACAATTTGGATGGGTTTATTGGTTACCTCTAGTACAATTGTTCTATAATTCCACTTATCATGGTGCCACTCAAAGGACTCCATTTCTGGTTTTATGTCGGCAAAATCCCTCATCAATAGTACCCTACTTACCCGAAATTTCTAAGTTGTAATAGGTAAACAAAACCCTCACAACTTGAGACTACATTCTTAAAACTCTCAAGGATAATCTAGTAATTGCTCAAAACAAGATTAAGTGGAACTATTATTAAAATTGTTCTATGTTTGATTTCAAATAAAGAGATTATGTGTTACTCCAAATACATCCTGATAAGAAGACCCAAATTAACGAAAACCACCTCCAAAATATGGCTCCCATTTTTTTATGAGTTATATTTTGCAGTTTAATTTAAATATGTCATATCTTTAATCTAATACAATAGGATCACTGAAAGATAGACAAGCAAAGAAGAAGAGAAAGACACAATGATTGTGTCCTAGAAAAACACAAGGGAGAAAACCCAACAACTTATTTTGTATAGAGTCGTCACTTAGTACCGTTTCCATATAGATATAGAAAACCCAAAGATAATTTGTCTTCCATAACTTATTCTTGTTATTTCCCATCAAACTTGTCGTTCTCGCTCTTGCAGCTAATTGTTTTGTGATTGTTGTGTGTACAAATGAGGGAGGGAGCCTCCATATTTATATTCTTCAGTTAGGTGAAATTTTCACACAAAAACGATGACTTATGGACCTTACTAGGATGACTTCTCCTAAGTATTAAATTTGTGAACCATTGATCTATAGGAAAATATCAAAGATGTGGGAAGGGAATTATGCAATGGAATATTCAAATAGAATGTACACTGAACATGAAATGCATGCCACAAATTTCAGATAAATCAGACAAGAATTGCTCAGTTAGTCACAATATTAATATTCATTCATTAATCAATAATGCAATTATTATACAATAAATATAATTCAAATGCTAAATATAGGATTTGAATCTATCAGTTCTAACTAACTGATTAGCTAACACATTGTGTCTAAATCAATGTTGGAGCTCATTAGTCTAACTATGAATGTCTAAATCAATCTATAATAACTTAACTAATGAGGTAGGTGGGAAACAGGAACCACTATCCCTTCATGCATGAAAAAATGGCACTGGGATAACTAAAAGTGATCTAACTGATTGTGACTAGAGGTTAACTCAGCATAACTACTTACCTACCACAACCAACTAATGGAGGTTTCTAGTGGCACTCGAAGTGAGCTCCTAAAATGTAGGTATTTCTCCCATAGGCACATAAAATCATGCATGCACATGAAGTAAGTGGAATATAACCTATAGGTATGTACCTCACACTCTAGTACTGTAATAATAACTCCCTAAGTTAGGGAAAATGACCAAATAGACTATATTGGATAAAGGAGGATTAATTATTCCTAACACCCCCCCTTAATCGTAACTTTGGATAGCTTGGGCCCTAGAAACTAGGACAAAATTCACCCACCAATATAAATGACATAAAATACTGCTTAATAAAATACGGAAAATGGGGAAACGTCATGGGAACCGCGCCCCCCCCCCCCCCCCCCCCCCCAAGAAAAGAAGGAATCGGGAAATTTGGTTGCAATATGTAACACTGTGGAGCAGTAATGCAAAATCTTGGTTCTTCTATGCACAATAATCCTAATACTATGCATGTGAACCTCCCCAAAATAAATGATTATGTCTGGATGAATTTTCCTCTTTGGAAGAAGAGGAATACGCTCAACTGAATCAGGAACATAGACAACTACAAGATGAAACTGGATCCATGTAAAGCAACTGGGATGATGAACTGATGAGGGAGAAAAAGTGCTTCAGAATTTGTACCATGTGAGGTAAACCAAAGAAAATTACATGTTTCATCCTTTAACATTGAACCATATGAGCTAAAATCCACTCTTCGTGTTAGGAGCAAGTGTCCAGGCGAATGCAGGATGTCTCTGTCTTTACTAGTATTGTGGGGAGATGAGCATTTGATCAAGTAAAAAGGTAGAGAAGTACTAGGAATATGGAGAGTGAATGATTTAGATCCATAATATTATATTTCTTATAAAATATCCAATGGCACACAAAATCTAATATCATCAAACTCATGACAGAAAACTAACATCGAATCCCCAAACACAATTTTGAAAGAGACTTGAGGTACTTGATTTTTCACACCAAAATTGATGAGAACAACTATAAGCATCATTGGAAGCTCTTGAAACTTAAAATTCGAACCAAATAATGTCATATCAGATCCAAATAATTTCATATCAAATCCAAGAGTGTGGAGCAAAGGTCCAAGTGCTCCACTGAGATGGTAGATGCACAATTTTCTCCTTCTTCAAGAAAACTATGATTTTTGGTGCAAGAAATCATGTAGGAATTTTATGAAAGCTCTCGATCAATGAGATTGAATGGATCACTCATAAAATATGATATTTCTTCCAAACATCCAAAGTATTAATTTTCTTCACACGATCAATAATATTAGAGAGAGAGAAATCCAATTCCTCTTCATTTTCTGAAGCAATCACTAGCAAACTTTGCACAAAATTTATAATAGAAGAATTACTGGAGAATTCCTTAGTAGAATGAAAGGAGATGTTTTCTTCAATAAATTAGATTCCAATGTATTATTTTGGATCAGATATATGAGAAGATGAGATATCAGATATCACATAAACTTTTGGAGCAGTAGGAGATGGGGTCACTCCAAGGAGACTTTCTTCAATTTGAATTGATTATGTTGAAGATTTTGATTCTTCTTCATCTTGAACAACTTCATCAGAGAGAATAGAGTCCTATACTTTTGAATAAAGAAATATTGTGTTTTTGGGTGTTTTCTGTTGATGTATTTGTAACTTTGGAATGTATTCACCTGTATATCTTATGTATTGTACCCCGATGTTTATTCTGGGAAGTGTCTGTAATGTATTGAAGTCATGTCAAGTCATTGTGGGTAAACCTCCCATTGTTCAAGGGTTAAAGTCCCTGCAGTTGTGGGGCCATAGGGTTATTAGACTATCCTAGAGAATTCAACCCTAGGTGAGTTATTGTAAGTCAGGGCAATAGTCCTCATCGTTGTGTTAAGGATAACCCTCCTTGTTGGTTGGAGGCTCAAAGTCCCCACAAGTTATGAGGCACTAGGGTTATTAGACTCTCCTAGAGATGTCGGCTCTAGTAAGTAATTGTTAAGTGAGGCTGACATGTTGGAGTGTAAATTAAGTGAAGGAAAGAATATAAATAGAGAGTGAGCCTCTCTATTTATCACACACACACACACTCACTGGGGCGCATGAGTGAGAGAAGAAGTTGCTGGGACAAGAGAGAGAGAGACTGCTACTTTTGGGGGATCATCTTACTGTTTTGGGGTTTTTATTTTGGTGCTAATTCTATCTCTGTGGAAGTTATGGGGTTTTCTCCTTTATGATTTCCATGAGGAAAATCTTTGTGTTCATTATCTCTTCTGTTTTGTTGATGTGCATGTTATTCTCTCAGATAAGATCCTAAGATCATAATGTTAGATTGAATGATAAAAATCTAACAAGGTATCAGAGCTAACCTGAAAAGAAGACATTGTGCAGCTGTAGAAGCTAGGGATTCTTACATTTTGGGTCTCACTCCACAATCCATCAGCAAAAGTATGCTAGGATGACTCTCCATTGAAGGGTGCATCTTTCTGTCGAAGCAGAATTCGATTCCGAGCATTTTTAGTTTTTGGTGCGAGAAATTAGGGCTTCTTACAGAAGATGAATTTGAGAGCCTAGCATAGGATTTCTCTCTTCATAAAAGTATAATTTTATAGACTTGGTTTGAGATTTTTGGATGGGTATAACTCCGGGAAATTCAAACCCTAGTTTGACCCCGGGTTGGGAGAAACCCTAAAATACTAAAAATGATACATTTTGTTACATTCACTATATCTCAGGATTGGAGAAGGATAAAAAGATGAAACTTTCATAGGACGAATATAATGTCCTGATTTACACTGTATCAAAAATGCAGCCTCAGATTCACTATATGCTAGGATATATGATCCCTCCAAGTTAGGGTTCCAGCCTCTTCTAGGATTCATCCCTAAACAGGACACCTCGAGAGAATTACTATATCTAGGGCTAAAAAGGTCCAAATGAAATTTATGAAGATTTTCCAAGAAGGGAACGGGATGTAATTTCTATGGTAGAAGTTTTAGACCTCTAATATGAAATAGTGATATGTGGAAGGCCATACAAATTTGCTATGTTGAACAGTTCTGAAACAGGTCACCTTGGGAAAATGATCATAAGTCCCAATTGGTGAAACCAATTCTGATGAAACCTATGGTGTTTCAACAATGACAGGAGAGGATATGTGAATTTGAATTTTTAGACACAAAGGAGCCATAATTATAGAGATATCGTAGAAACAGTATCAGTTATTTCTGCAAAAGAAATTGGAAAACTAGGGCTTCATGTTTTGGGAGCTTCCCTCCACTATTTTCAGAAAATGAGTACATTGGACAGATGACCTTGAAGAGATCTATCTTTATGTCCAATAAGATATGAAATATTCCAAGTTTTTAAAATTAGTGTTTTTCTAACAAACCCTATATTAGCTAGCTCCGGAACCAGGATGGACACCTCAAATCGGTAACATCTAATCTATTGCTATTTTCATTTGAGGTTCTGATTTCAAAGTGATCTATCACATCAGCTTGATGAAAAGCTTGGTGAAGTTGACAAATTCCAAGCATGGAAGTATATGATTTCTTTGAAGAAAATTAATTGGACACCCACATACGTAGAGAGGTTCTAGTTCCAGAGGGAGATGAGGCTAAAAGCCTTCCACAAGAAATACTTGATCAAGGCCAAGAAAATCATTGCCGATTCAATCATGGATCACCTTATACCATAAGTGTATTCCCTAAATAAAGTGAAAGAGATGTTTTATTCCTTGACCAAGCTATTTGAAGGGAAGAACATAAATCATAATACTACTTTGAGAAAACAGTTGAATAATGTGAAGCTTCAGAATGCAAAGACCATACAGTCATACTTTACGAGGGTCTCTCAAATCAAAGAATAACTTGTAGTAGTAGAAGAAGAAGTGGAGGATGCAGAAGTGGTGATAGCCACCTTGAATGGCCTCCCAAGACCATGGGATTCATTTCTTGAAGGAATGTGTATCGAAAGGAAGTGATTACCTTCAGTAGACGCTGGGAAGAGTGCACACAAGAAAACAAGCTCGACTCATAATAAGAAAAGAGTAGATGGGAGACACTGAAGATCAAGCTCTCATGATCCAAAGAAGATACCTCAAGCAATGAGGAATATGAAGAACTCAATTCTTGAAGAACCTCTTATCCATCTTAGCATTTGGATAAGAAATTATGAATGAAGAAGATGATGAAGCTGAAGGCTCAAGAAGGAGTCTACCCACAAAACAAATAAAGATAAGTGTTCAATTGTCATTTCATGATATTGTTTTGTTATGCATTTGTTTATATTCAGTTGATGTATTATGCATGATAGAATGTTTTCATTAATGACAGTATACTACTAATATGCATGTGATGGGTAAGTAGCTCATGGTGCTATAAAACTCTCCATTGCTACTTATATAGAATGAAACCCCTTTACTGACATATTGGATTAGTGCACAATCTCAATGTTGTCCTGGTGGAGATGGAAGGAATCTAGAAAAGTTTCTGTGAGATATGGATGAATGTTGTATTGGCTAAAATAGTTGCATGATCATATATTTATGCATAATAATTTTCCATTATGAATATTCCTTATGAAATGTTTCTAACCATACACCTAATACATTTGAATTGTAGGAAAGATCGTGTACATAATCACCTACAAGAAAAGAAGGATGAGACTTGTTCCGAAGAGCAAGTGATGACAGATAAAGAATAATATGACGAATGCAACGACATCATTAATGTAGAACATTCCAGATATGAAGAAGTAACTAAGAAGAAAGGGAATACCAGATCAATAAGAGTGATGTCTAGGATGTAGTATCAATACATGAAAGGAAGTTCGTAGTTCCATCATGTAGTAGATGGAAACATCGTGGGATACAAGGCAAGATTTGTAGCAAAAGGATTCTCATGAAAAGAGTGCATAAAGTATGAAAGACAGAGGGAGTATGATGCTTCACTTCAGAGGGAGTGACTACAGAATATCCCAAGGTTCGAAATGGTACGACAAGATGGATAACTTACTAGTGACTCTAGGATTTACTGAGAGTAAAGAGGATTCCAACCTTTTCCTCAAGGTTGAAGGTGGAAGATTAGTGATGCTCCTGTTATATGTCGATGACTTGTTCCTGACAGAAGTTGCAAGAAGGAGATTTGGTGCCAAGTTCAAGATGAAGGACTTGGATATGATCCACTACTTTCCAAGAATGGAGCTGTTGCAGAATCTCCCTAGGACAAGGGAAGTATGCAATAGAGATCCTGAAGAGGTTCAAGATGATGGACTACAAGGCCATGGCCACACCTATGGCATCAAACATGAAGCTAGTGAGTGTTTCTTTATCAAGAGTTGGTTGATTCCATGACGTATCATCATATGATTGGGTCCTTGATGTACCTGACGAATACGAGACCATATATTTGCTTTGTTGTCAACTCCTTGAGCCAATTGCTAACAAATCTGAGACATGTTCACTTGATTGCTGCAAAGCATATTATGAGGTACTGGAAGGGTACAGTTGATTATGGGGTTAAGTATGAGGCGAGTCAAAAGATTAACCTAGAAGGTTATGTTGATTCAGATAGGGCAGGAAGTGCCATCAATAGGAAGAGCACTTCCGAAGGTGTTGCTTCAGTATGGGATCAGGTGTGATCTCTTGGTTTTTGCAAGAAATAGTCTTGTGTGGCACTGAGTACAGCTGAAGTAGAGTATGTCACAGCTTGTTCAGCTAGTTGTGAGGAATATAGCTAAAGAAGCTACCGTCTGATTTATTTGATCTCCAGTTAGATGCTACTTGTATATATTGTGAAAACTAGATTTGTGTGAAGTTGTCGGAGAACCCAGTGTTCCATGACAAGTCGAAGTATATCGAGATCAAATATCACTATATCAGGGATATGGTGTAAAGAGGAGCAGTGAAGCTCCAGTATGTTGCGACAGACAAACAGATAGCTGATGTGGTGACTAAGCCATTGGCTAGAGTGAAGTTTGAGTACTTCAGGGAGAAGCTTAGTGTTCTCCAGATTGAGGTTCCATCTAAGGAGAAGTGATGAGTCAGTGAGCCATTTTGACATGTTGAGAGGATTGGTTCCTTCCATGGTCAGATGTATTAAGGGATGATCCATTCTGTCATGATGAGAGGATTGGTTCCTTGCATGTCAGATATAAGTGCTGATCCATTCTGAGGTAACTGTAGGATTAGTTCTTACATGATCAGATATAAGTGTTGAATTCCATTCTATGAATGGATGCACCTGGTAAGTAACAAGGAATACTTATCCTAGAGCTAAGAGCCATTCTGACATGGTGAGAGGATTGGTTCCTTCCATGGTCAGATGTAAGGGCTGAGCCATTCTATCATGGTCGGAGGATTGGTTCCTTCCATGTTAGATGTGAGTGCTAAGCCATTCTGAGGCGACTGTGGGATGTGTTCCCACATGATCAAATATAAGAGCTGATTGCCATTCTATGAATGGAGGTACCTAGTCAGTTACCAGGAATACTCAGTCTGGGTCTGAGAGCCATTCTGACATGGTGAGAGGATTGGTTCCTTCAATGGTCAGATGTAAGGGTTGAGCCATTCTGTCATGGTGAGAGGATTGGTTCCTTCCATGTTAGATATGAGTGCAGAGCCTTTCTGAGGAGACTATGGGATGTGTTCCCACATGATCAAATATAAGTGCTAAGCCCTTCTAGCATGGTTGCAGGATGTGTTTGCATATGGCTAGATATAAGTGTTGAGCCTTTCTGATAGGGTTGTGGGATGTGTTCCCACATGATTGGATATGAGTGCTGATCCTTTCCGATAGGTTTGTGGGATGTGTTCCCGCATAATCGGATGTGAGTGTTGGAACTTTTTGACAGGGTTGTGGGATGTGTTCCCGCATGGTTAGATGTGAGTGCTGGGTGTGCCTTTCTGACATGGTGTTGGATGTGTTCCTCTCATGGTCAGATGTAAGTGTTGGGTGGGACATTTTGACTTAGGGTCAAATATAAGCATTGAAGAAGACCTACATGGAGGCTAGGCCTACAACCAACATGAAAAAGGGATAGCTCTCTAGAACTTCCTGTGACGACAATAATCATGAGATAGCACCAGTAATGATGATCCAATGATGATTCGGATAGAGTGATGATCTAGATCTAGTGATGATGATCTAGCAGTAATTATCCAGATCAAGTGATGATCTAGATCCATTGGTGATGATCCAACAGTGATGATCCAGATCCAATGATGATGTCCCCAAGATGATCCAGATCGAGTGATGATCCAGATCGAGTGATGATCCAGATCCAGTGATGAAGATAACTTGAAGATGAAGATGAATTGAAGATGAAGATGAATTGAAGATGAATATGACAATATTATCCAATTGTTACCGCCTAAGTTATACTTAGTGGTTTTTTATCAAGTGATCCTGGTGAACCCGACAAGGATATCTTGTTCGGACTTCAGAATACCTTCAGTCTTGCTTCTGGGAAACTTTGTTGTACCATATCAAATGTTCATACCCAATGAGGGAATTATAATAAATGTTCTAGCATGATAGTGTCTATAAAAGATTCGATCTCTTAGACTTTATTTGTCAATCCGATTTGCCCAGGTGTTTTTTCCCTTGGTTATTATTGGTTGTTGAATAAATGGCTGATAATTTCTGAGTTTTTCACTCCATTCCTCCAAAGTTGGGGTGGTCGGCTTGGCATTTAGGCCTATTGAGGTTATTAGAGTCTATGTGTGAATGTATAAACATGCTAGGAATCATGGTCGAGTCATATGAACATGTCTAAGTCCCCCTAGGTTTTTTCTTTTTTTTTTAATTTTTTAATTTTTTCAGTGTTTTTTATTAAAATTAATTTTTTTCAAAATTAGGTTATTTTTTAATAGTTTAATTGGAAAATTTGGTTTTGTAATAAAAGTGGGCTCGGAAGTCCATTTCAGTCATGTAGGTGCTCATTTTCAAGCTAAGAGCACTCGGTAAACCTATAGACCCACTATTTCCTAGTTTTAAGTGATTTTCCATCACTCAGGTCAAAAAGCCCCAAAAAATCAATTATTGTTTATTTTAATTAATAAATTGATGAATAATGGAGCAAATCCAAAATCCTAGATTAGTGGATTCTCAGCCGATTTGATTGAAATCAGTCAAATCTGCACCAGATTGACCGAATCTAACAAATCCTTGACTGGAGGAGGTGATCTAAGTGGATCCAGAGTTGAAATTCAGCTTCCTTTATGTGGAATTTATCCCTCCCTCTCTCCTCCACATGTGTGAGTTTATCTGGATGAGTTTGGTGGATGCTTCAGTCAACAGGTTGAGGTGTTAGTCATATCAGCTTTCTGATTGACATTCAGAGTCAGTAGAAGCTCAGTTCAGCTTCAGATCAGGCATTGATGGACTCTCCTTCAGCTACAGTGGTCTATCTCCTTGGGATTTGCACCCCCTCTAGGCTGGGGTTTCAATTTTGTGTATAAATAAAGCATGGCTGACTCCTTTCCAAGAGTTAGAGTTGGATTGAGGAGCTATTGCTGTTGTAATATTGTGTAATATCTTTTCCTATTAGAATAAAGTGAATCTTTGGAGGATAAATTTGTGTAATTCTTTTATATGTGTGGATTTAACATTGTCTTGCATCCTTTTACCATCGGCTTTCTCTTAATTTATGCATCTGAATCCTGTCTAGCTTAATGATTCAGCTGAATCAATAGGAGTATAGCTGGGTAAGTAAGATCACTTTATTTTCAATATCTCATAGTATATATGCTTAAATATTCATATTATACATGTTTAAATAAGTTTATTTGCATGTAATCTCTCTCTTTCTTCATCTATTTCTATCCAGATCTCATAAGGTTTTTGTGCAGGATTGTTTGTTAGTTTTCATGTAATAGGGGTTGGACGAACTGTGGATCTAGATTGAATCCATTGGGAATCCAAATATCTTGTGAAGGCATTGTCCCTTGGCATTCCACTAACAAGTTTTCTTTGCAGATCCATTTCCCAGCAATAAGCGCTCTTCCTTTCCTCTTCCTCGTTCAAATTTATTCAAAATTAGTTTGGTTACTTATTTTGCAGCTTTAAATTTGTTAGATATATACATTTCATAGTTCATATTACATAGATCTTGCTTCCTTAAAGCTCATAAAACTAGATCTCATTCCTAAAAATTTTTTTACAAGCATTCTAGATCTAGTTTTAGGGAAAATTATCATTTTTCAAGGCTGTGAAAGTAGATCTAAAGCTTGTTGAATGCATGGTTGTTTCCTTAGAATCAAAAAATTTATATTCATCAATTTAATTTCTTCATATTGGCAGCCCCCAAAGCAGGCCAAGATCCCAAGGAAAGCTTGCTTTCCTTGGTTCTTTTTCCACTTCTTTAAAAACTAGTTTTAACTTAGAATTTTTGGGTAGAAAATTTGTTCATCCAAAAGAGTACTTTTGGGCATATTTAACTGTGATAATATTTCTAGTTTTTATTAGGTGTAACAAAAAATAGGAGGAGTCGTTTTCCGGAAAGCATTTTTGGACCATTCGAAACCCCCCACGGGGTCTCCTTCTTCCAAAAATTTCAAAATTTCGCAATTTGTAAAGCTTCAGTCTCATTCCATATAAGGACCAATTAGATAATTTTCAGTTTTATGATATTTTAATTGCTATTAATTAAAAAAAACCTCTTCGAATAGGCTCTTTCGGGCCTGTTAACCATCCCCCTGGGGGGATTTGCATCTGTCATTTTTTACTTTTTGTTCATCTTTTTTCAATCTAGTGTAGTTTTAATCTGCAGTGTAGTATAATTTGACTTATAATAATTTCCATATTCCATATCTGGTTGTTTCAAAGTAATTTTAGTACTTACCCCATGAGCCTCCTTTTGAGCCGAAAGGTGAAGAAAGGGTCATTGTAGTCTAATTAGAAAATTGTGGTTTGCTTATCTATTTATGATTCATCTACTATCATCATTTGTTTAATTAATTATAATAAAATCAACCCCTCCTTGATTCCCCAATTGAGGTCCACTTGGACTGAAAGAGGTTCCTCGAGGGTTTTCTTTTTAACAAGAACACCTTTTTTAAAAATTTACTAAAAATAACGAAGACTCCAGTGTGTATGCTCTGTACTTGGCTGCGGTTCATCCGATCAGTAAATCTACATCAAAAGAACTTGAGTGACTAGAATAATTAGGATTCACTCTCCCCAAATTGACAAACCATTAGGTGAAAATCCAACGCCTCGATCAAATCATTACAGTTGAAAAATACCCAAAGGAAGCAAGAAATATTGAAAAGTGACCTCAGGGTGCCAATATCTGTTACACCTTCAAGTGCATTATGAACAATAGCCTCAGAGACTCCATTCAGCCCACATATTCATTGCGGGTAGCTGTGACGGTTTAGTTTTGGACATACTTCAAGTACCCCCTGGGTATATCTGGAGTCCCCTCGCCTAAGTTAAATTACTAATCTTCTTGCATTAATTTAAAATTAACCAAGATACAATTGCACAAAATTCATTCCAGCACTTGCAAGCACTCTTAATTGTTTTTCGACTTCATTTTCAAGGCATTGGTCAACTGTTTATTTCTTTCAATCTATATGTGACTAGGTGTCATTTTAGTGCTTACTTGTGATTATCTCATCATATTATTTGTTGTTTACAATTGTTAAATCAAAAATCCTAAAAAACTTACTCTTTAATACCATCATCATACTAAGTATTCTTGCCTTAGTAACTTAATAGGGTCTACCCCCTTGGCTTCGTTAGGAGTTAAGCCTAAACAGAGAAGTCCAGAACAAGGTGGCAGCCTTGAATCGAGACTTGCCCCCAAGGACACACTGAGTGGCTTGAATATTTTTTCCACGTAACCCAGGTGTGTGAAAGGCGGCAACACCAGTTAATACAAGGAAGAAGACCAGTGCTGACAAATTGTGTCGAGAGAATACCTTCCTAGTTAAGAGGGAGTGTTGATGTATTTGTAACTTCGGAATGTATTCACCTGTATATATATTATGTATTGTGCCCCGATGTTTATTCATGAAAGTGTATGTAATGTATTGAAGTCATGTTAAGTCATTGTGGGTAACCCTCCTACTGTTCAAGGGTTAAAGTTTCCACAGTTGTGGGGCCCTAGGGTTATTAGAGTATCCTAGAGAAGTCGACCCTGGGTGAGTTATTATAAGTTGGGGAAATAGTCCCCATCATTGTGTCAAGGATAAGCCTCCTTGTTGGTCGGAGGGGTAAAGTCCCCACAAGTTGTGGGGAACTAGGGTTATTAGAATCTCCTAGAGATGTCGGCTCTAGTAAGTAATTGTTAAGTGAGGCCGACATGTTAGAGTGGACATTAAGTGAACGAAAGAATATAAATAGAGACTGATCCTCTCTATTTATCACACACACACTCACTCACTGGGGCACATGAGTGAGAGAAGAAGTTGTTGGGATAAGAGAGAGAGAGACTACTGCTGTTGGGATATCATCTTATTGTTTTGGGGTTTTGCTTTTGGTGCTGATTCTATCTCTGAGGAAGTTGCAGGGTTTTCTCCTTTATGGTTTCCCTGAGGAAAATCTTTGTGTTCATTGTCTCTTGAGTTTTATTGTTGTGCAAGTTATTCTCTCAGATAAGATCAGAAGATCATAGTGCTAGCTTGAATGATAAAAATCTAACATTTTCTCCAAAATTCTAGAATGATCTTCATTTTGCTAAAGGTTCTATCCAATTCTATCCATAATTCCTTTGTGTATTCAACATAATCAATATGGTAGAACAAGCTTGGAGAAAAGGCCAAAAATATGCTTCCAAAATATCTAGCACCAAAACTTATCTTGTCATTATCATCTTCATAACAATCTTTACCAAGTCCAATAGATACCTTATATAGACCTTGTCTCTTTAGAGATGAAATCATCTTCAATTTCCACTTTGAATATCATGTGAATGGAGTAATAAGAGGAAATGATAATATCAAATCCATATTGAAGTTGTACCTGTAAAATATCATTGCAAAACAAACCAATCCAAAATCATATGTTAGTTCAATCCTTTACACCTCGACATGTGCACTTTTTTGGAGCCGTTCACACTTGCAGAGACTTCTATGGACATAATCCATAGTTATCAACGTAATTATTGTAGGAATTATGTGGAAAGTCAAATTCTTTTGGTGCACAATGGAGGTGAGACAAGGTTTGTTGCTATCCTAAACAAGGCTTTGATACCATGTTAAATTTTTCAACCATTGATATACATGAAAATATGAAAGATGTAGGAAGGTACTTATGTTGTGGAATAATCAAAGATACTGTACACTGACAGGAAATTCATGCCACAAATTTCAGACAAATAGGACAATAATTTCTCAGTTAATCACAACTCTAATCTTCATTCATTAATAAATATTATAATTATTATACAATAAATAGAATTTGAATTCTAAAGATAGGATTCGAATCTATTAGTTCTAACTGACTAATTAACTAACTCAGTGTGTCTAAATCACTGTTGGACCTCACTAGGCTAACTCTAGATGTCTAAATCAATCTACAATTAGTTAACTAATGAGGTAGGTGGGAAAAATGCACCACTATCCCTTCATGCATGCAAAACTGGCTATAGACTAACTAAAAGTGATCTAACTGGTTGTAACTAGAGGTTAACTTAGCATAACTACTTACCTACCACAACCCACTAATGGAGGATACTGGTAGCATTCAAACTGGGCTCTTATAATGTAGATATTTCTCTGAAAGGCACATAAAATCATGCATGTGCATGTAGTAAGTGGAAAATAACCTCTATGTGTGTCCCCTACACTCTAGTACAGTAATAATAACTCCCTAAGTTAGGAAAAATTACTAAATAAACTATATTAGACAAAGGAGGATTAATTAATCCTAACACTAAGGAGACTCAAAAACACATTTTATAATTATTCTCTTGGGGACAATTGCACCAACTTACAATGGAGGTTTTACCTTGACTCTTACATGACCAATTACATTAATGACATATCTGATCGAAGGGAAACAAATCCATGAAAGGAGGTATAATAAAAGTACAATAAAATATAATAATAATAATACCAATAATACAATGAATAATATCTTCCAAAGTTACATTATCAAGAAAACTATGTCTTAACAAGGAAGATATACTTCTGACCCTATCATCACCACAACTAGACACAGGCTTTGGATATATTCATCATCACTATTAATTGTCATTGGATCATATGGGTCAACATCATCATATGGATCATCATCACCGTTGAGACATTTCACATAGCATCGACCAATGACTAGTGACAACTCTTGAATCTATAAGTCCTCATAAGTTATATAGAGCCAATCCTTTTTCATGTTGGGTATAGGCCTAGATCCCATCTAGGTATTCATAAACTATAGGATAAACACTTTTTCATGCTATATGTAGGTAAACATATCCATACAATGCCATCCCTTTTTCATGTTGCATGTAGATCTACAGTGTCATGTCCCCATCCAAATAAGACTACTTACAAACAATGTTACACCAACCTACTAGTTCCCTAGGTGAGGTGGAGGCATAAATTTTGTAATAAGGGAGGCATGGGACCCAAAAGGACCTTATCTTATGATATTCACATTTAAATTGTCGCATAAATAATAAATTCTAAGGAAATAAGGTGGCATTGTTTCATGAAGACACTTGAAATCTTGTGGAGCCTTTGGGTCACTGGATTCACCACACACTTGGCATGATATTCATCCAAATTTGAATCAATTGGGAATGTAAATTTATTGAAGTGTGATGTGGTGGGAAATATAATATCATGGGACAAGGAATTCTAATTAGTAAAGGTTAATAGCTCCCATCGAATAGGAAGATATTAAAAATACAATGTGTGGCACTTGGAAGGAGATTCCATGCACTCTACGACAACTAATGATGAAGTATTCTATGAAAATATAACAAATTTAGACCTGATTGCATACCTTTGACAAATATTACATGATATGGATAAAAATAGCCAGCAATAGGTCATATTTGGGATTTAGATTCAGCCATTCGAATTGGAGAAATAATTGGAGCATGAAGAAGAGGATAAGTGTCATATGAGTTACTAAACCACTAAGATGAGTTGGAGGAATACCATGGAGGGAAATGAGACCTTAGGAGGAATCATAAATTTAATAAAAGGATTTCATGAGTAAGTATAATGGATTTTTTTCATTTTTTAACTGTCCTTTGGCATTTTGGAGAGCTTTTTCTTGTCCATTGGATGGTGGGTGTTTAATCTCCCTGCTTGAACAAATTTTGAGGGAGTTGGATTCCTTTCCAAGTTGGTTGATGGATTTTTTCTAGGAAAAATGCACCTCCTATAAACAGGAGTTGTTCCTCTAGTCTGAATGGTTCAAATCTAGAACAAATAGTACACAACAGAATTGGAATACTTTCCCTATAACGGGTGGATATATGGAATTAGTGTTTTTTTTTATGGAATAGTGTAGTTATTTCCTGTAATGATAGCTACTCACAATCACATGAAACCAACACACAAGATAAAAAAGCACCACAATATGTTCCACTATTCTATGTTAGTGACTAAGGAAATTAACAATAAAATAAATGATAATGACACAACACACTTTATGGGAAAGGAACCAATTTTGCATTAAAGAATCAAGAAGAAGTTTACAACGTTTTCCTTAGTGTCGATATGCTCCACAATACCAATATATTGTCCCCAAAATCTCCAACTTGCTCCTCCTATGCTCACCCTACTTATTTAGGCCAGAATGTCAATGCAACAGTATAACCTTGTTCTCTTTCAACCATGGATATGAGCCTGCTTTTATAGGCCTTGGGAGGATAGGTATGGTTGAGAAAATGGTGGGTGAGGTGGATAAGAGATCCTAAAAGGATGGATCTTGAGCCCAGGTGGTCCTCAGGTGTAGGGATAAGGGAGCCATGAAGCCTTCCTTCGAAAAGCTTCGTGGAAACCTCTCTTTTTCCACTTTTTACCAAGGGAAACGCTTATTCCCCACTATGATAGAGTGGTGACAAGGAAGAACCATGCCTTGTACAAGAGTCAAAGGCAGTGCCACTGCTTACTGTTGGGCACCCTATATGCAAGTTAATTAAAGCCAACATACAGAGTGTTCAATATAAGTTGTCAACCCAGGGAAGTCTCTTATTTCAAGGATAATGCGCACTGTATATGCTTCAAACACTAAGTAGTTGATGCTGTAAATGAATGACCCTACTTTCTTGTTCATCCGAACTCATCCCATAATCTACTTAATCTAGCTTACCTTCTTTAGAATGCAATCAAAAATACCTTCTTACAATCCTTAATCTAGAATTAAAGGATTCAGGAAATAAACATCTAGATTACTTTTGCAAAAAGTTAAAACATCAATTACCAAACCATCTAAAGATCCATCTCAACTATCTTAAATTGACTTAATCTAGGAATTCAAAGTACATGAATTAAGTTCTACAATTATAAATGTGAAGGAATAAACTGCAAGGATCTAAAGAAAACGACACTTGAAAGAACTAGGGATGAACAAGGCTGTCACAGCTATCACACAGTTGCATAAGACAAAGTTAACCTACACAGTCGACTGGAACACACACCACTGCAGTTTACAGGGGATGCAATTACTGATCATTCAAATGAACACACAAAAAATCGATGACTGTTGCAGCTTACTATAAATAAATGTATTTATCACAAAATACAAACCACACAACAGAATAAATAAAATACATAATTAACTCAGCAATCCTTGTGGAAATGTGGGCCCAGCCTTCAAACAGACATGCTAGAAGTAGCACACATTAGAACACCAAGATCTGAAGAATCAAACTCCTTGTATTAAAATGGCAGATGAACACACAATCTCAATCACACCTTATACAAAAAATTTGATTAATTTTTCAACCCCTGGCTTGGAATAGTTCCTAGTATTTATACAATTACAGTCATAACATCTTCCCACTATTATCGGACAGCCATGAAGATCTCTGATCTTCAGGATGCCCCAATTACGATAAGTTGTTACACCCGTGGCAAGATGGAAGAAGAAAATATAGGAAGGTTGTTACTCAAGCCAAAAATGACAATCATGATCAATCGAGAAGATACTCTGTGGATTGCAGCTATTCTTGAGTAGTGATGCACTGTTGCCTCCGAATCTATTGGAGCCTATTACAGCTACCTTCGTACAGATTGCATGGAATAATATCCTTTGACCACGTTCTTTGGGAAACGATGGAATGGATGGTGATCATCTCAGCAATGAATGTTCATTCCTCTCTTGGCATGTTCATCATGCTACACCTGTATGCTTTACATCTCAAATTATCTTTATAAAAGCACCATATGTTATCATAATTCAAGATGTAAAGCCCTAATTACAACAATCCTAAGAATTAATAAAATAAGATAATGATTAACCATACCTGTATGAATTGAGGGACCGAGTGAAGGAAAAACATATGTTTAGTGTACATAATAGAGTAGGATGAGGCAAAAAGAGGCAGGTAAAGGTGGTCAAAAAGGGGTCATTTCTAGGCCCAACATCTCCCCCCAACTATCCTATTGCATGCCCCCATGCAACAACCTCCATTAGTCTAAATCTGAATTTGGCATTGTACTTCGTTCATGGAGAGAAGAAAAGTTATATGGGAATTCAGGCATTCCCTTTTTTTCCAAGAATCCCTTATGGACAACCC
Source organism: Pseudotsuga menziesii (assembly GCA_001517045.1). Classification (NCBI taxonomy): domain Eukaryota; kingdom Viridiplantae; phylum Streptophyta; class Pinopsida; order Pinales; family Pinaceae; genus Pseudotsuga; species Pseudotsuga menziesii. The sequence goes on along the minus strand of LPNX010873962.1, from coordinate 131,659 downwards.
AATATATCCAACAGATCTGCTCTTCTGCCTTTGTTAATGAGAAGTCTTCCCTGTATGGTTTTTATGGCCACATTATGAGAGGAAATTTCAATTTGAGTCCCAGCCAATTAACTCCACATCCCTTCATGCATCCAACATATCCCTCAAACCTGGAAAGTGCATGCTTAAAATTCCTATAATAGTAGGGATCTCTATTTCTCAGGGTTGAAGAGGTATCCTGCCATCTCTGCTGGCTACCTTCCAAAGCCAATTGTTGATGATTGGAAATCTGGCTGACACAAGTAGAGATAACCTTTTCTTCAAGTTCCATTATCCACTGAGTTTGGATGGGACACATGAGTACATTCTGCTAACAAGCAAGCAGAAGACGAGGGTTTTGAGGTTTTCTTCGAATCCAAAGGTTAGAGTGGGACTCATTATGAGAGAAATTTTGGAAGGATATTTCCCACTGAACATGATTGCTAACAAAGGACGCAAAATCCCTCAGCTAAACATCACCTAAGAAAGGGATAGGATTCGAATGGTGATCCAAGGGAGAAGCCAACTCACGCAAATAAATATCACAAAGAAAGTTCTGCTCCTCAAAGTCACTTTCCAGAAATGTTTCCAGGAATTTAGCTGAGGTCGTTATTTCATACGGTATCCCTTCTTTTACATCCCTCAGTTTAAACCAAATGAACTGCTCCAATAAAAACGTAGGGTAAGAGGAGGATTGTACTCTGGTACCCAATAATTCCTGAGAAAGAGTATACAACTGATTTTTTTCCACCTGCATGGATTTGAACTTTTTCAGCTCCTTTAGCTCCTTCTGTAACTCTTCCCCATGGAGTTTCTGGGACATGAGTTCTTTTGCGCATATTTCCTTCAATTCCCTGATGGTATTCCTATGTTCAGCAAGGGAAGCCATCCCTTCTTGACACCTCTCCACCTGACTCCTCCACTTCCTCACTTCTATCCTTAGGATTGAGAGTTCTTTTGTCTGCATCAAGATTTCTTCATATTTAGCATGTTCTTCATTATCAGAATCCAAATTGAAAAAGTTTTGAGGAATTTCAGTCCATACCTTATCATCTGATGTTCCAATTTGAACATCTTGTACTGCCTGCATGGATACTTCTGAAATCACTTCGAGGGGTGTTGGTTCTTGTGTAACAGCATCCCTTCCTTGAATTTCTCCTGTAGAAAATTCAACCATAGGTGCCTCTAAAACAACTTCTGGGGATGCTAGTTCTTGTGTAACAACATCCTCTCCTTGGATTTCTCCTATAGCAACCTCAACAACTAATTGCGAAGGTGTTGGTTCTTGTGTGACAACCTCTTCCTGAATTTTGATCTCCCCATCTGCCTGATTGTCAGCTGTAGCTTTGACAAGGGGATGCAAGGCCACTGGTTCTTGTGTAACAGAGTCCCGCCCTTCTATTTTTTCATGTTGCTGGGGTTGTAGAGTTGCTTCCATGTCTTCTGCAATATGGAGCTTTTCTTCAAGGATTTCAGTGTCCCCCAAATATTGTGATTGCATTTATTCATCCTCTCCTAAATCCAAATTAGGAATTATATCCATTTTGGGTTTGATTTCTTCTTATTTCCTGAGAATCTCCACAGAAATTTCTAGGGATGTTGGTTCTTGTGTGACAACATCCTAGTTAACTTCCTCATATTCCTATTGTTGGGGTTCCACTTCTATTAATTCTGTGTCCTGAGATGGTTCAAGAGTCATAGCGCAGACTTCTTCACTAAATTTAGGAATATTTTCAACCTCTGGTTCATCTACCCCAATTTGGGTGGCAACTTTAATGAGAATATTCAGGGATGTTGGTTCTTCTGCATCAACACCCTATTCAACTTCATCATCATCCTGCTGCTAGGGTTCCATTTCTATTAGTTATGTGCTCTAGGACAGTTCATGAGTCATGACAAAGACTTCTTCACTAAAATCAGGAATAATTTCAGCCTCTAGTTCATCTGTCCCAATTTGGGTGGAAACTTCAACATGAATATTCAGAAATGCTGGTTCTTGTGTATCAGCACCCTGTTTATCTAGTACTTCCCTTTGCTGGAGTTGCTCTTTGGGAGCTTCACCATCCTTCCAATTAGATTGTCCTTCTTCTGTTGGTTGGGATTGTAATTGTTCATTTTCCCCCTTTTCTGTACCAAGGATCATTTCTGCATCCCCCACCTCTAACTTCAGTGGTTCTTGTCCTTTTTCTTCCACAGCTACTAGTACAGGTTGTTGTGTCACAAAGGCATGAACTATGAATTTGTATCCTGGCTGGTTAAATATTTCTCCACACACAGGGCAGACCACTCTTTCTTCCTCCTCACCATCCTCGACAGGAGGTGATCCTTCTAATTGGTCTACAGCTTCAACCGGTGTATGTAGCTTCCTTTCTACCTGCTTCCTGCATGCTTCCTTCCAATTTTCTAGTTATTTTCGAAGTGATTGTACTTCTTCTTTCAATAGACCATTTTTTCACAGAAGTCCCTCAATTTGAGGTTCTTCTATAGCTAGTTCCTATGGGGCATCATTTTCTTTGGGTCTCAGAATGGGGAATTCAATCTATGCTTTTAGGGTTTCCCATCTTGCCCGTGTTGCCTCAGTTGTTGTAACTGACCTGGTTCTTTTTATTCTTATTGGTGGTGATGCATGTATCTCTTCTTTTGATCTCCTTCTTTTCCTCCATGGTGCAGTAATATCCAGATTTGCAGCTGATGTGGAAGGGATATCTTCTATCTCAGTGTTTTCCTGTTCTTCTTCAATCAGAGTTCCCCCCCATTCAGGGGAAGATTCAATGGTTAACACCTCTATGTTTTCTTCTGTTATCATGGATCTAACATCCTTGGCTTCAAATTTCATAGAATCTAACGCTACTCCAGCTTCAGCCTCTGCTGTCAGAGCTTCCATATTATTTAATCTCTCCACAAGGTTTTCTCGTGCATTTTCCTCCAATTCTTTTGCTTGGTCATCTGACTGATCATCCGATCCAGTCTCATCTCCCTGCCCAACTAAATTGGAGGGACTCTGATTCTCCTATTTCTCCTCATCTCCCCCCAATTGTACATTTGCAAGCTCCTCCTGGTTTTGAACAGCCCCCAAGAGTACAGGTACTTCTACTTCTTCCTCTATTGGAACTCCAGGAAAAAGGGTGGGTTCCTGGTTTATCTGAATTTGACTTGTGAATTGCTCCCAGGTTTGGTTCCTTTGAGCTAAGGCCCTTAAAATTATTAATTTGATTAGTCCATGGTGAGTAACGGAGGAGTTTGGATGCTTGGTTGTTCTAACAAACCCCGCCATATGGTTTAGGTCATTAAATACATAAAATGGAAAGTAAGGCCCTATGGTGGATATGAAATAATAGAGGAAGTTTAGAATAATAAATAGTTTAATACCTACATTCATAGGTGATATACTTCTTGAGGAAAACTACTACTTGATCCCGTGGCCGAGGCAATGACTGTAACCCTATCCCTCTCCTTGACTGGTGAATTTTCTCCCTCTCTATCAGAAAATCCTGTAATGCAACAACATTGGGGGTTCTTCAACCAAACCAGCCTCTTCCCATGTGAGGAAGGTGAATGAATTTAGACACTATTGCTTCAGAGACTTCTATACATAACCCCCGAACCTCTGAGTGGGTTTCTGTAAGATTTAAGTCAAATTGTAGAGTTGTCTCTCGATGAAACCCATTCAGGTGTTGGAAGAATTCAGTCCAGCCCACAACTTCAAAATAGCAAAAACTTCAGCATTTCTTCTCAGTTCTCACGTATTTGGAGGTTCATGCCGAGCTGGGATACCCATGTTTGTTTGACTTCATAATTCTTTATCATTCTGACAGATTACAGGTCTTGACAATGGGGGTTAAAGCACAGAGTATGCATGAACATCTGAGAGTGGAGTTGGGTAAATTCAGAAAGTTTAAGAGCATGGAAATGTTTGGAATTTTATCCCAAATTAGGAAACGTGGCATTTATCAGATAACTTAAATGGCCATTAAGAAGTACAAGTGGACAGTTAACGGTATGCAGGTGTAATAATGGGCACAGAAAGGAAGGTATGATTAATGTTGTCAAATCTAGTTAACTCTTAATCAAGTAAATCATCTAAACCATACCTTCGAAAATATGCGATGAATGGTGACCTTTGAGAATAGTAAAGTGTGTGAAGTGCTGCCATTTAAATTTGATCATTATTGCAGGTGTGCTATAATGACCTTTTCTCCCGGTGAACCAAAACCATCTTGTCAATCTTGCCAGAAGCATAACGAATGCTGTGAAGCAAATCGAAATTGTTGGCATCAGGAATTGGGGCCAGATCTGGAGGAATCATGAACCAAGGTTGCAAAGAGTTTTTCCAATAATGGAGGAGTCATAGCCATGGACCATAGAGAAATCAAGCAGTTTGGAGGAGTCGCAGCCGTGAATCATAGAAAAATCAGCTATTTTTGGCAGAGTCGCAGTTGCCGAAAAAGGTAAAAATGGTAAAAATGGAAGAGGTAAAAGTGGGCAATATTGAAATGGTGTCACAGTTGCCATAAAAGGTAAAAAAGGAAAAAAGTGAAATGGTGTCGTAGAGGCCAGAATTGGAAAAAGGAATTAAGTTACGGTGTTGCAGCTGCACGGAACGGGGTAAAGGACGATATTTTACGGTGTTGGAGCTGTAGAAAAACAGAAAACTAGGCAACATTTTATGGTGTTGCAGCTGCATGAACGGGGTAAAAGGTGGTATTTTAAAGTGTTGTTGTTGCATGAAATGGGGTAAAGTAAGGTATTTTACGATGTTGTAGCTGTAGAAAAATGGAAAAATAGGCAAAGTATTACGGTGTTGCAGCTACAATGAACTTGTTCAAGAAATTTTCTTCTGATGCAGGAAGTTACAAAAGGATGACCCTGGTCATTAGGCCTGATCATGACCATTGCTCCTTATGCACATCCTTGCAAATATTATTAAAAAAAAAATAGATCAAGTGCAAACGAAAAAGATAAAAATAATAGTAAAAATATCAATTTATTTATGTACAAAAACTTATGTAAGATTTACAGCGATTATCTAAATATTGACATGGGTAGAGAAAGATTTCTGCCCATGTTCTAAATAGTATTCCAGATCAATTGCAATCTATGAAGTGAATGCATCTTTCGAAATGGGATTATGGTACAGTCGCAGCCTGTGACCATTAGAAAATAATAGTGCATGATTCTCATCAATGGTTACCAGGAGGACTATATCATTATCAAATACTCTTTCTACCAAGTATGGGCCCAACCATCTTGTGCATAACTTACCCTTGAAGTACCTTTTGAATCTTGAATCATATAATAATTCCTAGTCTCCTTCGTAGAAGACTTTATTTTTAATGAATCGGTCATGCCAATTGGATCTATGTTGTTGGATTAATCCTATCTAATCCACATCAGCGAAACGTTTCCCATCAAGTTCATTCAGTTGATTCAATATTCACTTCTAGGCTTTAGTCACATCTAAGTTTACTTTCATAGCTATCTTCAAAGTTTTGATTTCAAATTCAATGGGGAAGACAACACTTTTCCCATACACCAAGTCATAAGGAGAGAAACCTATAGTATTGCGCCAAGTAGTATGATATGCCCACAATGCTTTCAGAAGTCTATCAACCCAGTCTCTATGATGGTTCCTGATCATTTTGGTAAGGATGGATTAAATAACTTTGTTAATTCTTTCCACCTGACCATTGGCTTGGGGATGGTATGGTGAAGCTATCTAGTGCCGAGTATGGTACTTCTGTAGCAAAGCTTCAAATTGATGCAACACAAACTGAGGTCCTCCATTTGTAACGAATTCCTTGGGTACTCTGAAATGGGTAAATATTTCACCATACAGGAAATCGATCATAGCTTGGTCATTGGCTTTCACCAAAGCCACAGATTCTACCCATTTTGTCATGTAGTTGGTACAAACCAAGATGTAGGATTTATGCCTGGAATGAGGGCTGATAGGGCCAAAAAAATCTAAGGGCCATCCGTCAAAATGTTCAACCACCAGTTGTGGTTGAAGAGGAATTTGATCCAATATGTTAGGTTGGCCCATCCTCTGGCAGCTATCACAAGACTGGACATATATTTTTGCATCCCTAAAAAGGGTTGTCCAATAGTAGCCCATTCTTAGCGCTTTGTGTCCTATCCTCCTATCTGCAAAATGTCCCCCACAAGGCTCGTCATGGCAAGAATTCATAATATGGGATATTTCATCTTCTCTTACACATCTTCTGATCTCAATATCAGGGCCTATGTAGAATAGATGACCGTCTATCCAACAATACCTGGAACTTTGTTGAATGATTTTCCTCTTTTCTCTTTTTGACAAATGTGTCGAAAGCTTCCCTGAAGCCAAGTAGTTAGCGACATCTGCATACCAAGGGGAGTGAGCTGAAACTGCAAATAAGTGCTCATCAGGAAAAGAGTCCTCAACAGGTAGATTATCATCACTGTTAGTAAAATGAGATAAGAAATCAGTGACAACATTTTCTTTTCCAGGTCTGTCTATAATGGTGATATCAAATTCCTGTAATAATAACAACCATCTAGTTACCCGATCATTTGTAACAGGTTTATTCATTAGATACTTGATGTCCGAGTGGTCAGTGTGCACAAAGGTAGGATATCCAGTGATATAATGTCAAAATTTGTTAATGGAGTAAACAATGGATAAAAACTCCTTCTCGGTAACAGTATAATTAAGTTCAACAGGGGCTAAGTTTTTTCTAATATAATAAACTACATAAGGCGCTTGACCATCCTGCTATCCTAAAACTGCTCCAATGGAAGTATCAGAGGCATCTGAAGAAATGTGAAAAGGAAGGGCCCAATTGGGCCCTCTTAGGATGGGAGCTGTGGACAACTTCTCATTAAGTGTAAGAAACGCTGTATGGCATGCCTCAATGCAAGTAAATTGCACATCCTTCATTAACAATGAAAACAAAGGAGAGGCAAGTTTGGAAAATTTTTCTATAAATCTTCTGTAATATCTAGCATGCCCTAAGAAAATTCGCACTTCTTTCTGAGTTCCAGGAGTAGGTATGTTTTTTATTACCTTGATTTTAGAGGAGTCTACCTGGATTCCATTAGCAGAGATAAAATTCCCCAACACTACCCCTTCACTCATCATCATATGGCACTTTTTAGTGCTCAAAGATAGCTGGGTATGCTCGTAGCGTGTTAAAACCTTTTCCAAGTTTTCCAATGCTTCTTCAAATTCTTTTCCATAAGGAGTAAAATCATCCATGAAAATTTCCATACTATAATTAACCAATTCTGAAAATATGCCAATCACAGCTCTTTGAAATGTGGCTGGTGCAATGCATAATCCAAAGGGAAGCACTCTGTATGCAAAAGTTCCCCAAGGACAGGTGAAGGTATTTTTATCCTGGTCATCAGGATCAATCTGGATTTGATTGTACCCGCCAAAACCATCCAGGAATGAGAAAAACTTCTTCCCAGATAAGGTGTCGAGTACTTGATCAATGGAAGGCAGGGGAAAGTGATCTTTCTTTGTTTCCTTGTTCAGCTCTCTATAGTCCACACAGACTCTCCATTTACCATTCTTCTTGGGTACTATCATGAGTGGAGACACCCACTCACTACCTGAAATGGGATATATAAATCTTACTTCCAAGAGTTTCTGAATTTCTTCCATCACTATGTCTCTAATATTAGGATTCATTATTTGTTGAGGTTGGCACACAGGATGGGAGTCACTTTTGATATAAAGGTGGTGGGTGCACAGATTAGAAGGGATGCCCTTCATGTTTGTGTACTCCCAGGCAAATGCCCCCTTGTGTTTTTTTAAGAGAGTAATTAGGCATTCATATTCATCTGGGGCAAGACTGGGATTGATATTCAAGGTTTTTCCAGACTCTACCTCGACAGGAACACTTTTAAAAAATTTCAACACTGGAACTATGTGAGTAGCACTCACTAATGTCTCCTCTGTGATATTTTCTTGTTCCTCTTCACCTATAGTAGCATTCAGGATCTGAAAAATTTTGTTATTGACAGAATTGGGTTCACTAATGAAATTATTAATGGCATCGTCTTCAGTTTCATCTTTAAAAGTCAATTCCTTCCCTATCATTAATAATGGCTTAATTCCCTCTTCTTGCTTTGGCTCCATCCATAACGGAGTTTCAACTTCTAAGCTCGACCAAGGTAGAGGATAGAGAGTGAGTTTCTTTATCTCAATTCCATTTGATATGGTCATAGAGCCAGATCGACAGCTGATGCAAGCATCATCTGTAGCTAACTAGGGCCTTCCCAGGATCAATGGGTGTCTTCCTAACTAGGACTTAGGTTGTAAAACCAAGAAGTCAGCAGGATATTCCCAAGAATCAACTGAGATAACGAGGTCATCCATTATTCCTTTAGGTTTAATAGTGGATCTATCTGCCAGTTATAAAACGGTAGGAGTTGGCCTGAGATTAGTGAGCCCAAGTTTCCTTACAGTTTCAATGGTCATGATGTTAATTGCTATGCCTAAGTCTACCAGTACATTGGGTATTTGTGTGCTCCCAATCTACAGAGTGATAGTGGGATTCCCCAGATCATTGTATTTAGCCAAGAGGTTTTTACCCATTATTAATTCAGATAATTTCCCTATGACATGAACAGTGGGAGGATCCCTAGGTTTTCTTCCTAGTTTCCTTGTACACATATCCCAAATGGTTGTGGCATAGATAGGTACATCGTGAAGGGCCTGAAGGAGTGGAATTTTAACATAAATATTTTTTAACTCTCCTAAGAGGTTAAATTGAGGTTGTCCCACTACCTTCGGTAATATTAATCTTTCAAGGTATGGTGGTTCCCTAATCAACTATGTAGGCTATGTGTCGATAAATGTGTCTTCTTGTGTTTCAACCAGCATATTGGTATGATGTTTAGAATGTTCGATAATGGGGGTCATTGTATTTTATAAATACTATTGGTTCATCCTTTCTTCATGCAAAAAGGATGGAACATCTTTAATGATCAAAGGCTCCACTACCCTCCCTGATCATAAGCGGATGTCATTGCAGGGTACTGGATTAATGGCATAAGCGAGCATGTTGGAAGTCTCAAACTAATGTACTACTTTATTATTTGGTTTGGGGTTAGTTTGAGCAGGAAGCTATGTTCATATCGGCATCTTGGGGATAGCATTATTCTGGAGTTGCAGCTATGATTTTTGATAAGGTTGAGGGTATGGTTGATGAGAAAATGTTTGATGTGGAAACTGTTGAGGAGGTTGGTTATGGGGGAACTAGTTCCCTGGATGGAAGTTCCTCCATCTAGGAGACCAAGAATTTTGTTGGTTTGGTGGCTGTGTCCAAGGGTTCCAGGAGTTAAAATTTTGCATCGAAGGTTGAGAGGGATACCATTGATGGTTAGAATAAGATGAAAGGAATTGTGTATTCATGTGCTGCATATTATTCCAATTATTCATGTTATTAAAAAATGGAAACAATTCTAGAGCCATACCTTGATTTTGAGGCTTCCAGGGCTTTTTCTGTGCAATAAAGTAGGTTAGTTCTACATCTAGAGTTGATTCCTGCAGAACTACCTTCACTTGAGGTAGTGAAGTGCATTATTTTGTGTCATGGTTAAGCTCACACATTTGACAACACTTCTACCTTGTCGAGCGAGCACTCCTTCATAGGGTGTTTCTTCCTAAATTTAGGGAAGAATATACCAAGTGTGAGATCCTCTACTGCTTGTCTCTGCTTTTCCCTCAGGAAATCTATTTTCGAGGAGATGGAGCTCATCATTTATATTTTGAAATTTTTAAGGATATTGCCTATTTCTTCCTAGGTGGCTCCTCCATTAGATGACTTTTGTGTTATGTCGAAGACATCACGTTCTAATTTGTCTTGTTTGTCCTATTTGTTGTTCCTGGAAGATCCCCTAGAATACTTTTTGCATATTTCAATGATATTTTCAAAGGACTCATTTGAGATATCCCCCTTTCCTAACAGGTTCAACATGTCTAGGCAATCTTCCCTAATCCCATGAAGTGGGATTATTTTGAGCACATCTAACCCCATATTAGTCTGTCCAGCTCTCTGCACATTATATAAAATCCTTTCAACAAAATCTTCCAGAATTTCATCATCCCTTTGTACCATTTTAAACATTTGTTCTCTTGATCCTTGGTATTGCAATACTCCTGATATTTTTCTAGGAACACATGTTTCATCCAGTCCCAGGTAGTGATGGTTCACCCTCCTAGGCTCATGAACCAATGTAATGCATTGTCCTTCAGAGTGGCAGGAAAAAGTTTCATCTTCTGTTCATTGGTGGTGTAGTCATAGCTGTGATAGAGGATGTCAAATTCAAAAATAAATTCATCTGGGTCCTCTGCAGCTTTTCCATAAAAAGTGAGGCAACACCGATGGCGATATATTTTTCATGGGGGCTATCCCCTCTGGCTGTTCAATTGGGAACTAGAGTGTAGCAACCATCCATTCAGGTAGGGAGTTACCCTCATGATGTTGGTTTTCTCCCATTACTGATTTTCACCCATTCCAGTGTCCCCTTTTTATAATTTTATTAAAATGCCCAATTTTCCAATTTTTTCACAAGTTTGGCTCTTGACTAGTTTTGATGTCTAGACCTCCAAATTGACCCAAATGATTCCAAATTTTATCTAAAGGTACATGTCCAATAATATAAATTAAATATTATTCTCATGTATGTTTTGTGACCTCCCAATTACTTCTGCAAACTTGTTTAATGTTTTGTTCAAAGTAGGAGTCTTTACTAGCAAATTGGGGCTCCAATTCTCCCTGGGTAATTACCGAAAATGGATTCACAAATGATCCCAAAGTTACTTGAATTTCTGAACAGAGGCTGGGTATGTGTAAGGGACCTTTTCAAAGTCTCATATGCATCATGTTTCAGTTTATACAGGATTTTATGAATCTTTCCAAAACAACTCCCAAGTCACAGTTTCGACCCTTGGGGAAAATGCACCAAATCTTCTCCCAATGCAACAAAAATGAGTAAAATGGATTATAATGATGAAGTACTAAACATGAGAATTTAAATAAACATTAATTACAGTCCATCCATAATACATTTATTATATATTCATTCCTCCATCCTAAATAATAAGCATTAACATGGCATATATCAAAATAGAGTAGAAATGGTCATTGTTTGCTCATTAAAAGTCATTTTGACATACAAATATTGGGAATTTATACTTGAAACTTTTTGAGATTGAATAAAAGAGAATATTTAACTGATTAAAATCATAAATTTACAATTAAAGGCTCTCCCAATTTTAAATAATCAGCATTACAATGGTTCACAACAAGATAGTGGGGAAATGACACTATTTCTTCATTGTTCAACATTTTTACATGAATTCTTTTGGGTATTTTGATCTGATAGTATTATTAAAATGAAACAAATATCATATAAATCATAACATGAGATAATGGACATTATAATCATCCCCAAATAGATCAATAGCTCACCCAAAGCGCAAACCCTCCATTGGCATGAATATGATGTGAAAACTAGAAATAGTTGAGAGAGAGTGCTGCAATATAAGAATACAAATAATTTCCTGTATCTTAAACCTCCAAATAATAATCCATTATATCTCCATGAAATACCTGAGTGGCCTTTCCAAACACCAACTAGGATGGGAATCTTTCACCCTCTAAATTGGCTTAAGCAAGAAAACTAGTCATCCACTAGCTCTCACAATTCACAAATGAGAAAAATATTCTTCTCATGGCTGATCCCTATATTTTATAAACATTATTGGTATTCTAATGTTCCAAATCCATCCATAAACCAAAGCCAAGTCGAATTTGTGTGGCTTCTCATCCTATGCCATGTGGCCTCTCTCTTCACCTTCCCTCTTCTCCCAAATTTGAGTAGGAGCCTCTTGGATTTCTCCAACTCCCAAATTCGACCTCTAAGATGCTCTATTTAGTATTGGAATGTCATTATTTCAATATTTCATACTTAATATCTTACTTGTGCCATAACTATCATAGAATATCCATCATTGGTGTCATAGATGTCATAAATGTAAGTGGAATCTAGCCAAGTGTCCATGAAACTCCCATTTGGCTCTTTCTCTCCCAAGTAAGTTAGAATTCATCCCAAATTTGACCTATGAAGTATATGAACAATTATATTAACCTCATAATCCATCCCAAAACATTATGCTTCCCATAAATTTGAAATTACAAGAGGAGGATGCCATTTAACATAGGAATTCTAGCTTGAGTGGGCCCCATAGTCTCCATGTGTCTCCATTCTCCATAGCCATTTCATTTTTATATTGTATATATTTAATAATATAAATTATTAAATATTTATCCTCTTGTAATTTTTAAACATCATTTATTATCCCCCTTATTCCAAATCTCAAAACTTCCACCCCCAAGCTAGGAAACTAGTGATTTTCCATCTTGGCAATTATTTGACTTTTAGCATCCCTTTGACAACTTTCATGAATATGGAAAATGTTATTTGGAAATTGTGAACCAATGTAAAATTTGGGACATTAAAAATCCTCCCTTCCCAATATTTCTTGTCCTCAATCAATTTCAAACATGGTTGTTGAAGAACCTTCTTTCGGTATGATTCTTTGAAGTTGCCACTGAGTTTCCCACCTTGAGTCTTTGAGTTTTCATGAAGATTTCAAAGAGGAACCACCATGATTTCTGCTGAACTACTCTGATTAACATAACCTTATTAAGTGGGGAATCTATCTCCCATACTTCTTGTTTCCCAAATAATTTTAAATCAATGGGACTACACACTATACCAGGGTCCCATTTCTTGCATTTCACTCCAATAATTAAGAGTGCTCTCCAACCCATTCCATTTGGAAAGAGAATTCCTGGATCCCATTTTCTTGTATGAATTATTCCAAACATCATGATTTAATAATATATATTATCAAAGTATATAACAACATAATAAAAATGTACATCAAGGAGGTCCCTCACCAAGAAATCATGAAAGTGCTTATACCTCCTAGTGAGTAGACTACCATTTGCCAAGTGCATAAATGATTCAAGTGACCAATCAAATATGCTCCAGTGACATAGGTGAGGATCCCATGTCCTATAATTCTGCTCCCAAATAGTGTAATATGCATCAAAATAATAATCATCCATTTTTTCTTTCATCCAAGAAGTGAATGAAGAACCTCCACCAAAATATGAACCAAATAAGGAGCAAATAAAACACAAAGACTTCAAGTGTCTCAAAGAAGTATCATCAATACACCCATGAATATGTATATCATCATGAAATAATAGAGGATTTTTCTGCCAATAATAATGTTCCTCAATCATATCCCTCTTCACCCAAGTGTTGGATGAAGTTCCTCCAACATCAAATGAACCAAGTGTTGAGCAAGAAAAACCATGATTCTTCAAGTGACTGAAATGAACATCATAGGTGCACCCATGTAGATGTGTATAATCATAATGTAAACAAGGATGCTGATGAAAATGTAAATAATATGGTTCTCTAATAATTCCATCATCAAAAGGAGAAATATAATTTCCATGCTCTTCATGTGGCACCATCAAATAGAAACCTTTCACCCATACTTCATTAGGATGAGTGCTGCAAAATTTAGAAGTGTAGGATGTAGTAGAAAGAAGAAACTCACCCAAATGATCAAAAAGTGAAAATTTGTCATAATGTGAAGTATCCATAGGGGTATTATTATTCACCTCCCTATAAAATTCAAAAATTTCGTCATGGGTTTGTTCCAAGGTGGTGGAAGTATGCACTTCTTCAAAAATTGTGTAACCATTTTCAAGAGGCAACTCAAGTTCCTCTTCCACCATTACTAGTAATTGAATCTCATCAATATAATCCTCAATAACATAAAGAAAATACAATGTTTCATGTTTCTCATGATCCATCATGTCATGAGAATCCTCCAAGCAATCTACCTTACGAAAATCTGAAACATCGGAGGAAAAACAAGTGTCTTGCAACTTTTCAAGAAGTTGCTCATTTTGAATTGTGAGCTTATCAATAAATTCATTATTATTCAAGTAGGATTCATGTAACCATTTAATAATATCAATGAAATTTTTTCTATTAAAAATGAAAGACATGAAATTACCTTTGATGTTTCACATTTCTCTTTGGATCTTCTCCATGTCTTCAAGGAAGGATGGCTCCTCCAAGGAAGTAGCTCTCCAACAAGAATTTGATATCAATGCTTGAGACTCATGGAGTATTCTAAGGGCCTCTTGGATATTATTTTCATTCATATTTAAGTAACCTTAAATAAAATGAGGCTCTTGCAAATGAACCTCCTCATCTTCTTCCTTCTTGCTTGGACCAACTTCATGAAGCTCAAGTGGTGATGGGGAAGTTGATCTTGTTTCTTCTTCAACTGCTACAAGGTATTCATTTTCATGTTTAGTGGAATTTTTTCTTGCATCAAAACTTTCAAAATGGATCTCTATATCACAAAAATAGAGGTGTGAGCACCCATAAGTAGTTACTCCTTCATAGTTCAAGCATCCATTACTAGATTCTCTATGTTTAATTTCCAAGGTAGCATGTGTCTCAAAATTATCTTCACTATTTTCAATAAAAAATTATTCATAATTATGTGATGTCTCTTCATATTTTTTAGAGTCACTTGGGATTGAATTTACATCATATTCATGTACTACTTCTTTAACTCCACCTATTTCAGAACCAGGTGGTCCATGGGTCTCCTCTTTTTGCTCCTTCAAGCAAACTGATGCATTTTTCCCCTTGGTTTTCTTAAAATCAATATATTTTCCCAATTTTGGATAGCCAAAAATTCAAATCCTTTCATAATATTATTGTTCATGTCTTAAAATATAGGTTCCATGATTTTTATTATCTCCTTACCATCGTATGAGGTTCTCTTTTCATGCTTAGTCATAGTTTCCAAAAAATTGTCTTCTCCTCCTACTTTTTTTTCCTCTTCAACAAAAGCACTTTTGGGTTTCAATATATAATGGTGGACCCTGAATTATTGTACTCATAAATATCAGACAAAATCAGATTCCAATATAATTCTCTGATACCATTGTAATGTCCCTTTTTTGGAATTTTATTAAATGACCATTTTTTTCACTTTTTCCCCAATTTTGACCTTAACTAGTTTTGATGTCTAGACCTCCAAATTGACCCAAATGCTTCAAAATTTCATCTGAAGGTGAATTAATGATAAAATAACTTAAATATTATTCTCATGTATTCTTTGTGACCTCCCAATTACTTCTGCAAACTTTTTTAATGTTCTGTTCAAAGTAGGAGTCTTTACTAGCAAATTGGGGCTCCAATTCCCCATGGGTAATTGCCGGAAATGGATCCACAAATGATCCCAAAGTCACTTGAATTTATGAACAGAGGCTGGGTATGTGTAAGGGAAATTTTAAAAGTCTCATATGCATCATGGTTCAGTTTATACAGGATGTGATGAATCTTTCCAAAACAACTCCCAAGTCACAATTTCGACCCTTGGGGAAAATGCACCAAATCTTCTCCCAATGCAATAAAAATGAGTAAATTGGCTTACAATGCTAAATTAATGAAAATGAGACTTGAAATACACATTAATTATAGTCCATAAATCATAAATTTATCATATATACATTCCTCCATTCGAAATAATAAGCATTACCATGGCATATATCAAAATAGAGTAGAAATGGTCATTGTTTGCTCATTAAAAGTCATTTTGACATACAAATATTGGGAATTTCGACTTGAAAATTTATTATAGTGAATAAAAGATAATATTTAATTAATTAAAATCATAAATGGACAGTTAAATTCTCTCCCAATTCGAAATCATCAGCATTACAATGGTTCACAACAAGATAGTGGGGAAATGACACTATTTCTTCATTGTTAAACATTTTTACATGAATTATTTTTGGTATTTTGAAATGAGAGTAATATTAACATGAAATAAATATCATATAAATCATAACATAATATAATGGGCATTAGAATCTCCCCCCAAACAGATCAATAGCTCACCCAAAGCACAAACCCTCCATTGGCATGAATATGGTGTGAAAACTGGAAATAGTTGAGAGAGAGTGCTAAAATAGAAGAATACACATGATTTCATGTAGATTAAACCTGAAAATGAGACTCCAATAGATCTCCAAGAATTATCTGAGTGGCCTTTCTAAACACCAACTAGGATGGGAATCTTTCACCCTCGAAATTGGCTTAAGCAAGAAAACTAGTCATCCACTAGCTCTCACAATTAACAAATGAGCAAAAAATTATTCTCATGGATGATCCCTGTATTTTATAAAAATTATTGGTATTATAAGGTTCCAAATCCATCCATAAACCAAATCCAAGTCGAATTGGTGTGGATGCTCATGCTATGCCATGTGGCCTCTCTCTTCACCTTCCCTCTTCTCCCAAATTTGAGTAGGAGCCTCTTGGATTTCTCCAACTCCCAAATTCGACCTATAAGATGATTTATTCAGTCCTGAAATGTTATTATGTCAGTATTTCAGCCTTCATATCTGACTTGTGTCATAACTGCCATAGAATCTCCATCATTGGTGTCATAGATGTCCTAAATGTAAGGGGAATCTTGCCAAGTGTCCATGAAACTCATTTGGCTCTTCCTCTCCCATGTAAGTTACAATTCATCCCAAATTAGACCTATGAAGTATATGGACAATTATATGAACCTCATAATCCATCCCAAGACATCAGGCTTCCCATAGATTCGAAATTACAAGAGGAGGATGCCATTTAACATATGAATTCTAGCTTGAGTGGGCCCCATAGTTTCCATGTGTCTCTATTCTCCATAGCCATTTAATTTTTCTCTTGTATTTATTTAATAAGATAAATTATGAAATATTTATCCTCTTCTAATGTTTAAACATCATTTATTCTCCCCCTTATTCCAAATCTCAAAGCTTCCACCCCCAAGCTAGGAAACTAGTGATTTTCCAGCTTGGCAATTATTTGACTTTTAGCATCCCTTTGACAACTTCATGAATATGGAAAATGTTATTTGGACATTGTGACCGAATGTAAAATTTGGGACATTACATTGTATTCGTAGCCATGATAGAGGATTTCAAATTCAAAAACAAATTGATCTGGATCCTCTACTGCTTTTCCATAAAAGCGAGGCAACACCGATGGCGATATATTTTTCATGGGGGCTATCCCCTTTGGCTGTTGAATTGGGAACTGGAGTGAAAAAACCATCCCTTTAGGCAGGAAGTTACCCTCGTGATGCTGATTTTCTCCCATTGCTTCTTTGTGATCTTCGAGATCTTGTCTCTTGCTCATATATTCTTCTGCTTTATCCTCTTCGTCCTTCCACTGATTGTTAAATTTTTTATGGAACTGTGTCCACTCCTCTTCAGTGACAACCTTCCTGTTAATGTGATAGATCAAATCTCGGTCAGCTGATCCCACAGTACTAATTTTATCTTCCTCCATAGGGATATTCTAGGGTGTTGCAGCTCCTCATGTGTTCTCCATTGTGGAAACTGATGCTTCCACTCCAGGGGTAACTGGGCTTCTTCTAATAGGTGTTTCCTGATGGCGAGCCCCAGTAGAAGAATTGTTCCTATCAACCAGGTCGTTCATGAATGTCCTTCTTCCCAATTCTGGATTTCTCCCACGGCCTCAAACACCTGCAATGTTAGTGTTCTATGGGGTTCTGGGATTTATAGGAATGTCATGATGTACCCTTCTCGTATTCATGCAACCCAAAACATGCAAACTTAAAAACTGAAGAAAAATGAATAAATATAATTACTGGATGCAACTACTATGGTTTCTAATAATCATCCTCCCCAGCAACGATGACAAAATGTTGGGCACCCTATATGCAAGTTAATTAAAGACAACATACAAAGTGTTCAATATAAATTGTCAACCCAGGGAAGTCTCTTATTTCAAGGATAATCTGCACTGTATATGCTTTAAACACTAAGTAATTGATGCTGTAAATGACTGACCCTACTTTCTTGTTCAACTGAACTCATCCCATAATCTACTTAATCTAGCTTACCTTCTTAAGAATTCAATCACAAATACCTTCTTACAATCCTTAATCCTGAATTAAAAGATTCAGGAAATAAGCATCTAGATTACTTTTGCAAAACGTTAAATCCTCAATTACCAAACCATCTAAAGATCCATCTCAACTATCTTAATTCGACTTAATTTAGGAATTCAAAGTACAAGAATTAAGTTCTACAATTATAAATGTGAAGGAATAAACTAAGAGGATCTAAAGAAAATAGCAATTGAAAGAATTAGGGATCAACAAGGCTATCACAGCTATCACATAGTTGCATAAGAGAAGGTTAACCTACACAGTCGACTATCACACCACACCACTGCAGTTTACAGGGGATGCAATTACTGATCATTCAAATGAACACACAGCAAATCGATGACTGTTGCAGCTTACTGTAAATAAATGGATTTATCACAAAATCCAAACCACACACTAGAATAAATAAAATACCTAATTAACTCACCAATACCTGTGGAAAGGTGGTGTCACATGCCCCAATTTTGTAAAATAATGTTATTTTATTTTTATATTATTCCCAAACATTATGTTAAATTTAATGCTAAGAGGAAACTAATGACTCAGCAGAGTCAAGGATGTGGAATGTAATTCTGAATATTTAATTTTTAATAAATAAAAGTGGAGACAACAGCCTGGGAGAGCTATTAAAAAGAGTGTTACTGGTCAAGTGGTGGAAGGAACTAGGTGGAGAGCAAAAAGACAAGTGGCAGCATCCTCAAACACTTCCTATGTTGTAGGTGGCAACTTCCCTACATTTGGGGTCATGATCCCCCAAGAAAGTGGGATCAGAGCAGGCGGCTCAGTTAATGACAACTAACCCAAAAAGACCTAGGCAATCTTATTAAAAATGCCCAATGTAGAGAGCTGAGGCTACTTATTCTAGGAGAAGAATGATTCAGGTGATTGCACTTCAAGGAATTTATTGGGAAAGGGAAAATTGAAGGAAGGTGTTTGAGGGGTAAACTGCAAGAAGTTGATCTAGTGCATCTTTGCAGCTGAAACATCTTACTGCACTATGCAGAGTTGGTATTGAGTCTTAGGACTGGTACTTTGTTAATTGCTCCACCTAGTTCTATCCAAGTAGACTAGAACAAGCTCGGGGGTCCTGAGAAGTCACTGTTTGAGCGCTCTCCAGGAGTTTGTAGGGAGGAATGGCCTCCCATTGTTGTTGTCATCCAGCTTTAAAGACAGGTTTCATTTTCTTTTAAATTCATGTGTTATAGTTAATATCTATGTATGGTTAGTAAATGAATGATGTTATCATATGCTGTGTTAAGCCTCTTAATTATTCTAGACTAAATCTGTATTGTGATGAAAGATAAATCCTATGTGTGTTTTTCCCCATCTGGAGTAATCCAGATCGTACTCTAGCACAGGTAGTTTGTTTAAGTATATAAAGTATGATAGGATTGTAATGAATTGAATACTCATGTTTAGAGTAATGATATGTTACCTTTTAGTAGATATATGCTTTTTAGAAGATTATTAATTTGTTTGTAGACATGTCATTAGAAATAGACTGTGCAAATAGCAGGTTAATACCAAATTTTACTTATAGTACTCACTGATATCAGTAGGTGAATTTTATCAATTATTTTCTACACAGTCTTTATTTATATAAACTATACTTTTACTTAGAAATAGAAGAATTAGTTTCATCAACTAGTTTATGTTGATAATAGGTATAAATATATTACTGATAGATTTTCCCTTAGTAATAATTAATTTTTCCTGTATCTAATTGAACTATAATCAAATAATATGATAAAGATTATAGTAGTCCTTACCAAGCTTAATAGTTAAAGGACAGAAGAAACTTAGAGTTAAGTAAATACTATAAACTACATTATAATTATGTAGAACAGTGTAAATATAAAGAACATTGATAAGTATGGAGGTTTTTCAATTTTGTATTCTAAGTAATCCACAGATACAAATTAAATAAAAATAACATAATTATTACATTGTTTCAGTCATAACCATTATATAAACAAAAATTTAATATAAACTTAAGAATGGATGTACTACTTAGATAATAGTACTACAAATGTAAATATTATTATTCTTAAAACATAGAACAACTATAGGATAATAATTAATGAATACATCAACAATAATTACAAGGTATTAACATAGGAAAATACTATTCTATTAAAAATAAAAGGGATTAAAACCCTAGCTCATGAATTGAGCAAAAATGATAAATTTTGAAATATAAATTATAAATAAATCTAAGTATTATAGTAACCTAGGTCATACTTAGGTTAATATCTTTTCAAATTATTATCTAAGAGGTGCAATGGCTTTTATAAAAGAAACAGAGTCTATTAAAGACAGCATATACTTAATTATTGGGATTTAAACCCTTAAAACTAAAAAAATTGCCATTACCGACATAATAATCATTTCACTTGTAAACTGTGTAATCATTATAGAAAAATTAAAATAATTCATTTTTAGTCCTTTAAGGAAAAATAAACTAAAATAAAGAAAACAATATAATTATCAACTTAAGAGTAAAATAAACCAAACAAGGGTTTTACAAGTAAAACCCTAACCGACGAATTTCATCAAATATTCAATATTTTCATCACGGCTATGAGTACAGCTTTAAAATTTAAACATATAAAAACCAGATAAATACTCAAACAAAGTTTATCTTCTTAAATTTTCAAAATGGGTATAAACCCTAATTCTTTACAAAGTACAGCTCAATGGCCAACTATCAAACACATATTGCAGCGAATCTATCTTCGCTAGTATACTTCCAAAACTGACAGAGAAGCTAAGCTTCAACCAAAAATACTACACTCACAAAGTGCGATCACCCTGTCAAGAGTTTGATTTAAAAAATATAATTATAATAACCTGTAAACAGCTTAAAAACAACATAGTTTAACTCATGGCAAAACAAGAAAGGGTATTCAAACCCTGGGTGAGACCAACGACCACCCCAACTGCATCTAAGGTGAGAACTCATCCTTCAAACCATGGGGCTTACCCGAAATGGAGCCACGATCCACGATTGATGCAAGGGGAGTATTTTATCCCTATACGAGCTACACTTCCACGAACATCTATAGCAAAATATAAACCCTTGTCAGCAACCTTTTTACATGTGAGAAGCTTAAGATATTTACTGTATTAAAAACTTGCTGAGTATAAAAGAATGGTGTACGAAAATTATACCTGTCACGGGGTGTAGGGTGAGCCATTTGCAAGAACTGTTACCTACAAACACCACATTGAGAACCTATTAACTCTTAAAAACCTCACATAGTAGCAAGCTATGAAGAGCTGAGAAGAAAACTGAAGATTCACCCAACTACACAGACGTTGGGGAGAAGGGTTTAGGAAGCAAATGCAAACAGCAAAAGAAGACAACCCCACGACTGACAGAGGAAGTTTAACAATCAAAACCACTCATTGGAGAATGGAAACAACACAAAGCCAAGCTTCAAAGTGACAATAACCAGGAGAACATCAGTGGGCATGGAAGACGAGCCTTGGAGCAGCGTAAACTGCAGGATAACAATGCCTTAGGTTATGTTTCCTGAGCATTTTATATTCTTCATACTTGGACAGGATTGCTCCATGTATCTTTAAATTTATTCCACAATGAGGGTCGTGTTCCATAGTTCTTGCTTGGAAATTATTTTATTGTTTGTTTTCATAGCGAGGGGTAAAAACTTTATCAACAACCCAATAATGTGGAGCCTAACTCTAATCATCAGCAATATGTATTATTAGCACCTAATCACCAAATCATTAACATATAAGAGTGTACGTTGACCAAGTTTTGAATCATATATAATTATAAGCATAAACCTGACGTGAATTATGCCAAACCCTCACTACTTTAACATATATATTGTTTTATATTATACATTAACATAACGAGTTGAGTAATGGCATAACTACTTTCTAAATTGGTCTTAATAAGTTAGATAGCATAGGATATATGTTAAGTTTTTAGATTTAGACTTAGTTAAGTCTTTGGTATAGTTTTTCTAGAATGTATATTACCTATTACAGGACTATGGCGGCTTTAGTAACAAAGTTTCTAATACCCTTGAGTTGTTCCTTGCAAACTTGAATTCGATGAAGTTTGGGTTTTGAGTGCATGGTAATTTAACCATTGTTATACCACTCATTTTTAGAGTTTTGGTATGGTAAACCCTTTTTACTTTAAGAATATTCCAAATCTAACAATTATAGATAGTATCTCATAATAGTAATGCCAAGAAGTTAACGGTAGAATTGTATATGTGACAATAACAAACTTTTGTAGATTATTGGCTCATCAAACAAGTCAATTATGCATAAATAAGAATTATAAATGAATTGTTAACTCCTATAGCATCGAAAACTATGAAGTAGTACATTTTTTAAAGATAAAGGTATTATCACAAGAATATGTCGTATAGTTTATGTGACATTACTTGTTAATACTTGGGAGTACTTCATTTTGGCTTTATATTCTTACAAATTATCTAGTGGACAGTAATATCATTATAGAGATAAAACTGATGATCTGAATAAGGATGATCTTTTTACATTTTCAAAAGTAAGTGGAATTCAGAGTTAAACTTAGGAAGAAAGTATGGGTAACCTTAAGCTTCTATAGAAGAGTTTAATGGTCTTAGTTTTTACATTCAAAAGTTCTTAATGTTTGTAAGATAATAGGATATGAGTACCCTATAAAAATAACTTTAAGGGAAAATGATTATACAAGCAAGACAGGATAATATTGCAAAATATTGTCAAGTAAAAACAACGTTTGTGAGTATTACTAAACACTTAGTCTAAAGAAGAAATACACATATCTGAGAAACTAATGATAAAATCACAAGTATACTATACTGACATTACACTTCCTTTAAGCTTGTTTATCTGAACAACTGATGTAAATCAAATGATTTTACCTTGCAGCAGTTGTCTAGTGTTTAGCAGCTTATTGTACTAAGCTTTTTAATTTGCAATTAAAATACTGCTGAAATTAATAAATCTTTAAAAAACATATATACTTGATTGATCATACCTATAAAAACCTGTAAGAAACAGTATTCATTTGCGTTAGCACGAATGCTAAGTAAGCCCCAGATCTAAAAGTAGATTCCACCTACTGACATAAAAGAGCTAATCAATAATCTAAAGCAGATATCACACAAAATATTTTATCTTGCTATGAAAAATAAATTGTTAAGAAACCACTTACTTGACTGATATTGAGGTTAACTGTTAGCTATTAGTAAAACCATAGGTTATAACATTTATTGTTAACTCAAAAAAATTTAAAAATTTTGCAAAAAATTGGGGTTGTGACAGGTGGGCCTGGCCTTCACACAGAGATGCTAGATTTAGCACATGTTAGAACGTCGAGATATGAAGAATCAAACTCCTTGTATTAAAATGGTAAATGAACACACAACCTCAATCATGTCTTATACAATAAATTTGATTAATTTTTCAACCCCTGGCTCGGAATAGTTCCTAGTATTTATACAATTACAATCATAACATCTTCCCACTATTATTGGGCATCCATCAAGATCTCTGATCTTCAGGCTACCCCAATTATGATAAGTTGTTACAGTCATGGAAAGATGGAAGAAAAAAATATAGGAAGACTGTTACTCGAGCCAGAAATGATGATCATGATCAATTGAAAAGATACTCTTTAGATTGTAGCTATTCTTGAGCAACGGCGCACTGTTGCCTCCAAATCTGTTGCAGCCTGTTGCAACTACGTTTGTACAACTTGCGTGGAATAATATCCTTTGACCGCGTTCTTTGGGCAACGATGGAATGGATGGTGATCATACCAGCAATGAATGTTCATTCCTCTCTTGGCATGTTTAGCATGCTACACCTATATCCTTTACATCTTGAATTATCTTTATAAAACCACCATATGTTAGCATAATTCAATATGTAAAGCCTTGATTACAACAATCCTAAGAATTAATAAAATAAGACAATGGTTAACCATACCTGTATGAATTGAGGGACTGAGTGAAGGAAAAACATCTGTTTAGTGCACATAATAGAGTAGGATGAGGCAAAAAGAGGTAGGTAAAGGTGGTCAAAAAGGGGTCACTTCTGGGCCCAACACTTACTACCAAAAGTTTAAAGGCACCGATGAAGAAGGTAATGGTCATTGACTAAAAGGTAGGAGAGGTGATGGATTTGTATATGCAGGATTGATATCTAGACCAAGATTTTACTTCATAACTTGGGATTTAGGGAAAAATGTTGTGTTTGGGGTCTTATCACATGTTGATGATGAGATTTATGTGTAACAGAATGCCCACCAAAGCATGAGGCTAGAGGGATACGATAGGAAAGAGCTTTGAAAGAGCAAGTTATAACTTCAAGGCAAGAATTAGCTTGATAAGAGATCATCAACTAGGCATCTTCAATACATCAATAATTTTGACTCATAGTAAAATTTTTCCTTATCATGGGTGTAGACCAATACAAGGCAGATCCATGAGAGAGATTAACAACCATGGCTACTAGAATACAATGTAGATCCATGTGATAGGGGACTCAAAATTGGTACATAGCTACCAAAAATACACTGTAGATCTATGTCGAATGAACACAAATTCGAGCACAACTACGACCATACATATGCAGATCCATGTTAAGAATTCATACAATATACTCCATCGCAACCTGGAGATAAAGCTATGAGTGATTTTAACAAATACCCAGGGTCTTCTTCTCGTCTTCCACAAAGTACGATTCTATCCATGTGATTACAATGATCTGAAGTCAAACATGGTAGAAACAACTTGATTACTGGTCAATGATGTGAACCATTAACAAATGTGAACGAAATCCCATTGATGTCAATGATTCCTAAGGTACCCTAGTACAATATACTAAGTGTGAATAGATGATTTGATGTCGAACACTTAGTTTAATCTATCGATGAAAGGTCAATTATGTGAACCTATGTCGAGAGAGAGAGAATATATCATTGAGGCATACAGATCTCAAGGTACTAAACTTGTTTCTAAGACTAATTCCTGGATGATGAGCTAATGTTGACAGGAGTAGTCTCGTCGAAGGAGGGCCATGATGAATCCCACATCGACGACATGAAACTTGGAACAAAGTTCTGGAATGTTGTAGATAATGTAACCATAAGACTGACTCAAAAGGTACTGACATAAAGGTTGTTTTGATTGCAGAGCTAAACTTTCAACTTCCCTTTGAACATTGGGCAGCATGACAAAATACTTGGAAGCATTGACTCGATAAGGAGGAACACGATGTGAAAATGGACAATGTATTCTTTGAAAGAATCAAAGTAGTGACATGACTCATGAAAGTGGATCGACTCAGAGACAAGATGATTTACCCAATTGACTGAATGAAATGTAAACAGGTTCCATCTTCAAAGGTGACGACAAAATGCCATTCTATTTGTAAAATGAATTGATTCCCTTCCCTTAGTTCCCCATCATGATTGATGAGTTCCTCTTTTCATTTTTATGAGTTCAACGAGAGTAAAAAACACTCATTGTAGCTCATCTGAAGACAAGCCCATTCTCATACGTTTTACAAACCTGAGAAAGGAGGGGTTCATTCCCAAAATAGGGTCTCTCAATGTATATTTTAACGCATCCAATGAAAGTTAACTCAGTATCATTCATGTTTAGAGAGTCTGAATGAGACCAGAAGAAGACTCCACGGGGTCTTTTTTCATAAAATAGTTGATCTGAACCGACAAAGAGATAAACTACCATTCGAAAGACAACTCTTCAAATAATTTTATGAGCATGAAGAAGACAAGTTCTCAACAATATTTTCACATTTTAGGGAGTCTGAAAAGAGTTTAAAGAAGACTCTAATAGGTTTCTTTTGCGTGATGAACAAGTTTTACGATCCTAAAAGAATCGAAAAAAGACTCGAAACTTTGATGCCATATTTTGTGAGCATGATCAAAGTGTCAAAATAAACGCTCATCGACCTTTTCTGTTTTTAGAAGTACAAAAAAGTCAAAATGAACTTCCCCATAGACAAACTATTCATTTTCGTCCCTGCAAAACTCTAAAGAGACTATTAGTTTTGCCAAAATATTTTAAATGACTTTTATAAAGTATGAAAAAGGGTATTTTTTGATCAAATGATTTAAAAACACTAAAATGATACACAAAACCCTAAAATTATGTTATAAAAGATGAGTAAATAGTAAAAAACAAGTGATTTTACCATTTACTATACCTTAGAGAGCATTTTGGGAGATTTGTAGTGCAAATTTCAAGCGGAGATTGTGGAGCCATCGACCATCCATTTTTCGCATCGCCAGGTCTAGGTAAAAGCTTGAACCCTTCGCTTCCTTTCTATGGTTTCCAATTTTTTATTTTGATGATTTTTTGAGCTTAATGGGTGAACCTAAAAGAACAACGGAGGGCACCGCACTTGGAATTTACGGAAAAAACAGTGCCCGATGAAAACCATGGTTTTTCAGTTATACTCAAGCAGTGGCACTGCTCTGTCTTAACAGGACAGAGGCGGTGCCGGCCATGAGCTCAAAAAACTACTTGCACTAGCCACATAAAAATATTTTGAGCAATTTTAATGGTGAAATGTGTTTCTAAATAGCTCATTGATGATTTTTGGTAGGTTTATTTGGTCAAAAATGGTGATTTGGAAGGAAAGAAAACATGATGATGATGATGCCCATGTAGCAACAGATGTAGGTTGTGTGGATTCCCTATGAGGTTGTGGCCTCCTGAAGTTATTATGTACTCCTAGCATGGTTTCACATGCCCACTTACTGGAATATATAATACAGGTGTGGAATCCAGAGAATCGGTATTTTGAGGTAGGACCTCATATTATGATTGTGGAGGTAGAAGACATATACTCTCTAATAGGGATATTAAGACGAGGGGCCCCTATTTCTCTGACTGGTTCTCGAGGAGGGGACATCACTACATAGGAGCTTATTGTTTACCATTGCTTTCCAGGAACTAAAATGTCAGGTAAGAAGATTCTTATCAAGGCTGTGATGGATCTTCTACTTCGGAGTGTTCTATTTACCATGCAGAGGGTGGCTGGAATCCAAGGGGCTCACCAGGAATCCCGGGAACACATGTTGTATTCCCTAGAGGCTATGGCATCTACAATATACAACTGGGATGAAGCACTACTTCTTGTGTTCAAGGATCAGCTAGCGAAATGTCAACAAGGAGAGTTGAAATAGTTTGGGTACGGGACCATCTTAGCATGCTTTTTATTCAATAGGGTACCCCTCATGAGGCCCTAGGTGGTGTTTACAGATATGAGAGCTATTGACCCCCGTATGTCACAGTGGTTGGATATCATGTCCCGCACAGGAGGTGGAGGGGACAAGGTTAAGTTCGAGGCCGCCTTCTTCCACTGATTGAGTGATCAAATCCTCATGATTAAGGATTATGCATATGCAGGGACCGATTTCTAAGGTGATCCCAACCTACCACTACCACTTGGCGCACAGTGGGGTGACATCGGTGAGAAGCAAAACCTAAGATGCAGATTATGTTTTTATATTTTTCATGTTTTATGATTTTTATGTATGATAACAAGACCTTAATTTTAACATGTAGATGTTGGTGATGCATGACCTAGGGCATATTCCTCAATGGATAGGCTAAGAGGAGTTCACTTTGTCCATAGAGGTGACAATGAGCTCATGGAGATAGAGAAGAACCTGGATCGACTGACTCTATATATCTCGAATGCTACTATCGATGACCTCCCTAGGAGGTTCCAGATATATACCATGGGAGTATCGGGCCGCTCCAATCACTTGCTATGCGGAGTAGCAAGGGCCATTATGTTATACCACAAGCACCCTTAGAGTGTTATGCATGATGTATCCCTGAAAGATTAGCTAGCTTCAGGATTTTGTATCATTTTGATTCCTGAAAGCCACAGTGCTTCAGATGAGGTCTCGTGACCAATTTTTGTAAAAAACACTTTTATACATATATATATACACATACTCAAATTTGGTGTTCACATGTAATTTAAAATGGATGATTATATTTACATGATATTTACATGTCTTTTACTATTTATTTTACTTCATGATTGACCATGTTTATTTTAACAAGTTATGAATGGGCAATATGCCAGTCTAGAATGAAATTTTCCAATGAATCAGCAATCATATTATCAGACATAGGGATATTCCTATAAGTAATGAAATCAAATGACCTTTCTAACAGGCACACCCTACAAAAGAGGCAAAGAAGTGTAGGGTTCCTGATATTGTAAATGTGATTTAGGTGACAAACCACTAATTGAAAGTCTAAAAACACTACCAAATCATGAATGTCATGAGATGCAGCCTCGATGAGTAAACCTATAACATCTTGATACACAGAGATGTTGTTGGTAGTGGGACCAACACAAACCGTACCTAAACTGACTAAATCCTGAGTTGGGGAATAAAACACCCAAGATACTGAAGCAAGGTTCAGGGTATGATGGTATGCACCACCAGCAAAACTATAGAAATACATCCAATCTGCATAACCACGACATGGTATAAACATTATGGAAATTAACTAAAAACCATATTGAAAGTGAAAAAACACACTGAAATCCAAATATACATATATACAAGGTGCTATACAAAAATGACTTAAGAATAGTACCTCTTCAGGTACAACCCATTGTGAGGTTTCCTGAAGGGTATCCCTTCATAATCTACAAGCTCATAAGCCCCTTTCTCTAAGACCTTACTAATGATAAAGGGATCGTACCACATGGATTCGAAATTTCCCTTCCCTATTTTATCATGTCTCTAATCATAACTGAAGACTAGGTCACCTTCATTAAAGACACGAGGTTGAACAGACTTGTCATATTGTGCCTTGACACACTTTTTGTGTGCCTCATTAGCCAAGGCAGCATCTCTTCTACTTTCATCAAGGTTAGTCAAGAACATAAATATTTCTTCCTCGGCGGAAGTGTTTGGGAGAAGTTCTACTGCGAGCTTGAGTGACGGAATTTGACACTCGATAGGAAGGATGACTTCCAGTCCATAGACCAGTTGAAAGGGTTTGAAACCAGTTGTCATTTTCACTAAATTTCTGTAAGCCCAAAGTGTGGAAAAGAGATTCAAGTGCCAATTGGATTTATGATTTCCAACCATCCTATGCAGCATAGTTTTTAAAACATTTTTAATGGCCTCAACCTAACCATTATCCTGCGGGTAATATGGAGTTGATTTTTCATGACAAAAACCCAACTTAGAACTCATATCAGTCATCATCTGATTTCAGAAATGAGATCCATGGTTAGTGACTATAGCTTGCGAGAATCTAAACCTAGGTATCATGTGATTGAATAAAAATAGGGTGATGGTATTACCATCCTCTGCATATGTAGGCATTACCTCATCCCATTTTGTGAAATAATCCATAGCTATGATGATGTAACCATGCCCCCTGGCAGAGGTAGGCTTACAATGCATAAAATCAATACCCGATTTGGAAAAAGGGCCAACTGCAATGATGGGGTGTAAAGGAGCAGGGTGGGTGTGCTTTTTCAAATAAAAGTGTTGATAGGGTGGCCATTTCTTAACCACCTCATGACAATATTTGAACATCAAAGGCCAGAAATACCCAGCGCAAAGGATTTTTTGGGTTGTAGCCATCCCAGAAAGATGCCCGCCACATTCTCTAGAGTGGCAATCATTCAAAATCATTTCATCCTCTTCATGTTTAAGGAATCGTCGAAGGATAGAATCAATGCCACGTCGGTACAATGTATCATTCAAAATGAGATAGTACTTTGCATTGTGACAAATACGATGACAATCGTCACGTGATGTGTCAGGATGAAATATTTGGGTCTGGAGATAGATGATCAAATATCCATACCATGGATTAGTTGTTCTTATCAAGAACAAGAATTCATCTAGGAATGAATCATTGGGCTCAACTTCTGTCAAAGCACAAGGAAGGTCACACATTAGCTTTGCAAAAACTAAGGATTTATTCAAAGTAGCCTTGGCGAGCTCAATATCAAAGTCTTGTAGGATAATAATCCAATGGGAATATTCCCCCCCTAATACTTTATGGGTCAGAATGTAATACATAGGGTTTTGGTATGCGAGTACAGTTGTGGTACAAAGCAAAATGTAATGACAAAATTTTTGAACAACAATCACCGTGGCCAAATCTAACTTCTCCACATGCGAGTAATGGGTTTTGGAGTCAATGAGACTCTTACTCATGTAATATATCACATTATCTTGGCCGTTGGGATTCTCCTACACTAGAACCATTCCGATGGTAGCAATGGAGGTAGCAACATACAAGAGAAATTATTTTGAATAATCTGGGGGGTGTATCATGGGTGAATGGGTCAGAGTGTGCTTTATATTATCAAAGGCTCATTGGGACTGGTCAACCCAGAAGAATGGATTGTCCTTATTTAGGAGACACATATAACCGTGTGTTTTCTTTGTGAAGTTGCACACGAAACGGTGAAGTTTTATTTCCCTTGCAAACTTTGGACCTCAGTAAGGTTTTTCGGGGCAGCCAAGATAGCAAAAATTTTCAAGGGATCAATTTGAATGCCATATTTAGAAACCACGAAGCTAAGGAGGCATCTAGTCTCAACACAAAAGACACATTTGTGGGGATTAAACTGGATTTTATAGTGACAAAACCTACATAAAATGTCTCTAAGGTGCCTAATATGGTCTTCCCATTGCTGTGAATGAGCAGGGAGATCGCCAAGGTACTTTTCCATGATGTGCTTGATATCATGAACGGCATAGGACATGGCTCGTTGGAATGTAGCTCCAGCATTCTTTAAGCCAAAAGGTAACTTCTGATACATGAAGCTTCCCCATGGGAAAATAAAAGTCATTTTATGCTTATAGGAGGGCAGAATCTCTATCTGATTGTAGCCAAAAAATCCATCCCTAACATAAAATATGACACTTCCAGTGACAATTATCAATGATCTGATCGATAGGTAGAGTCAGGAAATTGTCCTTAGGACAAGCCTTATTCAAGTCTTGAAAATCGATGCAGACTCTAATAGTGCCCTATTTTTTGGCTACAGGGGAAATGTTAGATACCCATTCTGTCAAGGGTACAGGATAAATAAACCTTTCCTTTAGAACTTTTTCTACTTCAGCTTTGACATCCGCATCCTTCCTAGGATGGACTTGACGTAATTTTTTCGAATAGGTCTTGTCGTGGGATAAGCTTTAATATTGTGCACAACAATTGATGGATCAATCCCAGGCATTTCCCCATAATTCCAAGAAAAAATATCACATAATTCGTTGAAAAGAGTTCTAAAATATTCAGTTTCCTCCATCAAGCAATTCTGGCCTATGTGAGCGTGCTCAATGGTTCTAGGCTTGAACGATATGTCAATCGGGTTCATCTTAGTGATGTTGCAAATATTTCCTTCAGAATCTATGTTTTGCAACAATACAGGCATTTGTGGATGGGTGAAAATATCAGTATTGATAAGGGATACAAGGTCGAAACCTACCAAACTAGTGTTGGTAAGAAAACAAGATCAATGATGGTGATCTTCCCATACGGATTCATTCACACATTTTTCCTAGAAAAAAATATGGAGACTCTGCTCGGGAGGACTTGTTCCTATTTTTTGAATGGTTCAGATCTAGAACAAATAGTACACAACAAAATTGGAAGACTTTCCCTAGAATGGGTGCATATTTGGAATGGGTGATTTTGATGGAATAGTGTAGATGTCTCCTGTAATGATAGCTCTTCATAGATGTACCTGTATAATCACATGAAACCAACACACAAGATCAAAAAGCACCAGAATATGTTCCACTATTCTATGTTAGTGACTACGGAATCTAACAATAAAATACATGATAATGACACAACATACTTTATGGGAAAGGAACCAATTTTGCATTAAAGAATGAAGAAGAAGTTTACAACCTTTTCCTTAGTGTCAATATGCTCCTTCACAATGCCAATATATTGTCCCCAAAATCTCCAACTTGCTCCTCCTATGCTCACCCTACTGATTTAGGCCGGAATGTCAATGCAATAGCATAACCTTGCTCTCTTTCAACATGGATATGAGCCTTCTTTTATAGGCCTCGGGAGGATAGGGATGGTTGAGAAAATGGTCGGTGAGGTGGATAGGAGATCCTAAAAGGATGGATCCCGAGCCCAGGTGGTCCTCCAATGTAGGGATAAGGGAGCCATGAATCCTTCATTCCAAATCTTCATGTAAACCTCTCTATTTTCACTTTTTACCAATGTCACCGCTTCTTCCCCACTATGACAGAGCGGTGGCAGGGAAGAATCATGCCTTGTACAAGAGTTAAAGGAAGTTCCACCGCTTATTGCCAAAATATTAAAGGAGAAACTAAAGAAGGTAACACCCATTGACTAAAAGGTAGGAGCGATGCTGGATTTTGATATGTAGGATATATATATGTACCAGGATTTTACTTCATGACTTGGGATTCAGGGAAAAATACTGTGTTTGGGGTCTTATCACATGTTAATGACGAGATTTATGTGTAACATGGAGAGTCCATTAATACCTCTCAATGGAACTTATTTATGGTGTTTAGCTGCAATTTTAATTTCCATACAACATGAATTCTCATCTATCTCCCTATTCTCTCATTCCTTCTTCTCCATTCCTCCATACAATCATGTTGATGGTGCACTTTTTTGAGTGGAGCTTTTTCTTTTCTGCATCCATTTGATGCCCAATATGGGGTATATTATGTATGTATATGTAATTTTATTTCCATATACTCTATAACTCAAAATCCAGCAGATTCATATGTAAAAAGCTTGCATTCTCATGCCATTAAATCACTAGTTTTCATGAATTTGGCTTCCATGTTGAAAGAGTTTTATATCAGAATTGTATGAGGGTTATTACCTGACTTTGATGATTTTGTGGAAGCCATAAATTATTTATGACTCCATACTTTCATGAAAATATTATATGTATCTCAAAATCCAAGAAGCTCCTATTTGAAAAGCTTGCATTCTCATGCCATTGCATCATTAGTTTTCATGAATTTGGATTCAATATTGAAGGAGTCTTATATCAGATTTGTATGAGGGTTATTTTGTGAGTTTGATTCTGTTGGTATGAAAACGTGTATGTTTTATATTAACACTATATTTAATTTTACTTTCAAAACCATCTATTCTACTTTTCATGCATCAATTTTGAGCTAGTAATGCAATTTCACCTTAAGCAATTTCCATGAAAGTTACCTTACAAACGTTTCATATCATAATCAGTTTTCAGAGATTAATAACCATGAGTAATTATATAAATTTATGTCTTATATTAATATTCATGATATTTTCTGAAATTTTTGAGGGTTTAACTTGAGTTGTAGATCCAAAATAGCCTCTGCCCCTAGGGGGATTTGACCTCAATTTGCTAGGAAATTTGCACTTTCTCTCCTTATCCAAAAACCAAGTAAAAAAATATTAAATTAAGGTAAAAAGTGTTAATAGGTCATATTGGTATGTTATAATACCCATCCTACCCTTTCACTTCAAATTTGAGACCATTTGGAGTCAGGTGGAACCCTGTACAGTCTTGACTAGTAAAGCTCAAAAATTGCCCAAATTGCACTATTTTCAAAAATTACAAGTAGGGATGTTATAGTGGTGTCAAATAATGGTCCTTAAACCTCAGTATTATTACCATCCATTTAAGAAAAAATTGCATCGATGTCTTACTATTATGATGATTCATATGCAGAAATTATGAGCAATATGATGAAGAATGTGAATGGTATCAGGAAGAGTTGCCATCTTCCAACACTTTTTACAATTTCATAAGGGATGATGTTTTTTGTTATGACCTTGTTTATTTTGAATATGTATGTTCCAAACCACCATGGGACACTCCTATTAATGAATTATAAATCTTGATAGAAACATGTAAAACCTTTCCCCAACAATATCAAGCGTATCTTGTTGTAATGGGAGAGTCACATAAGACCACTCTTTTTGAAGAATTTGCTAAGTGGTTGTTTGGGAATATTCCTAATAGTCTATATGTGAACTAATTAATGGAAAATCAGAAGTCCAAAATTTTGTATGAGCATGAAAGGAGTAAAAATCAGCCTGCTTATGAAAAGATCAGGGATATATCATTCTCTATAAATGAGGAATTTATAAACAAGTTTGTCAACCTCATGTGGAAGGGGTGGCAAAAATTTCATCCCAAGGAAGATAAAAAGATCCAAGATTCATCATTAAAGGAAGAATAAAAGACTCATAAAGTGGAGAATCAATCACCTCAAGGTGATTGTAGAGAAGAACATGAAGAATGAAGTCAAGACAAGCACACAATCCTTAATGATGGGGGTTGTGGAAATCAAACAACATCTATTGATGGATCCTTGAACTAGGAAGGAGTACCTACTAAGTACCTATACAAGATCATGAGAAGTAGTACCTAATGATTTAATGGCTTGACTTTTGCGTAGAGTTGACACTACTTTTCTTGTAATTGGTAGTGCTATGTAGTGTACATGCACAAGCCTTCGGTTACATAGTTCACTTGGTTCTACGGATTCATTGACTAATTCTTGTTCTAGTTGTCTCTTCAATTTGTATAGGCCTCCCTCTTGCTATCCAATTATTTTTGCATCATCTATTATCTTGCCTCTTGGCCACATGAGTACTTTGACATCAACAAATGCAACACAAAATACTTTAGCATATAAAGATGACATGGATAAGAGAATTTTCTTCAAACCCAATACATAGAGGACATCCTTCATGTTCATTGATTTTCCTGAATCCAAATTGTAAGAGGATTTTACACTCCCTTTTATGGGGTGTTGATAGTCATCTCCAAGTTTCACCTTGTGAGGTGACTCATGTTTTGATAGGTTGATAAATGATTCTTTATATCCTATCATGTTCTTGGAAGCTCCACTATCCATGATCCAACCATTGCTTCCACAGGTGAAAACCTGTAAGGGCTAAGATCAAAACATATTCTTCATCACTTGAGGAATATTCTCATGTTCTTATGTTTCTTCATTCATCATCTTCAGCAATATGTGCATCATGCCTAATCTTTTTGTGAAGTAAGACTAGATTGTTTATAAATGTTGAATATTCACATTCTTAAGTTGATTTCTCGATGTCATATTTTGATTGATGTTATTCCCTTCAAATAGTTGGATCAATGAATCAAGCATCTACTTGGGGTTCTTTAGTGATGAGACATGAGGGATGATATTATCTTTGATAAATTCTACAATAATCCTCTTCGTTCTTCTCATGTTCTTCTTGTGAGTAGCCTTGGAATCATCTCCCTCTAGTTCTGGAACCTCCACAACCACAGACTTGTCCAAGTCATTCTCTTTTAGGATAAGAGAGATTATATAATTCCACTCTCGAAAGTTGTCAACTCCTTCAATATTTTTATAAAGCTTGGTATGATTCACCATATTGATATGAGAACCTAAAATGGAAATATCTAGGAAATAGATCTTACAAATTTGAGATGCACAAACTCCTCCTTGACCTGGTTGACCTAGGGTTTGATAGAGAAACCCTATTTTTCTAAATTGGAATCTTGAAATTATGTTTAGATAGAAAGATGTGCCTCCTTGAGGCAATTTTTCTAGTTAGGTACTTTTCCAAAATATGTGGAGGGGAAATCCAAAAATTTGATGCCATAGTTCCTTCTCGTAGTGTCCTGCAATAAAAAATTGAAACTTCTATGGTATGGAATATTTCTCCACCAAAATATGCATCTCCTTAAGGTGATTTATTTTGACACACTTTAGTCGACATGGGTTCACTCCACAGATCTTTTGACACCCATCGATGCAATCTCCCTAAACATTGTCCTGGATAGGTTTTACCATATCCAAAAACACCTATGAAGCAGATGCAGTCTCACCTGAGATGTCTAAGGGAGGGCTATAGGAACTATGTTTTCACTGAAGTAAGAGGACTTGCACACTATGTTTTACTCTATCGCAAGGTTATTCATAGATATGGGAGTTTACACATATCATTCATGATATCTACTTATCATCATTCGCAGTAAACTCAGACATCATAGTAACATAATTTAAATTAACTTAACAAATACATCGACATATATTAACCCAATAGAGATTGCAATACTTCACATCATTCATATTCAGATAAGAAAAAATCATAGATTGCACTATCATGAAGTTCACAAGTTTAACAAATATGCAGATAAAAATATATGGATTTGATCATCAACAAAATGCTTATCTTATTTCCAAAACACCTCAAAACAGGAAAGCACTCCTTGGTCAAAGAGGCTCAGACCAAAAAATACATTCTTCTACAGATCAACAACATGATCGATCACATACAAGCATATTCAATACTCAAAAATATCTCTCTGGTGATAATACTTCACGATGATCTAATGAACTACTCTTAATTCTAATTATAGGCTTTATCGGTTACAAAATGGTCCACATAGGTCGACTTTCTAACTACTTTTGACCAAAACATATAACTAATTCGACCAAAATGACCACACTTGTCAGTATATTCTTATGCAAAGTTGAATAGTCCACCTATGGATGTCTTCCTTGTCACTCGCACATTTTATCCCCTTTCCAACAAGCCCCCAACACAAAATTGTGGCTTGTCCTCAAGCCACGTCATCTGGAGATTACTGGTGGATCAAAATTTTTCCTGAATTCATTGTATATAGTTTTTACTTTATTGGCAGCTTCTTTGACCTTTGTTTTGATCATTACAAACTGCTCCACTTCTTGCTCAGTAGGGTGATCCTCGTTCATTTTTTGGTCTATCATTAAGTCCTCCTTTGTCTTTGTGACCTTTTCCATTTCTCTAAGTGCCACTTCCTCTGTTGCACCCTACATTTCATCTAACTGTGTGGACCTCCTATGATGTCTAGTACATGCTTTCTTGATCCATTGTTGCAGATACTTAAGATGCACTTCCCTGGTCATGTGTTCTAGTTGGGGAATCCATTTTATAGATCCCCACATAGCTTATAATTGTGCTTCTTCTTTTGTCAGTTGTGCTTCCAAATAGTTTAACTTCTCACTAGCACCAAATTTCCCCAATACTTGGTGATCTCCTCTGCAATTTTGCGAACTATAGTCTCACTCTCTACAAGTTCTGTTGTGGTATCTTCAATGAATCCTCTTTTTTCTCTGAGTTTCTTTGGTATTTTTCTTGGTATCGCTCATGCTTGCAACTCCTCGTTCTCTTTACTCATATCGATGACTATTCGTCCTAGTCGCAACACTTTTACTTCTACGAACATATCTGGGTAATATCTGGAATCTCTTCACATGAAAATGAGATTTCTCTCTCCAATTGCTTCCTATCATCAAAATCCTTGGTATTTTCATTCATAACCACCTCTTTCTTCATATTCATTTGTTGAATCTCTACTTCCACCTTTGTTAATTTCTCTTGAGACTTGATCAATTGGTCATGCACTAATGCTTTGTGGTCTTGGATTTCATTAATCGCTTCATTCTGGAGTCAGAACACCATATGCATCATAATATTATTAATGTTGAGGCCGATCAATTAAAAATTTTGCAAGATGGAATTAGCATCTTCATCCCCTGGTGTAAGTACTTGCGACGGAATATTGATCATTTTCACTTTCTTTCGAATACTTACCTTAGCTTCTCTTTGCAGCGGATCTATTTGAGGTACGCTTATCTCCAGTACGACGTTTGTCAAGGATTGAAACAACCCCTTCACTTGGTGGAAATACTCCATGGTATGTTTCTTTACTTGTTCTTGGATTTCGCTAGTCATTCTAGTAATTGCAGCCAATGTCTTGCTTACTTGAACGTCAAAATGTTTCATGGTACTACTACCTTCACCTGGTTCAAACCATCATTTTTTTTAGTGCCTCTTCCTATTTCTTCTCCGTCTTCAAATTTTTTAGAGCCGTTGATGATTCCTCCTATGAGTCCTTGTCTGAATCCTTCGCCTTCTCCTACTCGAATGGAATATCTAGTGGCAGTCTCGCTTCTGTGTCTCACAATTCGTCAATTTTGAATGGAACTTTTCACTTTGGTGACCATTCGTCGATGATAGAACCCAGCTATTTATCGATCAAATTGTACTATGTATTCAACCACTAATGTTATGTGTCATTCCTTTCATAGACGTGGATCACATGAGGTCCTATTGTGAATCATGCAAGCCTCCTATACTTTTTCGTAGCCTCATTTGTGAGTCGCATAATTTTTCTTGTCGACTACTGGATTCCATCCAAATATAATTATAACTAGGCGTTGCTATATGTTTGTTGCACCTTATCATTGAGAGCCCATATATTTTGGCATCACACTCCTTTGTAGGTTTTTACCACTTCGACATCCATGCCTTGATAATACTTTGGTTCCATCCAACCTACAAGTGAAATCAAGATAAGCAACCATGTGTAGGTGAATGGTATTCTCCCCACTTCCACCAATACCATGTCATCCATCAATTGGTTCAAAAAAAATAGATCCCAATTCATCTAAACTCCAGCTTCGCATTTCTCTACACATGCAATAAATCCCGACGTGTAATGGTTTGGCTTGTTCTTCTGCACAATTTTCATGGCTAGCAAATTTGATGTGATTTGAAATCCCTTTTCATTAATGGTGCTAATGACGTACTCTCTCTTATCACATATTACATCATACCTCTTCTTTAACCTCACGGCTATATTTTCTCATTGCCATTCCCTTTGAAGCATTGGTACGAATTGACTCCTTCCTTGGGAAATCAAGTGATCTGTGATATCAGATTGAGAGTGATAGGGAATTTTGTATCCATCCATATATAGCCATCATGGAAGTATGATAGACACTTCTTCACGTAGGTGTTAACCTTCGTCGAATGCCCAAAATGCAGCAAGTGGGTGATGGCCAACAGCCTTGACCGTTGCAACCCCAATTCCCATTTTGTTACTTCTCTAGTGATGAGACCCTTGTCAATATGTGCTTGATTTTCATATATCTCATCTATACATTATGTATATGCATCAATATCATGATCACTGTATTGCAACTTCTGCAGCTACAGAACGATGTTCATCGTGACATGTATGCCCTTTGGCGTAGTCGTCATCTTGACGTATTCTTGTTTATGCAAACCACCAGTGCTTCTAGATTCCGAGGTGGTACATAGTCCATAATATCATCTACTTTGAACCCTTTCCACAATGTGGAGACCTCCCCTCCCATCGTTTATGGGCCAGATTCTTCCTATGATGCCCTTATTGAACTACGAGTTGATTTAATTCGTCGTGGACGAGAGGTTGGGTGATTCACACCCCTCTTCTTTCTGGGTGGTCGTGTTAATACAACCTAAATTTTTGGTTTCTCTTATACTGTTGGTACACTTTGTAGCGATGATTCCTCCATGTTTTTCCTCATCATTTCTCTCCTATACTTTTTGTTTCTCTAATTCATCCTCGTAATGCTCACAATGGTTCAATCCTTGCCTCACGGTCAATTCTTCTAGCCTCTATTTCTCCTGTGCGAATGATTTCAGCCATCATGTCCAAATACCTACAAGATTGACCAAATCATTCATTGATTCTAAAATATAATGGTATGATTTCTCCATAAATGCGTGTCTTTCCCACTTGTGTTGTCTCCCATTGGGTTTAATTTTTGCATTTATTGTTCGATTTGACCATGTCGTGCCTCATCCAATATTGCCAAGTTCCAAGTTTTTTTGAAATTTGTGTTTTCCTTTATGTCGATAAACTTTGTTGTGATTCCCTGTTGATTTTTTTTTCCTTTTTTTTGTCTACGCGGATGTCAGTCATGGTGTCGCATTTGGATATCTCGATAGGGATTTAGCCAAATTCCATTTACTAGTTTTGGTAGTAATGCTCAGTCTAACTATTGTAGTTGTATTACACCTACCTCGATGATGAAATGAATAACATAAGGTCCTAACCAATGCATATGTATCTTACCTGGGTGCTTCATGAACTCGTTGTCATATAGGAGAACCATATCTCCTTGTTGGAAGTACTTTTCTTTTATAAGACAGTCGTGCCATGCCTTCTATCGATCCTTTTTGACTTATTGGTAGAAACTTGGGATGAACCGATCCTTCTCAAGTTGTAACAACTATGTCAATCATTCTTTGACTTCTCCTTCATCACTCATACATGTCGTTGCTGCAATGCATAGGATGGGAACAATGTACTCCATCATCATTACCAGTTCTTGTCCATAAACGAGCTTGAAGTGTGTTTGTGATATCACTTTCTTACATGTTTTCCTGTAGGCCCATAATATCATAGGGATTTTAGATCCAAATCATCGTGATTTTTGTTGCATACCATTTTTAGCACATGTTACAATACCTTGTTGAATGCTTCGGTCGTTCCATTTGCATGTGGGTGATATGCAGTACTCTTCTTCTACTAGATCTAAAATTCCTCAGTCATTGCGATAATCATTCGATTGAAAAATTGACTCCCTTGGTCTCTCATTAGTATCTAAACCGAGTAACCACATTGTCGAATAGGAACTTGGTTGTTATCATAGCTATACAATCCATCACTGATGTTTCTTTTGTCCATCCTTTCAAGTAGTTTGTCACAATGATGATATATCATGCACCCGTCCATTTTCCTGGAGGATTGATGGGTCCCAAAAAATCCACCACTCATTTATCAAATAGTTTTAGTATTATGTGAGGTACTAGCGACATCTCATCCCATTGTGATGGATTCCCTGTCCTTTGGCAAACATCGCAGATTTTAGCATAATCTGTGGCATCATTGCGCATTCTTAGACACCATAAACCAACTCGAATGATATTTCTAGTAGTTTCTCAACATCCATAATTTCCTCCTATGATTCCATCATGCACCTCTACTAAGATTCTGTCTTTCTCATGTGGTAGAACATATCGACGTAGGATTTCATCTGACCCCATTTTATAGAGTTGCCCTTTGATTAGATGGAAATCCATAGCTCTAAAAACCAGTTTCTTCTTCTGACTCATGGTTAATTCCTATAGTGGTTTGCATGTTGTCAAAAATTGGATAATTTGCTCATAATGTTAATCTACCATTTCTATCTTAAACAATTGTGCATGAGGTAGGCCATCCTCAATGCTTCTTGGCACTTATCCTGTCTCTATCTTTAACAAATAATTAGGTCCTGCATTCAAGCATACTGGCTTCACAATGACCTCAAACTTGAGCTCTTGGAATAGAAGTAACCATTGAAAATATTTCCCCCCAACACAGCCTTGTTAACCAGGTACCTCGGTGCTGAGTGATCTGTAAACATTTTGACATGTCCTCCCAACAGGTAGTGGTGGAATTTTTGTAGTGCATACACCATCACCAATCCTTCCCTCTCTTTCATTGTGTAGTTTCTTTCCACAGTAGACAACTTTTGACTTGCGAATGTAATTGAGTGATTGATCATTCCTTCCCATGGTTGATCCAAAATCACTCCTAATGTGACCGATGAAGCTTCGACATGGACGTGAAACTCTTTCGTCTAGTCTAGGAAGACTAATATAGTTGCTGCAACCATTTTCTTCTTTAGAGTATTGAGACTTCTCTGAAATTTATCGTTGCATTTGAAATTTGCGTCCTTCTTAAACAGTTTCTCCATTGGTGTTGTGATCATGGTATATTCCCTTATGAACTTCTGGTAATATCTTGTGTGACCCAACGTCGCCCTTAGAATTTTTACCATCATTGGTGTGGGTAGGTTGACAATTACCACAGCAAGATCAACAAACATACCTTCCTTGCATACAATATGTCTCAACAGAATCCCAAATGGAGCACAAAATACACACTTCTTCAGATTTAGCGAGATATGATGTTGTTGGAATCATTCTAACATCAACCGAAGGTTCACAGTGTGGTCTTTTACCAACCCATAGATGATCCAGTCATCCATGTAAACTGCCATGAATTTATGAATGAATTCCTTAAGCCCAATGACAATTATCCTCAAGAAGATAGTGCGTGCATTTTTTAGACCAAACAACATTATTGTGTACTAAAAACATCCCCATTCTGTTACGAAAGTGGTCTTGTTCTTATCCTCCTTCGTAATTCTTATCTGGTGGTATCCTGAAAATCCGTCAGTAAAGGAATAAATCTCTTGTCCTTTGAATCCTTCCAATACTTTGTCAGTGAATGGTGTTCGGAAAGGATCATGAATACTTGCATCATTTAGCTTCCTTATGTCAATACAAATCCGAATTCCCCTCGTATTTTTTTCTTGTACAACCATCGGATTGATTCACTATGATTCTTCAACATGTTCGATAATTCCATCATCCATCATCTGCTCTAGTTCAACTTTGACGTATTCCTTGTATCACGGGTTCAATATGTAAGGTTGTTTCTTTATTGGTTTAACATATGGATTTAGAGGGATTTTCATTTCACCCAAGTCACCTAAAATATCTTTCATCTCAACAAATTTTGTTAAAAACAAATCCTGGAATTCATGCAACAAGTCAGTGTTCTTTGCCATAGTTTCCTCATCCCATAAATCCCCAACATTAGCAAATTTGGGTCCTCTGTCGTCCAAATATTGACCTTTATTATCTCAAGTGGTATTTTTATTTTGTTGGATGGTATTTCTGGTGCTGCGATATCCCGACTGCCCTCTGGCTTTGAGATGTTTACATATCTTGGATCATCCTCATCATCAGGATCCCCTATCACATTGTAGCATTATGACATTAACTATGTTAGTGGGATCTTCTTTGATTCCATTAGTAACTCTAAAACTATTTCCAACATGGTATTGTGGATGTGCTGAAGTGCGCCATGTATGACCAGATTTTCATTCACAAAGCTAAAAGTATGATTGAAGTTGATAGTCAATTAT
This sequence comes from Pseudotsuga menziesii, assembly GCA_001517045.1. NCBI lineage: Eukaryota > Viridiplantae > Streptophyta > Pinopsida > Pinales > Pinaceae > Pseudotsuga > Pseudotsuga menziesii. The sequence continues at coordinate 88,685 of LPNX010873962.1, read as the reverse complement.
TCCCATGTTGTAGTTTCGCTTCATAGCTTTGCCAAAACATACCATCTCCTTGGTACTTTTTCCAATGTATGGACAAATGCATGGACCCATTCTTCCTCCGGCTTCAATACCCATCAACTTTGGCATGTGACCAGATGATCCCTGGGGTTGTTCCTTCCATCATATTTCTTTCCTTGGTAGTGCTTTGTTTTTCCAAATTGAACTCCCATTAGTATACGACATATATCCCAATCTCCTATCATGGGCTTGTGTGTAGCACACCATATTTTCATATTATCCTTTAGTGCTTCCTCCAACACCAACAGTTGTTGAGGATCTAATCCTTTATGCTAACATTCGTCAATAAAACTACCCAAGTTAGGAATCCCTTCATATGTCAACAAGTCGATGAATTTTGTTGCTACCCAACACAGAGATTGAGCGACTCACCCACATTTTCTAATCGATACTTCATGTAATATGTTCTTATAGTTCTCTAGTGCATAGTTAGATCCTGATGATGTGGATCTAGTACTTCACCAACCTAGCTCTTTGTCTATGGTGGGATGATATAGTCTTCTGAAATATTATAGGCATTATCCCATCCTCCCACAACTTTCTCTTTCATTGGTTCGAGGTATCTTCAACCTTCACTCAGATCTAATGGGGAAATGATCTGCATGTTTCGATTCTCAAAATTCATTACTCTCTTCTTGAAGTTAATAACTGCCAAATTTTCATTTTCCCATCCAATTCCCAACAACACGGGATGTGAGATACTTTCATCGACTATCTCAATAACACTGAAGTATGCATAGTTATTTAGTCCCTCCACTTCGACAAGTAGGTATGGTACTCTATCGATTTGAAACACCCTAGCCTTATTTGCTAGCCACTATTATATAGGTGACCAAACCAACTGCAGTTTCTCCGTTCTTTCCCATGTTTTCTTAATCAATATATTTGCATCAGATCCTAGATCCAAGATGACTTAATTGACATCATAATCACCGATATGGACATTCATCCTCATTTTCCTTCTCGTTTTCTTCTTATGAAAATAAATAACCGAGTGGTATTGTCCCCCTTTCTCCTATTGTCACAACAACCTCGTTAGTTCTACTAATGCATCAGGATCTTTTGCTAGCGATAGAAAAATTTCTAGAAAATTTTGGAATGTACTGACCTTCTGTGGTGATCCTAGAATAGTTGTCGAATCAAAATTTGGTGGAATTTCATAGAAAAACAATTTATCAGTGTTCTTGTTCAGTATGTTTGTTGTGTTCAAGAAGGTTTCTTTGTCATCATTTATGTCGAATTGCACATTATTTGTGTCACTGGTAGGATATTTGGCAGTGTTCCATCAGCTCCTTTCATTTCTCCTCCTCGAGTTACCACTCTAACATTTGTTGGCTAAGTTCTATGTTTTACCGATATTTTTCCTATATTTGGTCCCTTATTTTCATTCAGAGTCTAGTTTGCATTATGGTTTTGTTGTGGTTGTGTCTGGTTCTTAGCTTTCCACTTCACAATCAACTGTTGGTATTCTTTGATAGTGTGACTTGTGGCACTACAATAAGTACATTGATACTATAGATTCAGATAGTCTCTCTTGTAATGTCCCAACACTTTGCAATTATATCACGTTATTGGTCTGCAACCTTGTCCCATAGCTCATCCATGACTAAATCCTCCATTGTCACCTCCAGGAAATCCTCCTTGTGGATGATACTATGGTTGGTTGAGTTGTTGCTATTGATTAGGCTGAAGTTGAGCGTACTGCGGTTGAGTATACTGCAACCGATTATAGTGAGGTTGTTTCTGGTTACACTGCATCTAGTTGTACTATGTTTGCTTCTAAGCAAACTACGGATGCTACTGAGAAAAATGAGGTTGTGGTATTTCTTCCATTCAATTCTCTTCTCCTTTCATAAAATACGTATCCATAGTTCTCTCTTGGAGCAAGTCATATGCTCTGTAGTCCTTTTCTTCATGTCCAATTGATCGACAAAAGTTGAAAAATAGATTTGTTGGATTCAAAACAGCCTTGTAAAGGTATACACATTACCAGGACTAATGTAGTCTAGTCTGACAAATATGACATTGTGGTACTCTTCCCTGACTTAGTGGATTCGGGGCTCTATCCTGTAAGTATTCACGGAATTAAGAGAATTGATCCTTATGATTCCCTTCTATTTTACATTGAATACACCATACTTCTTCGCAAACTTCTTTTCCCTTCTTGATATCTTGCAACTGAATAGTAAGGTTTTCCAATTGCAACGGGATCTGTTTCATGCCAATCCCCATTTCGCTAACTGGTGAAGCTTCTAACTTCATCATGATATCCAGAGCTTCTTTCTGGGATGCAATATTTTTTTTCATTAATGGCATATGGATGAGTGGTACCAAATATGTGATAAACCATTCATCATGTTAGACATTGCTCATTCCAAATATGACCTTATCCATCGGTGTTTTGAACCACTAATCAAAATATCATACAAACTCATTCAGATATTGCTATATTTCCTTGAACTTGGTATTATATTGCGACTTGGATTTTGGATTTTTAAACTCCTTGATTAGTCTGGTTTGGATCTATGTCAAGGTATTCTAAGGATTTCCTATCGGTACTTGTACAAATTTCATGTACCAATCCAATGCTTGACCTCAAAAGGTTGTCACTAGTTTTTCTTTTCTGATATATTCATCTTGTACTTGTTTTATAGTCCATACTACTTCACATAGGAACCAATAAGGCTTGGGATCTATAGTCCCATTACCCTAGAATGAGGGTTACTTCACGTCGTCACCCCCCATTCTCTGTCATCTTCCAGTATTTGTTGATCCACTACTGCAATGATATTTTATTTCTTCCTCTGGAATTTGGCACAGTGCATGAAGGTGTAGGTATGTAGTTTCTTTGGGTCGGTCCTTCCTCAGGATCAATCGTAGCCTAGTTGTTTCCTTCATCACTATAGGGTCTCTTCTCATAGTTTCTTGTTCCATTCTCACTAGGAATCTCCTTATTCCTCCACCTCTTCTCTTTCTAGAACCTCACCCCAATTCATAGGAGACCACACTCTTCCTCGACTTCCCTCACAGTATCGTCGTAACTTCCATCCATCTACCTCGTATCATTCCATCCAACCCTTTCCTTTTCGGTACCCACAACCTCTACATAGTTTAGCTTTACTCATCAGAGTTCATCTTCAGTATTCCCTTTTCACAGATGAGCATATTAATCCACAGCTGTAAAGACAATAGGAATCTCCCCCTTGGTCTCGTACAAAAGTCCCTCTTTGCATCGTTGTATGAATTAACTGCGTCGATGAAAAACTCACTGATATATCCTTCCAAAATTTTTTCTATCCACACCTTGATAGCTCTTAAGGATTTCTTGTTTACCCTTTGCAATTGTTGGATTAGTTCAGGGGTCCACTGATTAGGTTCACCTCCTTGGAATTTCCTTTTCTAGAAATTAAGTTGCACCAAACACTCATACAGTATTATTGGAAACTCAGCGAAGAATATTTCATGAATATCAAAGTAAATATATCTCCCCAACCACCCTTTTGCTAACAATCTGAAGTTCTAGTTTTCTTAACCAGTCCTAGATATCCGGTTTCAGTGGATGCCACAACATGTCCTCTTCTTCTTCTTCACACTATGGTCTTGATAATGGAACCATTTGTTGACTCACTTCAGTCGATAGGCGTTCACTCCACAGATATGTCAACACCCATCGATGCAATCTCCCTAAACATTGGCCTGGACACATTTTACCCTATCTAGAAACACCTATGAAACAGTTGTAGTCTCACCCGAGATGTCTGAGGGAGAGCTACAGGAACCATGTTTCCATAGAAGGAAGAGGACTTTCGCACTATGTCTTACTCTATTGCAGGGTTACTCAGAGATCCAGAGCATTCACAAGATCTACTTATCATCATTCACAGTAAAATCAAATGTCACAGTAACATAATTCAGATTAACTTAACAAAGACATCGACATATATTAACAGAATAGACACAACAATACTTCACATCATTCAGATTCATATAAGAAAAATCATAGATCGCACCATCATGAAGTTCACAAGTTTAACAGATATATAGATAAAAATACAGGGCTTTCATCATCAACGTCATCCTTATATTATTTCCAAAACACCTCGAAACAAACAATCAATCCTTGGTCGAATAGCCTCATACCAGAAAATGCATTCTTCCATAGATGGACAACATGACCAATCGCATACAAGCATATTCAAGACTCAAAAATATATCTCTAATGGTAATACTTTGATTCGGTGATGATCTATTAACTCTACTCCTAATTCTATTTATATGCTTGATCCATTACAAAATGTTCCACATATGCTGAGTTTCTAACTACTTTTGACCAAAAACTATAACTAATTCAACCAAAATTACCACACTTGTCAGTTTATCTTCTTCTGCACAGTTGACTCTTCCACTCGTCGATGTCTTCCTTGTCGCACCTTGTGCATCTTATCCCCTTTCCAACAAGTTATCCTAGCCCTGTTTTCTAGAAATTTTATGGAGAAAATTACTAGAACTTGAAAGACCTAGTTTTTGCAGATGCACAATGCATTCTTTCATGGTGTCTATAATACCATGTTAGAGTTTGTATTTTAATTCAAATACATTATATATTTAATATAATACAATAGGATCACTGAAATATAAACAAGCAAAACACAAGAGAAAGACACAAAGGTTTTATCCTGGGAATCCATAAGGAAGAAAACCCAACAACTTCTTTTATATAGATTCGTCACTTAGTACAATGTAAAAGAAAGATAGAAAACCCAAAGATAAGATGTATTTCATAGATTCTTCTTCTTCTTCCCCAGAAAACTTGTATTTCTCACTCTTGGAGTGAACTTGCTTTTGATTGTTGTGTTTCCAAATGAGGGAGGGAACCTCCCTATTTACATTCTTCAGTTGGGTGACCTTTTTACCCAACATGGCCAACTTCTGGACCTTATTTGGATGACTTCTCCTAAGGAAACTCACAAATTCATTTTATAGTTATTCTCTTGGGACTATTTCCCCAACTTAGAATAGTGGTTTTACATTTACTCTTACATGAACAATTACATTAATGAGATCTCTGATTAGAGGGAAAACATCCCCAAAAAGAGGTATGATAAAAGTACAATAAAAATATAATAATAAAAATAATACAATGAATAATATGTTCTAAAGTTATATTATCAACAACACTATGGAACTTATAGGGTCCCAAAACATGTTGGGGAAATGACTTGAAATTTGTATCCCCCTGACCACTTTAAGATACATCCAATATTTTGTGTTTCCTACTTAAATAAAGTAGTCAACTCTAATTTTCATATTCAAACTATCCTTCCAGAGATAAATGGGGAGTGTTCCATTTGGTTGCAACCCAACATAATCCTTAAACAAAGATAATGGAATCTTCGCCATTGAACTACCAAGGTGTCCTTTTATAATGGAAAGATACAAATCCCTAATATGCCACATGGGAACCAACAAAGATACTTCAACCATTTCCTCGTCTCCAATATCCTTGAGGACAATGTTTATTTCTATGGGAAACAACATGTTAGGGTCCTACCCTAGATTAATTAAGTAAATAGATAGGTTTTTATGTATTGAGGAAACATTTATTAAATACAGCCCATGAAGTATATATAGTGTGAAAGAAATAATTGTAATAAGGATCTTTCGAAGTTTCTACCTACTATAAAGTTCCTTCACTGCAATGTTCCTGGGAGGTTACTGTTGTTGTATTTTTAGCTTCAAAAGATATTTTGATGTATATTATCATTGTATATTATTGTACTGCCATCAGAGATGTGTTTCCCTCATTTTGGGGTGTCATTATTGTACATGGTCCTTGAGGTACAACATCCATTGTAAATTAGGGAAATAGTCACCAGTATAATATTATGTGATGTATTTTTGGAGTCTCTCTAGAAGAAGTTTGCCCTGTGACGGTTAGAGGTTGGACCAGTCAAGTTGGGAGGTTAGTCACTTCAAGGGTATAAATAGCGAGGCACCCTCCCTCATTTATACACACTCACACTCACTCAAGTTCTCATGAGGAGCGAGAGAGACAAGGAGGTGAGGGAGAGATACATAAGACTTCTTCTTATTAGTTTTTCCATCTTGTGATATTGTCTTAGTGATGGAACTATTATGAGGAATTTTGTGGGGTTTTATCCTTTATAATTTCCATAGTGAAAATATTTGTGCCTTGTGTATCTACTTTATCTTGTGTATCTTGTTGTGCTTGTTATCTTTTTAGATAAATATCCTAATCAAGTTAATTATATTAGAAAATAGTAACATGGTATTAGAGCCTCTTTGAAAGAAGGAACTGTGTAGCAATGAAGACTAGGGATTCCTATTTCAAGGTATTCTCTCTAGAGATCATCAAGAAAAGAGGGCTAGGCTAACTCTCCATAGAAGGGTGCATATTTTGGTGGAAGCAGTTCCAAGTTTGGAGAAGTTTCAATTTTTCACTGTGGGACACTACAAGAAGAAACTAGGGCATCAAGTTTCATAGGCTTCCCACCTCAATATTCAAAAAAGGACCTAGCTAAGAAACTCACCTCAAGGAGGCACACCTTTCTATCCAAATAGAATTTCCAAATTCCAAGTTTGGAAAATTAGGGGTTCTCTAACAAATTCTAGGTCAGACAGCTCTAGAACCAGGTCATACACCTAAAAATGGTAGGATCTAAATATTTTTTATTTCCATTTAATGTTCTCATTTGAATATGACTCATCATACTCAACTTGAGGACAAGCTTGGAGGATCTAATAACTTCTAAGCATGGAAGTACCAAATCTCCCTGATCCTTGAAGAGAATGATTTGGATTGGTACATCTGTGGAGAAGTTCCATACCTAGATGGAGATGAGGCTAAGGATAATCATAAGAAGAAATTGGTTAAGGACAAGTGAATCATTGCAGATTCTATTAAGAATCATCTCATCCCCAATGTGTCATCCTTTAAGACATCTAAGGAAGTATTCGATGCTTTGACAAAATGTTTGAAGAAAAGGACATCAATCAGAAGATGACATGGAGGAACCAGTTAAAGAATGTGAAGATAAAGAACTTAGAGAATTTACAATCCTACTTCACAAGGGTTTCTCAAATTAGGAACAATGTGAAGTAGTTAAAGAGAATTTAGAAGAAGGAGAGATTGTGACGACTACCTTGAATAGCCTCACAATATCATGGGACTCATTCATTCAAGGCATATGTACAAGAAGGAACGTTATCTCTTTCAGCATACTCTGAGAAGAATGCACACATGCAGAATATCAACTCATAACAAGAGAATAGACTATAGGAGCAACTGAATATCAAGGTCTCACAGTTCACACCAAAATAAACTATAGAAAGAAGGAGAACCATGACCAGAACAAAAAGAAGGACAAGAAACAAAATAAGTTCACAAGAGATCCTTCCAACATTCAATGTTACACTTGTGATAAAAAGGGACACTTTGCAAGAGATTGTTCCAAGAACAAATAATTTTTCAATGAAAATAAAAATAGAAATCATTCTCATACTGTTGAAGACCATGAATCGACAAACAAAACATTATGAAGAGAGAAGGATGATTCAGATGAAGAGTATGTGCTAATCTCAGCACTCACATGCACTATCTCACATGGAAGCAATGATTGGCTTGGGGATAGTGGGGCCTATAAACATATGATGAGATACAAAGAATCATTTGTCAATATGTATGAGCATGATCCACCTCACAAGGTGAAACTTGGGGATGATTATCAATACCACGTAAAAGGAAGTAGAGAATCTTCATACAAGGTAGACTCCGAGAAATATTTGAAGATGAAAGACATGCTATATGTTCCAGGATTGGAGAAAATATTCTCTCCATCTGTGAACTAGATGCTAAGGGAATGATATTTTCATTTGTGGATGGTCGTGTCCTAATGTGACCTAAAGGAAATACAATCAGTGGTGCAATAGTGATTGGAGAGAAAGGTGAAGGCTTGTACAAACTAAAGGGACATCTTGAACAAGCATTGGTTCATGACTTGATATAACCAAGTGAAATATGGCATCGAAGGCTTGCACATGTGCACTATAGAACAATACCGATTGGAAGCAAAGTAGTATTGGGACTTCCAGAAATATAGGAAAATCTCGAAGGTGTTTGCAAAGGATGTGCGAAAGGAAATAAAAAAAAAAGACATCTCCCAACAATGAAAGTAAAGCTAAAGGAATACTAGAGACAGTAAATTCATATGTATGTGACCCCATGTATTACAGCTCATTAAGCAGGTATGTGTACTATTTTTCCTTTATAGATGATTTCTCATGTAAGACTTGGATATATTTCTTGAAAGGGAAAAATGAAGTGTTTAGTAAGTTCAAGGAATTCAAAGACTTGGTCAAGAACCACACTGAAAGAAAGATCAAGACTCTACGATTAGATAATGGTGGATAGTTTAACTCGGAATAATTCAAGGAAATTTGCATAGAGTCTAGGACTAAGAGGGAGTTGAGAACTCCATAAAATCCTCAGTAGAATGGCATTGCAAAACAGAAGAGCATAACTATAATGGAAGTAGCAAAAGCATTGCTACATGGCCAAGATCTTCCAATGCACCTTTGGGAGGAAGAAGCAAGGAAAACTATGTATGTACAAAACCATACTCCTCATCGAGTAATCGACAATAATACTCCTAAAGAGGCTTTCTCATGAGAGAAGCCAGAGGTCATCCATATTGGGATATTTGGTTTCCCGGTATACATACACATCCCAAAGGAGAAGAGGACCAAGCTTGATCCTTCAGGGAATAATGGAATATCCGTAGGATATAGTGATACCTCAGAGGCATACCGAATATACTTCCCAGGATTCAAGAAGATATACATTAGTAGAGATGTAACATTTGATGAAGAATTGACATACTCTAGATTCAAGAAGCTACCTATTGAAGAGGTCGAGGTACCTGAATAAACAAGAGTCTAAGGTGCAAAAATTGTAGAAGCAACTATGGAAGTCCATGAGGATCATGACATAGAAGAACCACACAGGCTTGTAAAGACACTTCATCAGAAGAACTCCCACAAAATAAAACCACTAGGGATACGAGAGCTCATACAAGAAGAAGAAAGGTATGGTGCTCTACATGGGATGCAAAGAGAAAGGGAAAGACCAAAACCTTACAACATCTATGTGGTATTATTGTGTAACATCATTGATAATGAACCTTCCAACTATGAAGAGGATACATAAAAGAGGGAATGGAATGATTCCATGATCGAGGAGTTCCATTCATTTATGAATAATGATGTCTGGGAGATAGTTCCAAGACCATAAAGGAATTATGTCATTACTTCAAAGTGGATCTACAATATCAAGAATGTTGCAGATGGTATCATCGAGAAACACAAGGAAATATTCATGAAATGAGGTTTCTCACAAAAATAAGGCATAGACTACAAGGATACATTTTCACCCATAGCAATGTACACTTCCATTGGAACCATACTTTCATTAGCTATAGTAATGAAATGGAAGATACACCATATGGATGTCAAGAAAACATTCTTGAATGGTGTAGTCAAAGAGGTAGTGTACGTAGAAAAATCACTGGGATTCGAGACACGTGACATGAATACTCATGTGTGTACATTTAAGAAGGCCTTGTACAGATTGAAACAGGAACCCAAGACATGGTACGACAATATGGATACCTTCCTGATGAGATTAGGATTTACTAAGAGTAAAGAGGATTCCAACCTTTACTTCAAGGTTGAAGATGGGATACCATTGATGCTCATGTTATATTTTGATGACTTGTTCCTGACAGGAGTGGATGAAGTCATTACATATGCAAAGATGAAGCTTTCCACAGAGTTAAATATGAAATACCTAGAGATGATGCACTACTTATTAGGCAGGGAAGTGTGGCATAATGTGAATGGAATCTTCCTTGGTTAAGGAAAATATGCAGTGGATATTCTGAAAAGATTCATAATGTTGAACAGCAAGACGATAGCCACACCTATGAAATTGAACTTGAAGCTTGTATGTGATGCTTCATCAAACTCAATTGATTACACAATATATCATTAGATAATCGATTCATTGATGTACCTGACGAATACTAGACTATACATAGTCTTTGTTGTGAACATGCTAATCCCATTCTTGATGGATCCACGACATGTTCAGGTGGTTGTTGCAAATCATGTATTGAGGTACATGAAGGGTATAGTGGATTATGGGCTCAAATATGATGTGAATAAGAATATTAACCTGCACAATTATGTTGATTCATATTGGGCACGTAGAACCACTGATAGGAAGAGCACTTTGGGTTGCTACTTCAGTTTGGGATTTGACATGATCTCCTGGTTTAGATGGGATTTGTTCTGCGTGGCGCTGATTTTAGCTAAAAGAAAATTATTTTGTCACTTGCTCGGCTAGTTGTGAGACAATATGGTTGTGGAAGGTACTAACTAAATTGTTTGATATGTATATAGATGTGACTTGTATCTTTTGTGAAAACCAAAGTTGCATGAAGTTGTCAAAGAACCCGATGTTCCATGACAAGTCGAAGCACATGGATATCAAGTTCCACTATATCATGGATATGGTGTAGAGAAGGGAGGTGAAGCTTGAGTACATGGAAATATATGAGGAAATAGTCGATGTATTGAATAATCCTCTATCGAGAGTGAAGTTTGAGTACTTCATAAAGACTTGGTGTGATCAAGATCGTGACCCCTCGAAAGAGGGAGTAACAAGTTCTAGAATAGTCATAGCTACAAGTTGTTATGCAATGTAAAAGATACTAACGTGCTCCTATGGTAGATATGATGAGAGACTAGAAGATATAGATGCATGAGATCTCACATTGGAAAAGAGACAGTTGTCTGAGTAAAAAATATCCTAGCATAGGACGCATGTTGCTCGGATGTAATCAGTCTTGTAGGTTGTCCTAGGATGTAATAAGTCCTGATGAAGGTCGCAGGTTATCCTTGGACATAATCAGTCCTAGCACAAGTTATCCAAAGTGTAAAAGATCCTAGAGTGGGATGCAAGTCATTTAGATGTAATGAGTCTTGTGGGTTTTTCTAGGGAGGAAAATATCCTAGCATGGTACATAGGTTGCTCGGATGTAATAAGTCCTAGAAGGTTGTTCGCACATAAAAGATCCTAGATGCAGGTTGCTCATATGTAATAAGTCATTGAGGCTGACTTGGAATGGAAAATATCCTGCATGGTACAAAGGTTGTTCGGTCGTAATCAATACTTGTATGTTTTTTTTCCCATGCTAGCGATGAGGAGAGACGTAATGCATTTGGTGTGCTCCTAGGAGATTCTTGCAAAGTGTAAGTTGCAAATTTCTTTGGTGACGTCAAATATCATGGCATACTCCTATGTCGGTAGAATGCAGGTGGTCTGCATTTGGGTTGTGCCCTATGTGTTTTGTTTTCTTTGTTTTGTGAAGGATGATAAGATGATCTAGATATAACCAGATGACCGTAGGAGACGTAGGTGATTGCAATGGAAATGTAATGAATGGTCCAAGGTCATACCTACCTGATGGATTACTCATGGATATGATGAATACCTGGATGAGGACTAGGCCTACACCCAGTATGAAACATGGTTGGATCTATAGAAACTTCCGGTGACAGATAGTAGTATTCAATTATCGATAAGAAGAGTATTATGGAAGCAACTATAATCATGACTTAATAATGATGACTTGACCAAATATGTTGATCACTGTGGCAAGAGAGAGAATACATTCCTAGTTAAGAGGAAGTGATGTTTTATTTGTCACTTCAAAAGATATTCTGATGTATATTATCATTGTATGTTGTTTTAACCCCATCAAAGATGTCTTTCCCTCCTTTCAAGATGTCATTATTGTACATGGTCCTTGAGGTATAACCTCCATTGTAAGCTGGGGAAATAATCCCCACTATAATATTATGTGACGTATTTTTCGAGTCTCTTTAGGAGAATTCGGCCATGTTAGGGTTATAGGTAGACCCAGTCAAGTTGGGAGATTAGTCACTTGAAGGGCATAAATAGGGAGAAACCCTCCCTCATTTATACACACTCACACTCACTTAAGTTCGCATGAAGAGGGAGAAATATACAAGAAGGGGAGACAGAGATACACAAGACTTTTCTTATTGGGTTTTTCCATCTTGTGATATTTTCTTAGTGATAGAACTATTCTGAAGAAGTTTGTGGGGTTTTCTCCTTTATGGTTTTCCAAGTGAAAATATTTGTGCCTTGTGTATTTGCTCTATCTTATGTATCTTGTTTTGCTTGTTATTCTTACAAATAAATATCCTAATCAAGTTAATTATGTTATAAAAACAAATAGTTAGATGGAAACTTTTGCAAGAAAGATTACTAGAAATGTTTTAGGAGTTTAGACTAAAAATATATAAAGAAGTAGAAGCAATGTAATGAGATGTATTTGAAGCATATTGTAGGTGGAGTTCTACTCAATTGGACTTTTCTTTCTCTAAAATTCAAGTAAACATTTCTTTCATAAATAAGAGTATTCATATTTATGGTATTTTGGTTCTTCTACAGTTGGTTATTGCTGTCTTAATTTTGTCATTTTTACTCTAAATATAGCTATATTCTATTATTTCTACTATGAATATTATATATTGCTGATAAGAAACACTACATATTCCTAAAATAACCGAAGGGAAATTTCCTTAGAAATTAATATATGAGTATATCCATCACCAGGATTCATTCAACATTGATTTTGAACAATGTATGGGTTGGAAGAGAATTGATAATTAAGGATAAAGATACAATCATATCATATTTTACTATGAAATGTATGGATTTATTTTATCCTTAAACTTTCATAAGGGATGTAGAAATTATACATCCAAGGTGGCAGAAGGAATTCCATAAACAAGATAAGTATCTAAGAACACAACTAACCTTATAGAGAATTGCAGAGAATTAGCATAAAGTGTGAAGAAGAATAATGAACACACATGAAGAATGAAACTCAGATGCATGAAAAACTATCATCTCAATGTTATTCATTAAAAAATAATATGCTTACATAAATATACATCCTCATAGAGGAAAATCAAATTTCCAAAGAGGAAACTAGAGCTAGATCATAAAGCAAGCTTACTGAATATGAAAAAAACCCAAAGATGAAGAAAACACTTTCCATACCTATCAAAGGGGTCACAAATTAGATAAAGCAAGTGGGATAGATAATGAGTGATGGAAAATATTTCTAATCATGGAAACTGGAGAGAAAATCATGGAGGATGGGTTGGCCACAAAAGATGATTGTTTCCATATGACTAGCTTTATCCTAATCGAGTGAAAATATGAAAAAGCAAGACGAAAGAAACCTTAAGTAAGGACGGCACACTTCTTGTGGCGTTGAATCTGCAACTTCTTCATCATGAACAAATTAATCTAAGATTGTATAGGCTAAGACATCTTGAGAAAGAACACACGACTACATGTTGGGTTCAACCCAGGCTTCATCTTATTATTTCTACACACCAAAAGCTCTATACAAATTGTTTCAAAGCTCGAATGGATACTCAACAAAATCTATGAGATAATGCATCTTTGGATACTTTACCAGACACATAATTCCATAAGCTCTATCATGACCATTTATCCAATAAATATTCTCTTCATAATACTCTTTTTCACTCACTGCACGAATAGAGACATCAAAGACACATTGTCTTCTCAAATATGCACTCATCTTTGTGTTCCAATCAACATAGTTAAGGGAGAAAGTAGAGGAACTTTTGAATCCATATTGAAGTTGTTGCACTTGAAAAATAACTCATGAATTAGCTAAATCAAGTGGGATAGCTAATGAGTGATGGAAAATATTTCTAATCATTGAAAATAGAGATAAAATAATGGAGGATGGGTTGACAAAAAAATGGCAATTTCCATATGACTAGCTTTATTCTAACCCAATGAAAGCTGAAAAAGAAGGACAAAACAAATCTTAAGGAAGCCACACTTCTATTACTTGACAGGCTAGAATAAGATAGAATAATTTAGAATCTTATCTAGAATGATGAAAAGTGCACTCCTGGGGTATTTATGGCAAGTGTTAACCAATTGGTCATGTATGGAGGCCAACTATTCTTGGCAGGGGTATTTGGTAAGTGAGTTGCACAGCACCACGGAGGTTGCACAAGCTCACACGCCACCACGAAGGACCACAACAACGGGATAAGTGTAAGAATAATTGTTTTTGGAATTCTTAATGCAATTTTGTACCGATTCACCACATTTTGTGGATATAGATCACTAGTTTGTTATAAGTTAGTTAGAAGTGGACCTTGGATGTAAAAGCGCAAGCCTATATATAGAGTTAGAGTTGCAATAGTAAAAAAGGAAAAACAACTTTAGAGATAACTTATATTTTGGGTATTGAGATATTTTAGCATGTGCATATATCATGAGTGGTTTTTTGGCTCTGTTTGTGTCGACCGGTTTCCAGTCTTTTGATGTGGAAGTACTATATGATGTGAATTTATTGCACAGAAGTATTATGACATGACGGATGTTTCCATGAAGTGATCTCGTTTCTCATTTCTTTTCTATATTTTGACAATGATGGATGTTTACTGTATCTGTTATATGAATGAATGTTATTGCTGCGATGAATGAAGTACTGTGATTTGTTAGTGAATGAAGTACTGTGATTTGTGAATGAAGTACCGTGATTTGTTATGCCAATAGATCTGTGATGAATGATGTGATTGTGATAAAACTATCTCTGGAGTATCTGTTAATTATGAATTTCAGTCGTTGATTCCATGCCCTTCCTTCTTACTTATGGAAACTTGGTTCCAACAGATCTCCCTCGACATCTAGAGTGATACTTCATATGCTCTACAGGTTTTTCCAAGCAGGGTCAAACCTATCTGGGCCGGTGCTCAGGGAGATCACATTGGTTGGGCGTCGACAAAGTGGGAACCCTTTTCTATGAGGCTTTGTTGGCAGGTTGCACCAACAAATGGTTCTGCTTTTGGGGCCTTGTTGCAACTGAAGGGAGGATATGTTGTGGCATCCAACAAAACCAGAGATTGAATATTGGTTTGACCTAAAGCTTTGAGAGTTCGATGAACTAGAGAATCAGAATCTAAAGTTGTCGACAACCAGGTGTCTGAATAGATATATCTACGATGGTCCATACGAATGGTTATTTTTTGAATTTACAATCATATCATATGAATGGCTAGTGCGGTTCACTTATAAGAATAATAACCATCAAGGAGGATATCCGACATCTTGGACCCCTGGACTGATCCAGGAGCTACAAGAAACCGATAACAAAGCATCGTGAGCGGTCGAAGTATGGCTGGATAGTATTCTAGAAGGATACATCACTGAGCTTGTAGTCAATACCAATAAGGAATACAACAAAGAAGAAAGAGAGTTCTTCAATGGGCCATGAGGTAGGTTCTTGTTGTCTCTACAATTATCTATTAAGATGGTTATTTGTGAGAAGGGTATTCTAAAAATGCACCTTGAGTAGTGGAACTCTGGTGTGTGGAGGCCGTGGACACTACAATGAAAGGGAGGAGGCAAATGGAAAGATAAGGGGTCAATTAGTATGAGTTATAAGGAAATTGTGAGGGTTGACGAGGAAACAAGTGGTTGTACGAGGGGAGGAGAAAGTTTTTGACAAGAGAAGAGGTAGAGGATAGGGGAAGGTCCTACTGCAATCGAAATGCAAGACCACGAAGAACAACCACAAGGGACAAAGTGACCCTATAGTGACAATGAGGACAACCAGACCCGGGATACACCTAGGCTAACGGGAAGCTCGAATCCCAGCAGTAACGTGTCCACACCTCCATGGACTACTCCATCAACAGGTAGAAAATCACATTCTATGTGACCTTGTCCAAAGTGCCAGCAAAAGTCTAGAAATAGAACATTGCTTGTAGGAAGAAGGCCTAGAATGGTGGGCGACAAGATGAAGTTACCAATATTCCATGGAAAAGGAACTGATGATCGAGAGCAGTACTGGTTCTTATGTGAAGCAGTTTGGACTACCATATAAAGTGTGGACGATGATATTAAGAGAAGCCACTTGGAGACTACCCTCGGGAGTCGTGCACTTGACTAGTACATGAGATTCATGCAGGCTCCCTAGGGGACCATAGCGAAAACACTGAATGATATCCAGGAAGGACTATTCAAGGAATTTAATAAACCCAAATATGAGGCCCAATATATTACAGAACTCAAGAAGATCAAGCAGTTTCTGAATGAAACTATTTGGGATTTTGATCAACAATTTAAGACGTTGATGGCTTGAGTCAGCTTCAAAATGAGCGATGTTCAACATAAGGAGTGGTTCATTGTTTCTCTAGTTCCACACATCAGACAATCATTAATGTAGCAAAAGATCGTAATGCAGAATGAGGCTCTGGAGATGGCGATGAAGTTAGAATATTCACCTATTGGGGAGACTACAGTTGCCATGAGCCATATTCAGGAGCAGATAGAAAATTTGACACTCCAGTTGGAGGATATTAAGAAGGAAAAAGAATAGCATGATGACCTCTGGTGCATGCAGTGTCATACAGATGGACACACCAAGGACACCTATCTGACTTTCTGAAATTATTTGCTCACAGGAGTGCCAAACCCTTTGAGTTGCACTAGTGTGCCATGGTGTTGTGTATGTCAGGTATATGGGCATTGACATGAAAACTGTAGCTACATGCAGAAGATGGTTACAAAGGCAGAAAGTTTATATTTCTCCTTTTGTCGCTCAGTAGGGCACAAGGATAAATACTATCGAGCTTATGACCTACTTCAAGAGAGAACATATGATTCATATTTAGTGAAGGGAAAGGATCCCCATGCGATCTAGCAGTCACAGCCACAGATGGTACACCTGATAGTACATTATACACCACCTCCACAAATGCAGTTTATTATGTCGCAGTCACAACCATAGTTCATGCCGCAGCCGCGGTTCATAGCACAACCATAGTTTGCATTGCTACCACAGTATAATCAAGTACCAATTGCTCATAATCAACCGCAATATGTTCAAGCAGCATACTACATTTATTAGCAACTGAATCCACCATGGAAACTAGCCCAACAACAATATAAGCAAGCCAGAGGATTTCGAGGAGGATTTAGGGGACGAGAAGGAGGTTTTAGATGAGGTCGAGAATCCATCTAGTATTACACTTGCAGGGTATTTGGACACTATTAGAGGGAGTGTCCCCATGCACAGTGTACATACTACACAACAAGCAATCATAATTTCAAAAATTTCACTAAGTTGATTTCCAAGTGGCAGGATGGAAACATCCCTCAGTTCCAAAATGAGTTCCAAAACCAAAACCAAGTGCATACCCAGCATCCATTGCAAAATCAACCGCAGATCCTGCTACAGACTCAAAATCATCCTCAGATCTCGCTACAGACTCAAAATCTGCCAATGAACCCATTGTCGATTAAGAATCCATCCTTGAACCAATATTAGAACCTGAATCAAGGACCCACAGTTACAACAATTATAGGAGAACACAGAACCCAAGCTGTCAACATTGTTGTTGTCACTCCTACAAGTGCAATGACCGAAGAAGATGGATCACGTTAATACGTTTGGGTTTTAGGGAAGAAAAAGGCATAATTTGATATTGTGATAGATAAGGAGATGTTATTTTAGGCCAAGCATGCAATCAGGAGGAATCCGAGTAAGTTTCCTATTGTTGAAATGCCATCTTCTTTTGATCCTTCTGTAAAGGCAGGACCATCGTGACAACATGGTACGTTGCAGCATTTCTTTGAGAGATTCATGTTGTTAGATAGATATCTTGAGACTCTTGGTAAGATTGAGATTTTTTTGTGCCAATGGAATCAAACATTGAAGGATTCCGCAGTAAATTCCCTCCAGAAGTGAAATACAGGTAAAGAGACGAGAATGAACATCGATATAGGGGACTACGAAGTCGATTTTGTTATTTTAGATCTAGGGTCGGATGTGAATATTTTGACCAAGCAGACTTGGTAGTTGATGGGAAATCCAAAATTGTGGTGGTCCCCTATGCAACTGTGACTAGCAAATCAAGCCAAGGTTCAGCCTATTGGCCATGTCTCGAACTTGGTCGTCGAAGTCAAAGGTATAAAGACATATGCTGATTTCAACGACATTGAAGTAATTGATGGTGGAGGCTCTTATCCTACACTGCTAGGGATTGGATGGGTCAATTATAGAATGGCATTTATCAATTTCGAGAAGTGGGTTATGACATTCAAAAACCAAGATATCAAAGTTATTGATCCCATGGACCCTCAGGAAGGATGTCGGTATATTGAACCTATCAAGGATGAGGTTCGTAGAGGCTAGGATCATGCCTACAATATCTCTAAGGACTATATCCACCCTACTATCAATGCAAAACTTGGATGGTGTAGGGCTCGCTCTACATCCTCTGATTCCAATGATGCTTTAGAAAATTGGAAAAATCAGCTTCATGAGGTGTCTTTTAGAAAGTGTGGACTAATCACACAATCTCTACACCATGTTACAACTGATATCATCAAGATGTCGATCTATGACGGGCTATCATATTTTTCTAAATTTTTTCAAGAATTTGAAGAGAAAGTGCTTGAACTACAGAGGATGTTGGCACTGGAGGAAGCATTGAAGGCTACCCCAGCACATTGGTGGGAGACTCACAAACAGGCAATCCATGAATGGGCATAGTGTGGACGATTGATGATGGTGCACTTCGGTGATTCAGAGACCTATCCCGCTAGGAGATATGATGGGTGGAATAAACACATCGGTCATTTAATGGAATGTTAGATTTGTGGGCATCATGACCCAAGGATGAGTGGTTCCATGATTTTTTTCATACTTTGGACGAAATACCTAGATCCTGGCATCTAGCGGCAAAGATGCGGAGAACCATAACTACCTGGGATGAGCTGTCGATTTTCTTTGTGTGGACTTTTAGTTTTCAGGACACTCACCCTGAGGTCCACAATGCACTCCAACTCATCCACAATGTAGTATTGAAGGTTGTGCCACCTGCATACCCTGTAGATCCACATGCGCAAAGCCATATGCAATCCCTGATGGCGTGCTACAATATATATAGTGAACCTAAAGATGATGATGACATGAGGAATGTCAATATTCCAGAATCATAGGGAAGTCGCAATGTTGCAGTATCGTACATACCAACTGACCCCATGAGTCAGCTGCTGAAGATACAAAAATTCAACATTGGGATAGAAGAAAAATCGAAGTTTTCTAATATTGGGGACTATTGGGATGATAAGACAATGGCACAGATCACAGATCTGCTACATGAGTTCTGGGATCTATTTCCGACACGGATCTCGAAAAAGAAAGGGATATTAGGGGATCTAGGGGAGATGAAAATACCATTAAAACTGGACGTAAAACCTATGTAATAGAGGTCATATCGACTGAACCCATGATACAAAGAACGTGTCAAACCTAAGCTTGACCAGATGTTGGACTCTAGAATCATTGAGCCCATTGAAGAGATGGAATGGATAATCCCTATGGTGGTTCAGGGAAAAAAGACTAGAGAAGTTCGCATTTGTGTCGAATCAAGGAAGCTAAACGATGCATTCCTGCAAGATCCGTTTCCCACTCCCTTTACAGATGAGGTCCTTAAAGGGGTAGGTGGTCAAGATATGTACTCGTTTACAGATGTATTTTAGGGGTATCACTAGATCCGAATCGCAAATGAAGATTGACATAATACCACATTCATCACTGAATGGGGTTGTTTTCAATATACAGTCATGCCTTTTGGACTAAAGAATGCACCAGAAATATTTTCTCGAGTGGTTGTCGCTACATTCAAATATTTCATTCAGAAGTTCCTATAGGTAGACATGGATGATTGGATAGTCTATGGTTTAGCTAGGGATCATTTATCAAACTTGTGATTGATGCAGGAAAGGTGTCGATAGCATAAAATTGCATTGAATTCAAAGAAGTGCATTTTTTGCGCACCATTCAAAATACTGTTAGGCCACATCATGTGCAAGAAAGGGTTGTTGGTCGACCCTGTGAAGATTGTGCTTATCCTTAGTTTGCCACCATAGACCAATGTGAATATGCTTCAGGTGAAGCTGGGACATACAGGGTACTATTGCAAGTTCATCAAAGGATATGTCATGCTTACAGCCCCTATGGAGAAGCTGCTAAAGAAGGATGTTGCATTTGAGTGGAATCACAAGTGTCAGGGGAGTTTCGACACACTGAAGGCAAAGATGGTGCCGATTCCCATCATGGTATTCCTGGATTGGAACAAGGAGTTCCACATCCATGTCGACACCTCTTCTATTGCATTAGGGGTGGTACTTGTGCATCTAGAAGAGGGTGACCTAGATCATCCAATCTCATTTGCAAGTAGGAAGCTGCATTTTGTAGAAAGAAATTATACAACCACCAAGAGAGAGGGCTTGGCCATGGTTTAGGCATTGCAAAATTTTAGGCACTATCTATTGGGCGGTCACTTCAAAATGTTCACGGACCATTCTACTTTGCAATACCTTGTACATTATCTTGTGTTGGGGGAAAAGATCTATCGATGGCTGCTACTTTTTCAGGAATTTGACTTTAAGATAATTGTGAAGCAAGGACAATTGAATGGTAGCCCCAATTATCTATCTCGCATTGAGATAGGAGAAGAGCCTACCAATATTGATGATGGATTGCTCGATGCACAGCTATTCTGGGTAGAGATTGAAGATGACCATTATGCTCCAATCATTAGGTTCTTGGCAACTAGAGTTGCTCCAGAAGACCTGTTGAAAAATTATAAGAAGCAGTTGGTAGTGAAAGCTTTGGATTTCCAGCTGATTTCAGGGCAATTATACAAACTTGGACCAGATGAAATCTTGCGATGGTGCATCTTACCACATGACCAAGGACCTATTCTAGCAGAAGCACATGCAGGAATCATGGGAGGCCACTATGGGGGCAGGGCTACTGCACGTTGGGTTATGGTGGCCTACCTTACATAATGATGTGGTGGACTATGCGTGAAGCTACAATTTCTTTCAGCATGTCGAAAAATCATCATGGTAGGATGATATGCCACTTGTTCCATAGGTAACTCTACAACCTTTCGATAAATGGGCCATGGACTTTGTGGGTCCAATTAATCCACCAAGAAAGAGGACTGGTGTGTGGTACATCATTATAGAAACCAATTATCTGACAAGGTGGGCGGAGGCCATGCCAGTCATGGATTGCACTGCTATGACAGCAGCCAAGTTCATATTCGATAATATTGTGATAAGGTTTGGATGGCCTGGGATATTGATGAGTGACTAGGGAAGTCACTTTATCAATCAAACTGTGAGAGCACTAACCGAGGAGTTGTAGGTGCGGCATCAGAAAATCACACCCTACAATCCGCATGAAAATGGAACTGTCGAGGACTTCAACAAAATATTGGAAACTGCACTTACAAAGGTATGCAATACTAATCGCAATGGTTGGGATTTGAAAATTCCAGTGGTACAATGGGCATATCGCACCACTTGTAAAAGGTTGACGAGACATACACCATTCAAATTGGTATATGGGAAAGAGGTAGTCATGCATATGGAATACATTGTTCCTAGTATGCAGATTGTTGCTATGACATGCATGGATGATGTAGAAGCATTAGAGGAGCGCATCATACAGTTGGTCCAGCTATAAGAGAACCTATTTGTCACAGGCTTCCACCAGCATGTTGAGAAGGATCAATAGAAGGCGCATGATCACCACATTAAGAACAAGAAGTTTACACAGGGATATTTGGTGATGTTATATGATAGTAAGTTCATGAAGCATCCAGGTAAGTTAGAGATGCACTGGTTAGGTTCATATCTTGTTCATTCAATTACTTATCAGGGTACAGTTCAATTACAAAAATTAGATGGTGCGGTGCTGCCAAAAAATGTGAATGGAAGCCGCTTGAAGCCCTATAGAATGGGGCCTAGGCCATGTAATGCTTGAAACACTATGCAAGTTAAAAATAAATAAATAAAAATAAAAATAAAAATAAATTTTGATAGATTGCAGTAAGCTGACCATGGAGGAAGAAGCTACGCAAGGATAGCACTCAGTAGTGTTGAGAGGGAGACCATCGACGACATGTGTAAGACTGTGAGGTGGTCAAATCAATAATAAATGTAGACATTTAATACAGTTAGCTAGCGGTGCTTGATGAAGTGACGAGCATATATGACTGATCCAACCGTTAGTAAGATGTGATTGCCAATGGATATGGGGTTATTAATGCTAGATTTAATCATGATGGACAGGGTAGATTTCAAAATGATGAGTTGGATTGGGAAAGTGGTAATAAGAACGCATGGGATGTGGGTGCAAGGTATTGTTTAGTTGAGTTGAGTGAAGTGTTGAGCTCAGTGCATGAGTAGAATTGAGTGTGATAGGAAAGGAGTGAAATTTTGGTTGCATTGTGAGGATTGCAGAGTGCGGCATGCTGCGCACTCCCGACACAGTTGAGATTTTGAGTGAGTAGGAATCCCCCATCCGGCCCACATAGATTGAATAGGAATTCATGAGCATTCCAATCGGGTCCTCTTTGATCCCTAGAGTGAAGTGGAAGGCCCAGAATCCCAGTTCCACACCGCCGCAGAAGAGATACACACGCACAACTGCTAGGGTGAAAGGGGAAGACAGAACACATACCGGACCATAAATATCAAGAGTTGTTGAGTCTCTGGAAACCAGGGGCATCTCTATCAATGATATCCCTGGATATGTTGCTCCAATGCGGTCGGGGGCTAAGGAAGCTCACTAAGAATCAAAGGTATCAGCCGAAGTTGCCACCGCTACCAAAAGGGATGACTTACCTGGTGGACATCATACCCGCCTTGGTAAAGATGAAGTATGAAGACCATGATTTGCTGCTACTAAAGAACATAGCAGACGAGCCTTACCAGTCGCTGCCTATGGTACCTGGTGCACCTATTCTACGGATTCTTCACCCATGGGTGGAGGGATTGGACAGGTCTCGGTTGTTGGGGCTCATTAACATGCCTCATTTTGGGAGATTGAACGAAGCAAATGCATGCATCAAACAACTATTGGTGTGATTTCATGGTGGGACGCTCTTGTTGGATGACCCTATTCTAGTCATGGTTGACCTAATTTCCAAAATTATGAGGTTACCAAAGGACGGTGAAGATCCGGTGTAGTATTTCAGAGGGTGGGATAATGACAAAAAACTTTCCCAACAATTGAAGGAGAGATTTATATTGCAGCATGATGGTCAGTCCTATTGCATAAACAGTATTTTTGAGTGATCAATGCATAATGGGGCATGCATTTTGGCCAAAAAGATCATCCAAAAAAATTGGCAGGTCCAATGTAATTCGGGTGTGGTTGCATGTGGGAAAACATGCAATGAAGGAGTGCAAATGAACTGGTCCCTGTTTCTGTTAAACTAGTTGTTAGAAGATGTTGTTTCTGCTCAGTCTGGGGAACATAGTTTTTCCTATAGTTGGCTGTTAATTCTCATTTCCTTAGTTGCATGGATGGAGCCGGAGGACTACCAGCCGATTTGAGTCACTACAAAAAAGGTGTGCAAAGGCGCACGGTATCAGAACTTATGGTGGGTCGCGGAACCTAGTCGACATCAATACTGTGTGATCCATTTTTGGGTCTATTGGGAAGCACTACAGGCCACGGTCATCAAGGTTCCCCACTTATCCAATGCCACCGCATCCAAATATCAGAGGATCATTTAGTTTGCTATCAAGCCTCATTCCATTTATATCCATATGCGAAAGGATTCCAAAAAGTAATGGTTTCCTATGTCCTACAAAATCACAGATGTAGAATTGGAGGTCATTGTTTAAGATTGGCTAGCTGACTCACGTGAAACTGTGAGTAGAAAGGAGATCTCTATAGGGCCACCAACAGATGCCCCTGATGAGCTAGTCCAAGTAGGGAAAGATCTCTATGAATCCGATGGATATTCATCGACAGAATATGATCTAGAAGCCCAACGCATGTTGGAGGAGTTACACACTAAAATATGCATGAATTCGACAAAAGAATCAAATACCACTCAATGATGGAGAACCAACTACAATGGCTCATCAAGGCTATCACCAACGCATCTGATGCTACAGTGCAAGCTATCCGTGTGTCCATCCAAGAAGGGTTCGCCACAGTAAGCGGTAAGCTAGATTCTATTTTTTCTATTGTTTCAAAAGCAACACTAGAGAAGGCTGTGATGCAGGATTTACCAATGATTAGGAATGATCCGCGAGCTAGGAATGTTCAAGTTCCCCCAACTTTAATCGATGCAATAAGTACATAAGTGAACTCACTGCTATAGTAGTTTTCGAGCATTTCTTTCAATCTCAACAAGTTACCTACCTAAGTTTTAGTGCAGTTGCAGTAGTGTGTCAGCCAGGAGTTGGCTAACAGGGAGAAGGAGATTAGTGATGGGTACATGTAGTCATAATACACCACTAAGAAGTTGCAGGAGGACGCTGAAGAGCTGCAGAAGATCAAAGAGAATCTTGCAAAAGAAAAGATGCGAGAGATTTTCGCATTGATGAAAATGTAGGAGGAGCTGCAGTAGAAAGTCACTGATGAAATCACTAAGTTAAAGAAGGAGAAAGACTACCTCATTATCGAGAAAGTGCAACTCTGTGCTAGTTGTGCCAAGATTGAGTAAGTTTTTGATGAGGAATATCAACACATCTATGAAATCACAATGGAACTCAATTTCATCACCAAATACAAGCAACTTGGGGAGGTGATTTCCCAGATCCAGTTAACTAACATTCTATTGAATTCTCTTGTTTACCTCGACATGCCACCTAAACAAATTGTCGAATGAAATAATATGATCAAGGAGTTCACAGCCTAGCTTGAAGCTATGGAGAAGGAGGCAAAGACGGTCATTGATGAAATGACACGGTTTTGGAAAAGTGTTGTCTAGGAGTAGGAGGTGAAGACGATTGCTAACAAAATGACACAATTCTAGAAAAGTGTCGTCTAGGATGACCAACTAGAACAGTTGCCCAAGAAAGTGCGGGAAGCTGAATCTCAGTTAACGACACTGAAGATGTCACTAAGAAAAATTCCTCTCATGGTTCATATTACGCGCTCTAAAGAGTTAAGGGACCTATAGCAGTGAGTCACCCGAGCCCAAGAACGTCAGTGCAAGCACAACACCTAGCTCGATGAATTCTAGGACATTAGCGGATAGTTGACTGTGAAAGCAGTTGCTACACTGCAAGCGGTACAAGAAGGTAGGAAGATGGTGGATGGAAAGGCTGGGGAGGAGCATCTACTAAAGTAGGACTTGCTAAATTGTCGAGATATAGTTGAACGAGTTCAGCTCCAGGTTTGAGATATCTCACAGCAGTTTGAGGACTTCAAGACCAAGACGACTAAGTACACCATGTCTACGTGACGTGGCTCGAGGACGAGCCACAAGACTATGTTGGGGACCTATTGGCAGGGGTATTGGATAAGTGAGTTGTGTAGCACTGTGGACGCTGCACAACCTTGAATTCCACCACAAATTACCACAACTACGCGATAGGTTGAAGAATAACCGTTTTTGGAATTCTTTATGAAATTTTGTACCAATTGACCACATTTTGTGGATTTAGGTCACTAGTTTGTTAGAATTTAGTTAGAAGTGCACCTTGGATGTAAAGGTGTAATCCTATATATAGAGTTAGAGTTTCAATAATAAAAAAAGGAAAACAACTTTAGAGATAACTTATATTTTGGGTATTGAGATCTTTTAGCATCTGCATCTATCATGCGCAGTTTTTTGGCTTTGTTTGTGTTGACCGGTTTCCAGTCTCCTGCTGTAGAAGTACTATATGATGTCAATTTATTGTGCAGGAGTAATATGACATGATGGATGTTCCCCTGAATTGATCTTGTTTCTTATTTATTTTATGTCTTTTGACAATGATGGATGTTTACTGTATCTATTATAAGAATGAATGTTACTACTGCAATGAATGAAGTACTGCGATTTGTTGGTGATCTACTAGTTATGCCAATAGATCTACGATGAATCATGTGATTCTGATAAAAATGTCTCTAGAGTATCTGTTGTTTATGAAGTTCATTCGTTGATGCCATGCCCTCGCTTCTTACTGCTAGAAACTTGGTTCCGACAACTCTCCCTTGACATCTTGGGTGAGACTTCATCTGCTCTACGGATGTTGTCAGGTGGGGTCAAACCTGTCTAGGCCGGTGCTCAGGGAGATCGCACTGATTGGGCATCGATAGAGTAGGAACCCATGTTGATGAGGCTTTGTTGGTGGGTCACATCAACAATTACCTAGTCTAGTACACCAAAATTTAATCAAAAGGACTAATTATTATATCGTAAGTCTACCAATGGGTTTATAATATTTCAATACCCCCCCTTAATATTGAATTTATGTGGGTAAAAAATGAATCCAAACTTTAGGTTCCATGAAACTTATGCCTTATTGTCACTCTTTACATTACTCATCCATCTGAATTGAGGAAACATGGAAAATCTCATGGGAACAAAACCGTTCCTCCAAAATGGACATGAAAGGTAATCCCAAAATGTTGCTCCAAACTAGATGTTTTGAGGAATCTTCTTCTTGGGAAGAAGACAAATATTCTCAACTAGATCAGGGACATAGACATATGTAGAATGGAGAATGGGACAATTTAGAACAATTGATATCCATTGATGTGTAAGCAAGAATGAACGTTCTTGAAAAATCAAATGAGATTTGTAATTAGCTCCAAGATGGTGTGATGACTTGGAATTTCAACTAGCAAAGGTGAAGTAAGATCCAAATAGGAGAGACAAGTCTCCAAGTGAATGCATAAGGTCTCCAACTTCATTTACATTGAGAGGAAATGTGCAAGTGACCATGTAGGAAAAAGGATGAGGATTAGGATTAATGAGAGAAAATGTAGAGACTCCATAGGTTGATATAAATTCCAAAGTATCCAAAGGAAAAAAAATCAGCACATCAGTAGACTCATGGGAAAAAAAAGGGATAATCTTCTAGAGAATAAACTAATAAACAATCCTATGTGGTAGAAGTATGAAAGGAGGACAGAGTGAGGTGTTCAAAATCATGAAGGAGTTTCTGAGAATATGTGCCAGGAATCAAGGAGGATATGCAAAATTTCATGAGATCAAGTATGATGAGTGGTAAGACACAGATAATACTTGATCTAGCTGAGAAAACATCTAGGAAGACACTGATTTTTGCACCATCAACAATTGAAGTGTGATTAGGGTGTGAAATATCTGTCATACGGATATCATAATACATGATAGAATACATAGAGAACACTGAATGTGTGAGTGAATATTCAACAATGGAAGCTCCATTAGTTAGTTATTCTTCATTGATAGCATCAAAGGAAGATGAATCGGGATATTCAAATTGAAGATACATAGAAAAATATGGCTCTTGAATATTTTCTTATTGATAGGAAGAGGAAGCTTTCAAATCAAAGAGAATGTTAGCAACAAGAACTTGTAGTGTTGAATCTACAACTTCTTCATCATGAACAACTTCATCTGAGATTGTAGAGACTAATACATCTTGAGAAATAACACATGAGTACATTTTCGGTTCTCTCCAGGATTCATCTTATTCTTTCTACAAAAAAAAAAATCTATTTCCAATTTGTTTCAAATCTCGAATGGATACTCAACAAAATCTATGAGATAATGCATATTTGGATACTTTGCCAGACACATAATTCCATCAGATCTATCACATACATTTAACTAATCAATATTTTGTTCATAATACTCTTGTTCACTCATTGCACCAATAGAGACATCAAAGAGACATCGTCTCTTCAAATATTCACTCATCTTTGGCTTTCAATCAACATAGTTGAGGGAGAAAGTAGAGGAACTTTTGAATTGATATTGAAGTTGTTGCACTTGCAAAATAACCTACAAATCTAAAGTGGAGAATTAATAACTGGTCTCCCAAATATCTGATACCATGTAGAAATTCTAAATCCAAGGTGTCATAAGGAATTTCATAAACAAGTTAAGGATCTAGGAACATAATTAACTTCACAGAGAATTCCATAGAATTAGCATAAAATGTGAAGACGAATAATGAATACACATGAAGAATGAAACTCATATGCACGAAACTCTATAATATAGATATTATTCATAAAATAATGACATGGTTACATAAATATACATCCGCATAGAGGAAAATCAACTTGCCAAAGGGGAAACTCAAGCTAGCTCATAAAGCAAGCTTACTAAATATGAAACCCCCCCAAAGGTGACAAAAAAACTTTCCAAACCTGTCAATGAAGTCATGAATTAGCTAAATCAAGTGAGATAGATAATGAGTGATAGAAAATATCTCTAATCATGGAAACTGGAGATAAAATTATGGAGGATGGGTTGACAAAAAAATTGACAGTTTCCATATGACTAGATTTATTCTAATATAGTGAAAAGCTGAAAAAATAGGACAAATGGAATCTTAAGGAAGTAGGGCACACCTCTATTCCTAGATAGGCTAGAATAATATAGAATAAGTCTTAATATTATCCAAAATGATCCCAAGTGCACTCTTGGGGTATATATGGAAAGTGTTGACCAAGTGGTGGTGTATGGAGGCCAACTACCTAGTCTAGAACACGAAAATTTAATCAAAAAGACTAATTATTATATCATAAGTCTATAGATGGGTTTATAATATTCCAACACCCCCCCTTAATACTGACGTTATGTGGGTAAAAATGAATCCAAAATTAGGGCCCTTGAAACTTAGGCCTTATGGTCAACCTTTACATTATTCATTCATGTGCATTGAGGAAACATGGAAAACCTCATGGGAACAAAACCATCCCTCGAAAATGGACATGAAAGGTAAGCCAAAAAGGATTCTCCAAACTATCTATCTAGAGGAATCTTCTTCTTGGGAAGAAGAGAAATCTGCTCAACTAGATTAGGGACATAGAAAGTTGTATAATGGAGACCAAAACCATGTAGGACAACTGAGATCCATTGATTTGTAAGCAAGATTGAAAGTTATTGAAACATCAAATGAGAGTTGTGATCAGCTCCAAGATGGTATGATGACTTGGAATTTGAAGCAACAAAGGTGAAATCAGCTCCAAATAGGTGAGAAAAGTGTCCAACAAAATGCGTAAGGTCTCCAACTTCATTTACACTGAGAGGAAGTGTGCAAGTGACCATGTAGGAAAAAGGATGAGCCTTAGGATTAGTGAGAGAGAATGCAGAGAATAAATAGGCCCGATCTAGCTTCCAAATTATCCAAAGGAACACAAATTATCATATCAGTATACTCATGGGAATAAAAGGTATAGCCTTCTAGAGAATAAACTGATAAATAATCCTCTGTGGTAGAAGTATGAAAGGAGTATAGAGAGAGATGTCCAAAATATTCCAGGAGGTTCTAATAATATGTGTCAAGAATTAAGGAGGATATGCAGAAGTGCATGAGATCAAGTATGGTGAGTGGTAAGACATAGATAAGATGTGATTTAGGTGAGAAAAGATCTAGGAAGACAATGAGTTGCACACCATCAACAATTGAAGTAAGCATAGGGTGTGAAAGATATGTCATATGGATCTCAGAATCCATGATAGAAGACATAGAGAACAGTGAAGGTGTGAGTGAATATTCAACAATGGAAGATCCATTAGTCACATCTTCTTCATTGATAGAATCAAATGAATATGAATCGGGATATTCAAATTCAATATACATAGAAAAATATGGATCTTGAATATTTTATTCTTGATAGGAAGATGAAGCATTCAAATAAAAGAGAATGGTAGAAACAAGAACTTGTAGTGTTGAATCTGCAACTTCTTCAATATGAACAACTTCCTCTAAGATTGTATAGGCTAAGACATCTTGAGAAAGAACACATGAGGACATGTTGGGTTTGATCCATACTTCATCTTATTCTTTCTGCATACCAAAATCTTTGTCCAAGTTGTTTCAAAGCTCAAATGGATACTCAACAAATGTATGAGATAATGCATCTTTGGAGACTTTACCAGAAACTTAATTCCATAAGCTCTATCATGACCATTTATCTAATCAATATTCTCTTCATAATACTATGTTCTCTCACTGCACCAATAGAGACATCAAAGAGACATTGTCTCTTTAAATATTTTCTCATATTTGGCTTGCAATCAACATAGTTAAGGGAGATAGTAGAGGAACTTTTGAATCGATATTGAAGTTGTTGAACTTGCAAAATAACCTGAAAATATGAAATGGAGAATTAATAACTGAGTTCCCAAAGCTTTGATACCATATAGAAATTCTGAATCCAAGGTGGCATAATGAATTTCAAAAACAAGCTAAGGATATAGTAACACAATTAACCTCACAGAGAATTGCGGATGAATTAGCATAAAATGTGAAGAAGAATAATGAAAAGACATGAAGAATGAAACTCCATAATCTCAATATTATTCATAAAATAATGACATGGTTACATAAATATAAATCCGCATAGAGGAAAATCAAATTTCCAAAGAGTCAACTCAAGCTAGCTCATAAAGAAAGCTTAATAAATATGAAAAAACCCCAAATGTGACAAAAACACTTTCCAAACCTATCAAAGAAGTCATGAATTAGATAAAGAAAGTGGGATAGCTAATGAGTGATGGAAAATATTTCTAATCGTGGAAACTGGAGATAAATTCATGGAGGATGTGTTGACAAAACAAATGACAGTTTCCATATGACTAGCTTTATTCTAATCCAGTGAAAAGCTAAAAAAATAGGACAAAAGAAATATTGAGGTAGGAGGGCACACTTATATTCCTAGACAAGATAGAATAAGATAGAATAAGTCAGAATCTTATCCAGAATGATGTCAAGTGCACTCCTGTAGTATTTATAGAAAGTGTTGACCAAGTGGTGGTGTATGGAGGACAAGGCTACCTAGTCTACAACACAGAAATTTAATCAAAATAACTAATTATTATATCCTAAGTCTATAGGTGGGTTTATAATATTCCAACAACCCCCTTAATACTAAATTTATGTGGGTAAAAATGAATCCAAAATTTAGGGCCCAAGAACCTTAGGCCTTATGGTCACCCTTTACATTATTCATCCATTTGCACTGAGGAAACATGGAAAACCTCATGTGAACAAAACCGTCCCTCAAAAATGGACATAGAAGGTAAACCAAAAATGTTTCTCCAAACTATATGTATGGAGGAATCCTCTTCTAGGGAAGAAGATAAATATGCTCAACTATATCAAGGACATAGATAGTTGTATAATGGACCAAAACCATATAGAACAACTGAGATACATTGATGTTTAAGTAGGACTGAAAGTTCCAAATAGGTGAGGTGAAATTGGCTCCAAATAGGTGAGACAGGTGTCCAAGAAAATGCATAAGGTCTCCAACTTCATTTACACTGAGAGGAAGTGTGCAAGTGAGCATGTAGGAAAAAGGATGAGGCTTAGTATCAGTGAGAGCAGATGCAGAGACTCCATAGGTTGATCTAGATTCCAAAGGAACACAAGTTAGCACATCAGTAGAATCATGCGAAAAAATGGGATAATCTTCTATATCATAAACTGATAAAGAATCCTATGTAGTAGAAGTATGAAAGGATGACATAGAGAGATGTTCAAAATATTCAAGGAGGTTTTGAGAATATGTGCCAGGAATCAAGGAGGAGATGCAGAAGTGCATGAGATCAAGTATAGTGAGTGGTAAGACATGGATAATACTTGATCTAGTTGAGCAAACATTTAGGAAGACGCTGAGTTGCACACCATCAACAACTAAAGTATGCATAGGTTGTGAAATATCTATCATATGGATCTCAAAATCCATGATAGAAGACATAGAGAACACTGATGTGTGAGTGAATATTCAACAATGGAATCTCCATTAGCCACTTCTTCTTAATTGATAGCATCAAAGGAAGATGAATCATGATATTAAAATTCAAGATATCATACAAAAATATGGATCTTCAATATTTTCTTCTTGATATGTAGATGAAGCACTCAATCCAAAGAGAACGATAGCATCAAGAACTTGTAGTGTTGAATCTACAACTTATTCATCATGAATAACTTCATCTAATATTGTATAGGATGAGAAATATTGAGAAACAACACATGAGGACATATTGGGTTCACTCCAATATTCATCTTATTCTTTCTACACACCAAAATCTCTATCCAAATGATTTCAAAGCCCGAATGGATACTAAAAAAAATCTATGAGATAATGCATCTTTGGAGGCTTTTCCAGACACATAATTCCATAATCTGTATCATGGCCATTTATCTATTGGAATATATTATATTCCTTGGAAGGTAATAATGTCTTTGTATTATGTCGGAAGTTGTCTACAATCTTATGTAAAAGAGTAATACATTTAACCCATAGTTATATCGTGGTGTATTTACCTGTGTAGAGTATTTGTCCATGGTATTGTATTAAGAGATGTTATTTTGAAGAATTATATTATCCCACATGTAATATGTGAGAGTAATTCCTCTTCATCTCTTAGTATACAATAGGGTCAAGTGAGTCTCTACATATAATGTATTCTTGATGTAGTAGTGGTACTATTGTGACACTATTGTACATCATCTATATTCTTTGGGGTATTTGTGCTTTGCTCTCTTGTAAGATTGGAGAAGAAATTCTGGAGATAATATAAGACTACCTTCCCATGGATGTAACCCATTAGGGTGGACCATGTATATCGGTGTTATCTTGTCCTTTTCTTTTCTTGTTCTTATCTTTTATGATATTTTGGTGGTTGCTTAGATAGGTTAACTAGTTTAGCTTGACTCTACTATTATAACATGGAATCAAAGAAGGTTGTTATGATCTAGTAGCTTTTATAGCTTTCAATCAATAACGATTATCATTTGGGCATTGTCATTTTGTTGTATACTTGATTTCTATCTGGTAGTTATTAGGCTTCTCTTCAGATCTAGGCATATTTGTGCATTTTTTTTTACCCTAACCCTAACTTGTTGTGTAAGATTTTTGCAGAATTTTTTCAAGGATTTTTTTATGTTTTTTCTGTATATCTACATGATTTTAGGGCTCTCCTTAATGAGATCTTTATTTTTATTATAAAAATGGAAGTTATTAAAAAAGGTCGTAACTTCATCATTCTTTACTGGTTTTTTTATTATAATCTGTTTTTGGAATTGGAAAAGCCATTATGGATCCACCCACAGGACCAAAATAGAAAACTAGGCATTTCTGGGATTCCTTTCGGTAATAAAAATGAAATTTATAAAAAAGGGCCATAACTTGGTCATTTCTTACTATATTTTTTATCATAACCTATTTTTGGAATCAGAACAGCCATTCTAGATCCACCTACGCAACTAGAACAGAAGACTGGGCTTTTCTGGGAACTTTTTGTCAAAGGGTTGTAAGTAAAAGTTTCTCTTTCCTTTACTGTTTTTCTAACTATATTTTTTGCATATTTAGATCAGTACGGTAAAGTATTTAAGTTTATGTTATTCATTTTTTTTGCATTTAGGTTTTTCTTCTAATCATGTTTATTAATATATTATTTCTTGTTCTTGCTATATATTTGTCTCACATTTCTATATGGAAATATTGGCATCTTTTAAGGACATGGATCTCTAGTATTTTGTCATGATGATAGCTATAAACCATCTAATGCTTAATATTTTTTAAATATACTTAATAATTAATTTGTTCTTTTCTTTGTTTTGTTTATAAAAACAATTTTATAAGAACAATCTCATATGTGTTATGTAGTGATCATTATTTACTTTATTTATATGTTATTATTGACCTTTTTGTAAAAGCAATTTCATTTTTTTATAAGTAATATCTTTATGGTAATTATATGCTCTTGGTAATTAAATTCTTAAGTAAAATCATTTGTTTTAATCTATGTGATATCATATTTTTTGGCTTGTCATAAGTTATTTAATTGGGATATAGTTTCTTTTTCATGTATTGCGGAGATTGTATCTAGTTCCTGTGCTATTTGTCTCTAACATTCCAATATGGAAGCATTGACATTTCCAGGGCATTTCGGCTCTTGCTTACTTACATAGTGTTAACAAGAAATGAACCCATGATTAATACCATTGGTGACTTGTCATTTCATATTTTTTTATGAGTGATATCATGAGTTGATCATAATTTTCTATATGTTGATCATATTAAACATTTTGATTTATTTATATCTCATGTGATATTTATTTTGATCATCTTTTACTCAATATTTATATGGCTTTGAGCAATCTTTAAATCTTGAACTATTTATCATGAGCACCTTGTTCTTGTTGCAATGAGATTTCTATTCTTATGATTGCAGAGGTTATATTGTTCCTACTTGTCTCTAACGTTCCTATATAGAAGCATTGACATTTTCAGGGCATTCATCTCTTGCATATTAACCTCATATTAATAAGAAATGCAACTATGCTTTAGATTAGTTGCTTGATGACTAAATTTTCATGTGTTTAAGTGAAATCTTTGGCTCACTATTTATATGTTGTGGTTGACACTTAATGTGTAAAAGTAACTTCATTTTCCTTAATGAGCAAGTTAATATTTTATTTGATCATATTATGTTGCCATTCCTTTATATGATGTTTGCTAACCCTTGGTATATAAGCTTTTTCATTTCTGTATGAGAAATTTTGTTTTATGACCTTTATATGCTTTAATCTTGAAATTTCTTGTGTAGATAAGTTATTTGTTTAGGACTTCACCTTAATCCAGAAGTAATTAAGCACCATATTCTACTATTAAAGTCATGATGTTCATCTGTATGATATCATTTTCAATGTATAGACCATTCGGGTCTTGTTTCTTCAATGTTTGAGGTCTTTTACAGATAGTTATATTGCACCTTGATTGGAAGAATGTCTGCTATCCACATGTGTATTGGCCATCTGGGTTTTTCTTGTACATTGTTGCGGTGTTCTTAGCCACATGTTTTGTTGTATCGGCTGTCAAAAGGTGTCTGTACACTAGTGTGGATGTTATATCAGAGTTCTTCAGCTTTCATGTATGGTTGTGATGATTCTTGTGGTGATCTGGGCATCTTGCGATTGGATTACATCACATGTTCTTGGCATTTTATTGTTGGTTCTTTAATCCTACAAACTATTTCATCTACACTTTCATGATTCAGTGAGAAGTGGTTTTTCATCATCAAATTCCATCAGCCAAAGTGTTCTTTTTTTTAAATTTGGTTCTTCTGGAAATTGTCATCAAGGGGGAGTATTAATGACTCCTTCCTTCCTTAGTGTCAGTGTGGGCCCTTCTCCTAGCCATTATTAAGGGGGAGTATTGGAATATATTATATTCCTTGGAAGGTAATAATGTCTTTGTATTATGTCTGAAGTTGTCTACAATCTTATGTAAAAGAGTAATACATTTAACCCATAGTTATATGGTGGTGTATTTACTTGTGTAGAGTTTTTTTCCATGATATTGTATTAAGAGATGTTATTTTGGAGAATTATATTATCCCACATGCAATATTTGAGAGTAATTCCTCCTCGTCTCTTAGTATAAGATAGGTTCAAGTGAGTCTCTTGGCATATAATGTATAATTGATGTAGTAGTGGTACTATTGTGACACTATTGTACACCATATATATTCTTTGGGGTATTTGTGCTTTTCTCTCTTGTAAGATTGGTGAAGACATTTTGGAGATAATAGAAGACTACCTTCCTATGGATGTAACCCATTAGGGTGAACCACGTATATCGATATTCTCTTGTCCTTTTCTTTTCATGTTCTTATCTTTTATGATATGTTGTTGGTTGCTTAGATAGATTAACTAGTTTAGCTTGAATCTACTATTATAACATTATCCAATCAATATTCTCTTCATAATACTCTCATTCACTCACTGCACCAATAGAGACATGAAAGATACATTGTCTCTTCAAATATGCGCTCATATTTTGCTTCCAATCAGCATTATTAAGGGATAAAGTAGAGGAACTTTTGAATCCATATTGAAGTTGTTGCACTTGCAAGATAACCTGTGAATATGAAATGGAGAATTAATAACTGAGCTCCCAAAGCTTTGTTACCATGTAGAAATTTTAAATCCAAGGTGGCATAAGGAATTTCATAAACAAGCTAAGGATCTAGGAACACAATTAACCTCACAGAGAATTGTGGAGAATTAGCATCAAATGTGAACACGCATGAACAATGAAACTCAGGTGCATGAAACTCTATAATATCAATATTATTCATTAAATAATGATATGGTTACATAAATATACATCATCATAGAGGTAAAATCGAATTTCCAAAGAGGTAACTCAACCTAGATCATATAGCAAGCTTACTAAACATGAAAAACACGTAAAGGTGAGAAAAACACTTTCTAAACATGTCAAAGAAGTCTTGAATTAGATAAAGCAAGTGGGATAACTAATGAGTGAC
The DNA here is from genome assembly GCA_001517045.1 of Pseudotsuga menziesii. Lineage (NCBI taxonomy): Eukaryota > Viridiplantae > Streptophyta > Pinopsida > Pinales > Pinaceae > Pseudotsuga > Pseudotsuga menziesii. Next base: position 52,133 of record LPNX010873962.1, on the reverse strand, counting down.
GAAAAATATTTCTAATAATGGAAACTGGAGATAAAATCATGGAGGATGAGTTGACAAAAAAAATGATAGTTTCCATGTCACTAGCTTTATTCTAATTTAGTGAAAAGATGAAAAATCAAGACAAAAGCAATCTTCAAGAAGGAGGGCGCACTTTTATTCCTGGAAAGGATAGAATAAGACAAAATAAGTCAGAATCTTATCCAAAATTATTTGAAGGGAAATCCTGGAGTATTTATGGCAATTGTTGACCAAGTGGTGGTGTATGGATGCCAACTACCTAGTCCAGTACATAGGAATTTAATTAAAAAGACTAATTGTTAAATCATAAGTATATACATAGGTTTTTAATATTCCAACAATGGAAACATGTTTCTATAAAAAATGGAATCACACAACTTGCAACATGTGTAGGTTTAAATCATAATTTTGTTACAATTTTATGTAAGTATTCCATAAATCACTAATCTAATTTGTTGAAAAATATAATAATTAGAGAGACTCTCAAGTTAATTAATTTATAACTTATATAAACTTGTATCTTCATTTTTTTATATCATCAAATTTGTTTGGGGTATTCCAATCATATTGTATCTCATGCATAGTGTTTTAAGATAAAATATTTTTTTACCTCCAACATAACTTATCTTGACATGAATATTTACAACATCATCTTAAGAAATTCCTAGCCCATTGTGTATCCTCTTACTTTCTTTTACTATATATAAAGTAGATTTCCGTCTAGTTCAATGTTTGGACACTTTGGGAGATTAATATATTTAATGTTATATTCAACAATATAGCTAATGATTGTACAATCGTTATTTAGTAAACCATAATGCAAAACCAAGCAATATATGTGATCTTGGTTCAAACAAGAAAGGTATAGATTTAGTGAATGAGTCTTATATGCATGCAACCATTTCTCTAATTTAAAGTGCTTCGATTAATGACTTCTACACAATGTAGTTGTGAACTAATCCATGTTTTCTTTACTAATCACTTTTTATATAAGAAACAACTTAGGACAGTAGATGTTAAAGATATCCACAAGACAGGAAAGTTGAGAATATGGAATATGGCATCCCTCCTCAAGAAATAGGAGTAGTAAGAATGCTTATGAAAGAGTTTGCAAGTTTAGAAGAAAAAACCATAGATCTCCAATCTTTGGAATGTTGGATTAAAAAATAGAAAAGATAATAGTTAAAAAGGATCATTCAAACTAAAAGGATTCATTTTTTATTCTTATGTAGTATACAAATTGGGGTCATATGTCAAGTCATATCATAAGCTATATAAAAAAAAAACAAAAAATACTATTTATTGCTGAAATCATTGTACTATGGAAGAAGGTAAATACACTTCCACACATTCAAATTGAATCCATTCTCATGTTTTAATTTGTATATTTATGTGGACATTCCATTGGAATAGTTTGTCTCAATGTATATACAACTTAATTAAACATGTTAGATTAATCCCACAAAATAACTAGAGAAAAATAACACATTTACATAAGTAACAAAAGATATACCCTAGGAAAACCCTAGTCAAAAGTGAGGACTATGCCTTGCTCTTTTTTTCTCCAATATGCAATGCAAATGCAAAGAAAGTGGTACTCTCTATGGATTTACCTCTAATACTATTCCCTATATAGCTACTATAGGATCTCCTACTTGCTCTAGTATTCTATAATATCCACTCCCTTACTATTGTTTAATAAAAAAACCTCTACATAGCATCATTCTCCTACCTAGTGACTTAGACCATGACTTCATGACTCTAGTGAGCCAAAACCCATTCAATATTTTCACTTAACTTTCCCTAGAGCTTCTTCAAAGATCCTAAGGTCCTAACCTGCTATTTTTAGAACTCTTGAAGTATATTTTGGCATATAGGGGAAAATTACTTCAATTAGGGCCTATTTTACTTTAGTTTAGGGTCCCATATTGCAAGTTATAGTTATGGAGTAAATCTAAGGAGTTTACTCCAATATACAAGGGATTCATGCACCTTTTGTTTTAGCTATTATGAGAAAATAATTCCTTCCTTGAGTTTTTTTAGGGATTTTATCCTCATGCATGTCTATTCACAGTTATATGTACCTCATTTAGTTATAACTAGTGATTGGGAAGTCTTGAGTCAGTATAACTCACTTTGGAGGGTGCGCAAGACTACCTAAATATTTTTTCATCTAATAAGCCTCACTAGAACCTATTGCATTGCATAATCAATTTGAATTTCTTCCTACCCTAATTCAAATTGTATTTCCTATTTATTATAAATCTCTTCATTCAATAAAGCTTGATGTAATTCAAATCTCGCTCATGTTATTGAATTCTCTCTTTTTTGTAATGATTAATGTTCAGAATATTTATTGCATAAATTTATTTATTTTTGATATCTTTCATAGTATTTCTATCTATTTTAGTATCTAGAACAACATGATTAAATTCTACATGGAATTACAGCTACAACGGTGCTAAAAAGTTTGTATAATAGCTTTTATAGGGACCCAATCTTATTAAAGGTTTAAGGAGGCCCAATAAGCTTCACAATGTATGTCCTATGAAGACGTATTCACATACATTGAGAGGATGAAATATGCCCCAAAATATATGAAACATGTGGACTATGAGGACATATGCACATCCTTGATCCACCACTCAATTGAGGAAGACCCTTTTACATCCCTAGAAGAAGAGGTGATCAACGATTTTCTACTATCTATTCAAAAACTTGTGCCAAATCTGGTTCCCATTGAAGAATACCTATATAATGTCTCTTCATACTAAAGATCTATAAAAAAAACTTGTCGCATGAATACTTCCAAAATATCTCCTCATAGTCTAGATCTACAAATTTTAATCCTACAATTCACCTAGTTCCACACAAAAACTTCAATGAGTTTTCTCCATTAGAAGAAAGGAGTGGTCAATGCCCACTATTCAAGCACTTCAAAGTGTTTGGATATATTTAATGGTCTGACATTCACTTCAAAATAATGAGGAGATCAAAAAAATTTGCGAGGATCTTTGAAAAGTCCTTCATCAAGAAGCAATTCACCTAGTTGAGAGATTCTTTGGGAATGGAGGCATCTTTTGAGAAGGTTTCTTAAATCCTTCTTTTCACATTCTCCTTTTTTCTTGGGGGTGTATTTTCCATATTTTTTTCTCTCTTAATTAGTTTTCATAGAATATTGTGTTCATGGATACCTAATATGGTTTCAAATTACCAAGACCCAATTTTTATTTTTTCAGTTATTTCACCTAGTCAGGCTTATGGGGTGTGTTAGAGAAAAAAAATATCGATAGAATCACTCCCCTACCTACTAAATTTCACCATGAATCCATGACTTCATGACTTTAATGGGCCAAACCCCATTCAAATTGACCACATACTTCACCCTAGAGCTTCTTCAAAGATCCTAAGAGAATAACTTACTAGTTTTAGAACTCCTAAAGTCTATTTTAGGATTTGAGGGCCAACAAATTCCTTCAATTAGAACTTACTTTCCTTGATTTGTGGGTCCCATGTTACAAGTTAGAGGTATGGAGTGAATCTATGGAGTTTACTCCACTGTTTAGGGACTTCATTCACCTTATTTTTAGCTATTATGAGGCAATATCACCCTCCTTGAATGCTTTTAGGGATTTTCTCCTCGTGCATGTGCATTCACTTAGTTGACTTAGTTGTATGTTAATGCACTCAATTTCATGTGCGTGATTGGAATTATTGAGCTATTGTAACTTAGTTTGGAGAGTGTGCATGACTAAATAAGGTTCTTTGGCTCTAGTTAAGCCTCACTAGAAACTCTTGCACTAAATGATAAAATTGAATTGCCTTCTAACGTAATTGGAATTTCCTTTCCTATTTATGGTAACTCTCTTCATTCATTGAATCTTGATCTAATACAAAATTCTCTCATGTTATTGACTTCTCTCTTGGTGTATTGATTCATGTTTAGCACATTTGTTACATAAATTTGTTAGGTTGTAGACCTCTTTCATAGTATTTCTATCTTGTTTAGTATCTAGATCCACATGCTTAAATTATACAATTATTGTTCATCTATGTAACAATAAAATAACATCATAAGAAAGAGGATTAGTTCATCTAATGACCTTGTATTTAACATAGCATGATAGTCATCTATAGTTAGTTTTTTTTTTTTAATTATATGCCTCAACTCCTGATTGGGATTACAATTTTGGACCCTATAGAATTTCCTTGAAAGTCTACATGAGACTAGAATGTGTGGGTAATGAAGCATAATATGGAATTCATTTAGTACCATGGTGTTAAAATGGATAGGTCAAATTTTGGCAGGCACATATGGATTCTAATTTAGGTGATTCTTCCACTATTGGAAATCTCTAAGAGTGTAGTATAACATTTTTAATGCCTAGTGTTTCAAGCATCCGTTGTAGCTCATTCAAATCGCTAACCATATCTTATAGCGAATTAATATATTTAATTTCTAGTATATTAGTAGTATAATCATAGAATATTCTGTCAGATTGTAGACAACTA
>LPNX010873962.1:25964-46881 GCA_001517045.1 Pseudotsuga menziesii | reverse complement strand
GATGAGGCATGTGGTCTCTTATGTCTCATCATTTCCAGAGACCTTCTATTTCATATTGATGGATTGTTGCCTCCAAATTAAGTATGGGAGAAACTTCAAGCTTTATTTGGGAATACATATAAGATGAGTGGTCACAAAATAGAGAATGATTTGATTTCACTGAGTCCAAGAAGCTTCGAATCCTTGCAAGTCTACTTCTCCAAATTCAAATAATTGGTTTTGCAGCTAAAACAATGTCGTATTGACAAAGAAGATGAAAAACTAGTCTTAGCCATCCCTTCGAAGCTTGGCCCTGACTACTCAATATTTGTTTCGACCTTCCATGTCACCAAGTTGATAGTTCAAAACTGGAATATTTATTCACTCGAATATTTCATCGAATCCTTGACTCTAGAGCAAGACAAATTGATCTTGATGGGCACCATCAAACTTCCCAAAGATAAAGATTTGGTGAATGGATACTCCAAGGTTGATTCCAAAGGTAATAAGAATGCTAGTAATCCTCGAGATAAAAAAAATGAGACAAGTCCAAGTCTCGTGAGGAGTCCTCAAACTCCAAGAAGAAAAACTTTCAGAAGAAGAAACGTAAAGGTGAAGGTAGCAAGTGTGCATATTGTGGTAAGGTCCTTCATCTTGAGAGCTCTTACATGAAGAAGCAGATAAATATGCTGAAACACATCCTATATAAGAAAAGCATATCCCTTCCTGATGGCGCAAACAATAAGGAAGGATGATCCAGTTTCAAAGAGAAGTAGAGATTCCATGCCCTACTTATAAGAACTGTAAGATCTCATTCATTTATCATTGATACTGGAGCTTCTAGGAACATGATTTCAACAAAGGATTCATTTTCATCTCTTGATGATTCGAAAGGTCTGAAGATTTTGTTGGGAGAAAACTAAAAAAATGAAAGTAAGGGTAAAGGTAGCATTGATTTTGACAATGAATCTTTCAATAATATCTTGTATGTACTAGTTCTTGCTGTTAATCTCTTGTTAGTCTACCAGATGACCCACACTGGGTCTCCTAAAAAGGTTGGTTTCTCTCCCAATGAAGTTCAAATATTTGATATTGTGAATGGTAGACTCATTGCTAAAGGTTTTGTGGATCATAGTTTGAAAGTATATAGGTTCTCACACTTCATGCCTTTCTCTAAACCCTCTTCTCTCCTCACCCATGCCAATGAAGCAAGAAATATTTGGCATAAGAAGTTTGGTCATTTAAATTACAAATATCTTTCATATTTTTGTGAAAAGGACATGGTTTTAGGGCTTCCAAAGATAAATTTTTCCAAAGGAGTCTGATAGGGTTGCATTCTAGGAAAACATACAGACCATAAGTATGAGATAGTTAGTCATGAGTGAAACTCAACACCTATTGAGATCATCCACAATGACATTGCTGGTCCCTTCCCTCAAATTTCCATGAGTCAATCCAAGTATGTCTTAACCTTAATAGATGGTTTTTCCAGGTACTATTGGGTTTCCTTACTTGAAATCAAGTCTGAAATTTTTGGCCTCTTCAACGGTTTTTAAAGCCTTGGTTAAGAACCAATGTGGGAGGAAACTCAAGATCCTCATATATGATAACGGTGACGAATATGTCAAGTCTAAGTTCATTAAATATTTTTAAGATTCGGGCATCCATATGGAACACTCTATTCCTTATACACCTCAACAGAATGGTGCTGCTGAGAGGAAGAATCGAAGCCTCAAGGAGATGGCTACTTGTATGGTGGAGTCTAAGACTTTGCCACCAAGGTTTTGGGTTGAAGTTATAAAATGTGCATCCTACATCCAGAATAGGGTTCCTCACAAGAAAATTTATTTATCTAGTTCTTTCAAATGTTGGAGTGGACACAAGCCTGATGTGTCTCATTTTAGGAATTTTGGCTCAAGGGTACGGGCTAGAATTCCATTGAAAAAAGGAGGTATTTGGAACCCCAAAGTCAATAGTGTCTATTTTTTGGGTATTTTGAAGATTCCAAAGGTTATAAGGTAATAAACATGAGCACTCAAAAATACTTCATTGAAAGGATTGTTCAGTTTGAAGAAGATCCTATGCTAGCAACAGAAATTAGAGTGTTCTTCACCACCTCCACCGTTGATTGTAAGTGAAGAGACTAATAAAATTTATGATTCTGATATGTTTGATAACTATTATTTAATTTCATATCTTAATATCCCCACAAGGCCAAATTTGTAAGTAAATACCATCCAAGCAGTTGGGAAACTAGCTGGGAATCCTAGTGATTCTAGGCGGACTAGATCTCAATTCAAGAGTGCCCTCTTTTTCAAGGACCCTTTATTTGTTGATAAGTGTTTTATATTTATTGAATATGACACACATACATATAAATAATAATTTGAATACCCAATATGGAAAAAAACCATGAAGGATTAATTTCATTCGCTCCAAAAGAATAACAAATAGGAACTAGCCATTCCCCCCCTAGGGAGAAAACTAGTCAAGTGTAGATTGGTGTTAAAAAATAAATTTGTTGTTGATGGATATACTCTAAAGAATAAGGTAATTTTAGTGGAAAATGGATTCTCCAAATTCCAAGGAATTTACTACAACGAGGCCTTTGCACCATTTGCAAAGATGGACTCCCTAAGACTAGTTTTGGCCATTGCAGCTTCCAAGCAGTGGGAGGTACATCAAATGGATGTAAATAGTGTACTTATACTTGGTTATATGAAATAAGAATATATATGAAGCATATAGAAGGTTTTGTGACTAATCCATCTCTTGTGTGCATGTTGAAGAAATCACTGTATGGGCTAAAATAAGATTCCAAAGCTTGGTATGCCAAGATTGATGGATTTTTTATATCATTGAACTATTGTAGATGAAAGATTGATCAAAATGTATATTTTAAGTTGATTAATGGTTATTTAATCATTATTGTATTGTATTTGGATGACCTTCTGATCACAAAAAGTTCCAAGAAAGCAATTGCCTCTTTTAAGAGTGCAATGAACCATGCCTTCTCTATGACTGATTTGGCATTGTTAAGCCAATTTTCGGGGCTTGAAATTTCTCTATCAGATCTTGGAATCAAGGTAAATCAATCCAAGTATGATTAATATATGTTTAACAAGTTCAATATGAATTAATTCAAGCCAAGAAAGACTCATTTACTCTCAGAAGTTAACCTTGAAGAAGTGCAATCAACTCCATTAGTAAACAATACCCTGCATAGGAAACTAGTTGGTTGTCTTCTTTATTTGACTCATACTCGACTTGATATATCTTATGCAGTGAGTGTGTATTCCAAACACATGGATCAGCCTCATGACATCCATTTTAGGGAAGTGAAGAGAATCCTAAACTTTGTACAAGGAATAAAAACTCATGGGATTCACTATGTTGCACAATCTAGCCTAGAGTTAATTGGTTTTACTAATTCTGATTGGGAAGGTGAGAACACTAATAGAAAATAAAATTTTGGATATGTGTTTATTCTTGTAGATGGATGAAACAGTTGGTCAAGTAAGAATCAAATTGAAATTGCACTTTAATCTATAGAGGAAGAATACAAAGGAGTTGTGAATGCAATTACTCAATGTTTGTGGTTGTAGGAAATACTTGGAGAGTTTGGGATCGATTTTAAGACTTCTACAATAATTTATTATGAAAACCAAAGTACCATTAAAATCTCAACTAATCCAGTAATGATGCAGCAAAACAAACACATAGATATCCACATGCACTACATCGGAGGACTTGTGCATGATGGGTTCATTGCTCTTCTCTATGGCACATCATCTGAGCAAATTGCAAACATCTTCACCAAGGTGTTTTCTGAGAATACTTTAAACAATCTCAAATAATTGTTGGGGATATCTGATCATGTGGTGAATACTAATTGAAGACAATATTTCTTACAATTTTTTTCATGTCCATGTTTAAGGGAGGATTTTCCCCTTGTGGCTTTTCCTCTTTCCTTGTTTTGTATGGACACGCAGTATGTAAAGGGTGACTAAGCCTTGTTGCTAGGCCCTATATATATTATATTTTATAATATTGTACATAAATTCAGGCTTAAGAGGGGGTCTTGAAATAATCAAAACCCATTCCTATACTTACGATAAAATAATTAATCTTTTTGATTAATTTCCTAGGTCCTATACTAGCTAGTTTGCATACACTTCTATTTATGTGGTTAGGATTGACCAAAATACCTCTTGGAGCACTTTGGAAATATTCTGGATAATATTCTTCCAATTAATATACTTCCTGGTTTACTAAGTGTGCATTCCTGCCTTATCCATATTTTTCCATCTTTTCTACAGTTTTAAGGAAAAAGCTAAAGCTAGTTTTTAGGTAGGCTTCCTTGATTTTTGCAATAAATCACCTTCCTCTTCTTAATCATCTAAAATCATGATAAATTCCAATTTCCTTCACTTATTAGTTGTACCTACTCATTCAACAAATTGGTGAGCATCCTGGCTGGTTTGTAAAGTGCTTTATGCACCTATGGGGGATTTTGACTAGTTTAATAAGCATTCTTTTGTACTGATTTGAATAACATATTTATTCTTTTGAATACTTGGAGTATATACATTATGATATTCCTATATCTATTTAATGATTTCTGGTATAAATTAATATCAACAACAGTTTGTGTTATTCAACATATTTAGTCTCTTTTTGAGTGTTTCTTGCACAATTTTCATGCAATTTTGTGAGTTCAATTTATCTAAGCTTCGGCTTAATTTCCACAGTGAGCTAGTTCTAATGGACGTCAATGTTTCTAAAATTCACCAGACTTGTCATGATATCATTAAGATGCTACAAAAATAAATTAAATTACCACAAAATTGGATGATTACAAACAAGAAAGTCAATGCATATATTTATATTGTTCTTAGTTCAAGTTTAGTGATGGTCAATAGCATATGTGCATAGACTAGAAATGTGGCTTAAATAATTCCATTGATGTCTACACAAGATGGTTCAATGTATCTTGGTTGAGCACAATACATTCCAATTATCTTGGATGCATCAAGGTCAATAGATGTTGGTTTCATTAAATCTAAAAGCATGAAGAGGAGGTGGAAGTGACAAAGGTGGTGAAGGGAATAAGTGTTGAAGCCAAGAAGTGGTGGCCATGGATGTGAATTTGGAGGTGGTTGTGAAGTGTGTTGTTGCATTTATTGCAATAATTAAATGATTATGATCCACCTTGTTATCTCCCAAAATAAATTTATTTTGATAGTAGGAATAATCAAACTTGTGTAATGAAAGATATGAGTATCACTGACAATTTGAAAGCCTCTGTTTTCTATTTGGATGAAAATTTTACAAGTTATAGCTTTCAGTGGCTTAGGCAAGGACTATTATAGCTCATTAGACATCGAAAATCTATGTTTTAGCGGCTAAACAGTTGAACGCGAGCCAAAGGTGAACCACTGAAAGCAGTCCAAGCAAGCAGAGTCAAAGTAACACTTTCGGTGGCTTAGGCTAGACTACAGAAAATGCATTAGCCACCGAAAAGGGTTACTTTCAGTAGATTAGAGAGAGGAACAAGAAGGGTTTTAACCACTAAAAGCAAGTGGCGAGCAGCGTTGGGAAAACTGCATTTGGTGTCTTAGGTGAGGCTCGAAATGGATCATTAGCCATCGAAAAGCATCTCTTTCAATAGATTAGAGAAAGGTTCAATGCATATACTAACCACTGAAAGAAGGAAGATAAGAATCGGGTGAAAACCACTTTCTACGGTTTAGGAAAAAGCTAGGGCATTTCATTAACAACCGAAAGAATAGGTTTTCGGCAGTTAAAAAGGTTTTTTGACGAGGTCGTTATCTGCTGAAAGCAGGAGTTCACCACGACGATGGGGTAAAAGTTTCAACCACTTAAGCAAGAAATACAACACTTCGTTAGCCACCAAAATCCAGCTTTTCAGTGGCTAGCTGACAAACTCCCGGAGGATCTTAACCACCGAAAGGGAAAAATAAGGAAATGGTTAGGAAACTGTCACATCTGACCCCGTCAGCAAGATAAATGATCATTTATGAGCGTGATTAACCACCGAAAATATCTGGAGCTGCATGACTGTGTGGGGAAATGAGTAAAAAGGGTCATTATGCAATTGGAAAAGGACTGATTTGACTAGAAACCCTCGGTCTCCCTCCTCATATTCAAAAGATCATAAAAAATCCTATCGAATACTCTGGATGATGTAGGTTACGATTACATGGGAAAGTAGATCTAGAGGATCAACTTTCTATCATCATTTGGTGACCTCAGCCTCCATAATGATAGAAAACCCTCATAATCAGTTCCAAGAGACTCCATCGAATTTCATTTTCGAAATTAGCATTTTCTCCACCAGAAAAACTAGCTTTGAAAGAGCATACTGTATGCAAGACTGAAACCTATTTTGTAGGTACCCAGGAGATACACTGATCAAGATGAAGAGGAGTGGACCAAATCTCACATAGGAGCTAGGTGATATCAGTTACTTAGAAGCACATCCAGAGGTCTGCAAACATTTTCAAGAGGCGGGCTGTTACAAGTTCTATGAAAAAATACAAAGCTTCCATCAGTAGGCATTTGAAGCTTTTTCCCTCTCATTTGATGGTTCAAAAGCAGTCATAGGAAAAGAGGAGTTTCTCATAGATGAAGCACTAATCACTAAGGTAATAGAACTCCCTTCCACAGGAGATAAATGGTTCAATACCACCATACCAAAATAGGTGGAATTCAGGTCTTACCTTAAGCCTGAGCATAGATGAAGGGTATGGAAGAAGAGTGTGCCATCATCATGGCTAGAAGAGAACTGGAAACAGCTGCTAAAGCACATTGTGTTCTACTTAACCTATGAAGGGAGATATAATATAGCAATGATCTACCATTTCAAGCTCATGAATCACTTCACAGGTAAAATCCCTCTCAATCTTCCCTTTTATTTACACAGAAGTCTAGGTAAGATGGCACATCAAGTAAAATCCCAGCCATCCAAGATTGCTGGTAGGATGTCCCACCAAGGCCTTATCCAGTTATTTGTCCAGGATTTGTTGAAGAGAAGAAATATGTCTTGGCCTTATTTTCTATTCTGGAATGTCTTTGAGACAGGCTTTCAGCCATAGGAGAAAAGGAAGTCTCGTGATAAGAAATCCAGCACACCAAGGAGTGGGAGAAGAAGGAGGAGGGCCATTTCACTAGCAACAGCAACAGAACAACCTCCCTCCTATTCCAAGACCAAGAAGGGAAAAAGGATCTTGGAATTCAGTGAGAAGGGTGAGGAGGTAGAAGCACATCCTGAGAATATCTTAAATCTACCCTATTCATATTTTGAGGAAGAACAAGAAGAGGATGCAGTGCTAGATCTGCAAATTGTACCATTTTCTGAAGCATTTCCATCCCTCACACCACAAGAGGAAGAGGAACCAGCAGAAATGGCTTCCTCCAGCAAGCCTAAAATTCAAAAGATCAATCAGCTACTGAGGCAGGTTTATGAAATGGAGGTCTTGGAAAGACAACTAAAGAGAAATAATGAGACATTTACCAGGAGGAACAAGCTATAGCACAAGTCCTACCTAGAGCAGAGAGAAAGATACATTTTCTTAAAAAGGCTGAACAAAAGATACTTGAAGGACAATACCATATTATACAGGATGGTTAGGCTCCAAAGGCTGCAGCTAAAGGAAGCCAAAACAAACCCTAGCAGCCACCTTGCCTTATCAACCTTAGTTTAAGCAGCAGTTAGTCTCTAGCCTCCTGAAGCTAGCCAAGGCGCTATTAATACTCCTATCACAAAGCCTGCAGAAGAGGAAGGCTGAGCAAACAGGCCTAAAAGGACATTTTTGAAGGAAACCTAATATTTTTTACAAAACAAGGCTTTCGGCGGCTTAAGTGAACACTGGGGAAATTCATTAGCCATTGAAAGTGCCACTTTTGGCAGCTAACGATTCCCATAGACTGGCCTCTTAACCATCGAAAGCAAACAGAGGATTAAAGGCAATTTTTTGCATACAGGATCGGTTTTGGGAAACTACAAATGGTTCATGGACATAATCTAAATATAAAAGGCACTGAGGGAAGCATTAGAAAAGGGTCATGTGAGATCCACTATGACATAACAACATGAAAGGACACCAACCCTAGCTGTCAAAGAGAAATCGGTGGTTTAACTGGTAGAGGACCAATAGCAGTAGTCACCAACAATTACTTCAATTATTTAAATATTCATTCACTGAACTAAATATTCATTATAGTTAGACAAGTAGTTAGTTAGGGTTTCAAACCCTAATTTGCAAAAACTATCACATTTGTTTATTTTTGTAAAAAACAGATTCAGGTTTTACGATATATATATTTTGTAAAAGGCTATAAAGCCTAAGACTAATTTTATAAAAAGGGTTCGACTTCGGGGATTTATAAACCTATACTATTGTCAGCTTCTCATTTTGCTCATTCTTGAATATAAGCTCTTTTGTTATGATTTGTTCATCCTTCATCTCTGTCTTTACTATACTTATGCCTAAATGTGTATTTAGGTTACTTTCAAGTTGATTAATAACTAATAGTTGTCATCCTATTGGTGTGTTAATGTGATTTGATTTATAAGTACCATCCTTATCATGATCTAGCCATTTATATGCATCTGTTTTGTATGTAAATATGCTAGCTTGATGAGTTCTCCATGTCTGCACCTTATTGTCAACTTCTGAATAGTTGTAACTAAAAGCCTTGTAATTGAGTGATTTTCATGCATGTCTTGGAGTGGAAGGTTATATAGGTCACCTGACTTGATCCATATCAGAAAACCCTAAAAACATTTTAAAATACCAGGCATCCTTGAGCTACAAGCTAGAGGAGTTTCCTGGAGTGATAACACACCTCTTTGTCAAAGGCCAGAGCTATGCATAGATCTAAGCACTTCTTATAATTAATCCAACAAAAAAGAATTAAAACACAAATGCATCAACAAAAACCGATACTTTTACTTAAGAAGCATTGAATTTTTTTTCTCGAAAAATGATAAGCCTGCAATAAGACGTCAAAGATTCCAACCAATGAGAACAATTTATGAAGTTAATTAAAAAATAATCTTATTTGATTCCTATGTAAAACTATAAAAATCATAGAAAATATTAAAAATTAACTATAAACTAATTAGAATTCAACGATGAACTCATTGCAATATTACTTTCGATAGAGACCACCACCACTACCACCACCTAATAATAATAATAAAAACCATACTACAATATTCATTAACTATTCATTAAAAAAATGAAAATAGAAAAAAGGTTTATTATACATTCTTTAATTATTCACTTATATATTGTCTTAGTAGTAATTCCTATGTCAACATGAATCTAAAGTATTTAGTTTATTTTATATAAAACAGTTGTCAACTTATGAACAGTTGTAACTAAAATCCTTGTAATTGAGTGAGTTTCATGCATGTCATGAGAGTGGAAGGTTATATAGTTCATGTGACTTTTTCCATATTAGAAAACCCTAAAAACATTTTAAGTTACAAGGCATTCTCAAGATACAACCTAGAGGAGTTTCCTGAAGTGATAACAAATTGGCATTGTTGCCGGGGAAAGGAAACTGAAGCTCAACTTCCTTGGGAGACGACATAGATCCTTGCTTTGATGAGAGATAAAGCTTGGACACTCTTCTAGTTGTAATCATCTACCTAGCGACTCCATTGAAATAAGGTGGCTTCAAGAAGACCAAGTACTAGAGAAAACCCTAAAGGGCCACCAACAACACCTATTTTAGATCCAGAAGAAATTTTGAGAAGATATATGGCTTTACTAAGACAGACCAGCAGTACTGCACAAAAAGCCACATCAGGTATTTCAAGAAATTTTTCTGTTATTATTTATTCTGCTGAAACACTTAATTTTCAGGAATTTATAGATACATCATAAAATCCTAGGGTTTGGGCATCTTCAAGCACTATTGATTGTGAAGATCCAATCCCTGGTGACTCCACTACGATAAGTATACCACTTTCTCAACAAGTACCTTCATCATTGATGCCTTCCTCAACCCTGTCCATACCCATTTCCAAAATGGTTGCCCCTCAAATGACCAAAATGGGAAGGATCCTGGTAGCTAGGTATGCCCCCCTAAATTTGTCGAATCCCCTCTCTACCATGCCTACTAGAGATTATCTCAAGTGTATGCCTAAGTTCATAGGAGAAGGGGATTTCACAGCTGAAGAACATCTAGAGGCATTTTACAGCTATGCTGAGAATATTAACATAGAGCAAGAAGATGTATGGACTAGGGTTTTTTTGCAAAGCCTAGATGGTCAAGCTAGGAAATGGTTTAAGGAATTTCCTGCTGGATCAATGGCAGGAATTGAGTCCCTAGATGACATTTTCCTAAAGCATTGGGGAGAAATGAGATACCACCTCTACTATATCACAGAGTTCAGCAGCCTTAAAAGAGAAAATGGGGAGTCTGTCTCCAACTTCACCAAGAGATTCAATAATATGTACAGCAAGATCCCCACTAAAATCAAGCCCACTAATACCTCGGCTAGGATAACTTATGTTATTGCCTTTGACTCTGACTTCTTCCTACTTCTCATAGAAAGGAGGTCTGCCTCCTTATCACTCATGCAGGATGCTTCCCTAGATAGAATCAAACATTTTGGCATCTCAAAAGGTCAAATGGAAGATAGACACGAAGAAGCAGCCAACAGACCCTATTGGGTCTTCTTCATCAGAGAACAATATTGACAAAATGACAAAATGATTAGATCACCTAACTGTTGAAATGTCTAAATTGAGGGACCAAGGACAGATACCTGTAAGGGGTAAAGGGTCAGGAGACTTTTCTCCTCGAAACCATAATTTTATCCCTTATAGAAAAGGAAACCCCCCAGTTCATATTCTCAGAAGGGAGAGCAATCAAGTGGAAGATCAAAGAATAAAAGCTCCATTTTAAAACGATCTATTAGAAGAAGAGCCAGAATTCATTGAAGAAGAAGGAGAAGGAGAAGACAACATCCACTGCATGGAGGATGGGGTGGACTATTCTTTTCTGACACAGGTGAAATATGAGGAATCCCTAATTGATGAGCAGATCACTGAAGAGGTTGTATATCAGGTTGATGGTCAGGGACGGTACAATATGAGGTCTAGGCTAGTTGCTCCTCTCAAGAAGAATGTTGGGCATGTCAAGTAGCCTGTTGCACCAGCCAAAAAGGTCACTGTTTTACCAAAGAAAGGGGTTGTCATATCCAAAGCATTTCAGAAACCAGCACCTTCAGCCATTCCTAATCAGGTCCAAATCAAATTTCCAAGGCATGAGGTGAGATTTCTAGATAGGCTACATTATTCTTTCAACCTTGAGTCAGAAATTCAAAAACTGAAGATCCCTTTCCCATTAATTGAGATAATGAAAAATGATGCATTCAAGTCTTCCATTTTGAATTCCCTTCAGCCAAAGATGCATATTGACACTGAAATTAGAGGAAATTTCAACTCAAAATGGGCCTCCTAAAATGAACTACTAAAATAATAGTTAAAATAATAAAATAATATTTATTAATTTTGGAGGAAGAAAAGAAAAAAACTACTTTTTTGTTTGTATTTTTGACATATCTCCCCGTGGTTTTACTCAAATTTCGATCGGGAGAGCTCGTTGGATGTGGAATTTAATTCCGCATCCAATGAGTACCCACTTGGCATACTTTTGACGGACCCCTCTACCCCAAAAATAAGAAATACCTGAAAAAACAAAATGATGATGTCATCATTCCATTTTTTCAGGTATTTCTTGTTTTTGGGGTAGCGGGGTCTGTCAAAAATATGCTGAGTGGGTACTCGTTGGATGCAAAATTTAATTCCACATCCAACGAGCTCTTCTGATCGAAATTTGAGTAAAAACACGGGGAGATATGTCAAAAATACAAACAAAAAAATAGGTTTTTTTATGATACCTATCCCCAAATTTATATTAAAAAAGTGTTTAAGACCTATACGGTATTTAAAATTTAAATCAATTTCATTGGCTAACACATGATGACATGGAATTTGAATAAAAGTTAAAAGGCCCATTTTGAGTTGAAATTTCCTCTAATGATTTGTTAACCTACAAGATGACAAGCATGTTTTAACCCTAGGCCCCATGATCGAACACATAAAGGACTCATTCCCTCCTTTCTACATATCCTTGAATATCCATGATAAAATCCTCCATAACTGTCTGTTGGATTCAGGAGCCTTTCATAACCTAATTCCAAAGGCTGTGATGGATGAGCTTGGCCTCACCATCATGAAGCCTTACCATGACTTATTTTCCTTTGACTCCAGAAAATTCAAGTGCTTAGGCCTCATCAAAGACCTCGTTGTGAACCTAACTCAGCTACCTTCAAAAAGCCTCATGATGGACATTGTAGTGGCTGATATCCCTCCAAAATTTGGTCTCTTGTTGTCTCGATCATGGAGAAAAAGGATAGGTGGCACCCTTCAGATGGATCTTACATATGCCACTATCCCCATGTTTGGAGGAGAGACTAAGAGGCTATACCAAGAAAATGAGTTGGCCTACATCATAAGCAAGGAGAGCAATTCAGTGAATCACCCCATCTATGCAGTGGACATTGATTTTGGGTCATGTATTTTGTAAATAGATGATTCTTGGCAAACACCAGTCTAGCTTAGTAAGCCCACCTATCAGCAGCCCGAAGAAGTGACCACAGCGATCTGGAACATGTATTTTGATGTTGCAGGTGCAGGTGTAGCATTGATCTCCACATCCAAGCAAAACATTCATCTGTCTTATAAGCTTGATTTTAAAACCACTAACAATATAGAAGAATATGAAGCCTTGCGGCGAGGAGTTAAAGCTTCCAAGGAGATGGGGATCATGTGCATGAGGATTTTCGGAGATGCAAACCTCATTATACAGCAGGTCAACAACACTTTTTAGATAGAAAACATCAAACTAAAGGCCTATAGGTATGAGGTATGGAAACTTAGAGACTCCTTTATGCGTTTTGAACTTTCATATACACCTCGGGATTTGAATCACCTAGATGATTCCTTGGTTGTCTCTGCAAGTCTGTACATTCCTCCTTTACCTCCTTAGCTCATCTATGATGTTCAGGTTAAGTACAGACCTTCCCTACAAGATAATGTCAAATTTTGGAAGGTGTTTGAGAATGATGAAGAGCTTAGTAAATTCCTTCAACTAGTGGATGACTTCTCTGATATGCACATAGACCAGGAAAACCTAAACATGGAAGAATCCAAGCAGCTCAAGTCGAAAGATAAATTGGCTAATCAGAAAATTGTCCAATTACCCAACAACTACATACCTCTAGGTCTAGTACCACTAGAAGAGTTGTTTGATCACAATGACATCCCTTTTAAGCCTGCCAAAAAAGATCTAGATCCTGTTGTCCAAGAGCAAAGCATAGGTAGCCAAAGCCATCCAAAATTGATAAATATTTCCACTAAATTGAATGCTAATTAGAAGTCAAGTTTTGCAACCTGATAAAAGAGTTTGCTGATGTCTTTGCATGGGAGTACAGTGACCTGAAAACCTATGACACCAACATCATCCAGCACAGGATTCCTTTGGATAAGGACACCATCCCTTTCAAGCAAAAGTTGAGATCCATTAGTCCTCTCCTATTTCTAGTAATTGAAAAAGAAATCCATAAGCTCCTCAAAGCCAAGATCATAATCCCCCTCAGGTATTCCAAGTGGATTGCAAACCTAGTAGTGGTAAGGAAGAATAATGGGGAAATCAGGTTGTGTGTGGATTTTAGAAAACTAAACAAGTGTTCCAAGAAAGACAACTATCCACTGCCTAAGATGGAAGACCTGTTGCAGAAAGTCTCAGGGGCTAGTGTTATGTCCTTCCTAGATGGCTTATCTGGATACAACCAAGTTGTTGTGCACCCTGATGACCAAGAGAAGAGTGCCTTTACCACCCCCTGGGGCACCTTCATGTATGTTAAAATTCCATTTGGGCTAATGAATGTTGGGGCTACTTTTCAGAGAGCCATGGACCTAGATTTTGTAGGGATAAAAAGTAAATTTTTGCTCATATATTTGGATGACCTAACAATTTACTCTCATAGCCATGATGACCACTTGCAGCATTTAAGGAAGGTATTTCTGAAGTGCAGAAGGTATGGAATATCACTTAACCCTAAGAAGTCCCAGTTTGTACTCAGTGAGGGAAAAATCCTAGGCCACATAGTCTCAGCTGAAGGTGTAAAGATCGATCCGATAAGGGTGGAAGCTATCCAAAAGCTATCAATACCGAGGTTAAAAGGAGACATTCAGTCCTTTTTAGGCAAGATAAACTTTGTCAGGAGGTTCATCCCTAATTTCTCTGAGCCGTTAAAGCATATAACAGTCATGCTAAAAAAAGAGTCAGAAATCAAATGGAATGACCATGCAAGAAAATCTTTTGAAGACATTAAGAAGGCTATCATGGAGGCCCCAACCCTAATTAGTCCTGACTACACCAAGAGTTTTTACATTTTCTCTTTTGCATCCTATGACACAGTGGCAGATGTACTATTACAAAAGAATGATGATGGTCTTGATCATCCAATTGCATTCTTCAGCAAAACCTTGAGAGATGCTGAGCTAAAGTATGATCCAATTGAGAAATAGGCTTATGCTCTCATAAAATCTTTGAAGACTTTCAGAATTTATATTCTCCATGCCAAGGTCCTTGCATATGTCCCTTCAACTACTATGAAGGATGTTTTGACTTAGCCTGACATTGATGGGAAGAGAGCTAAGTGGATTTCCAAGCTCATTGAGTTTGATATAGAGGTGAAACCCACTAAGCTGGTGAAGGGACTAGGTTTGGCCAAACTCATGGCCAAAGAAAACTGTGAACTGATGGGAATAAACTTCACATATGTAAAATCAGCAAAGGTGCATACTGCGGTAGCATCAGAAGTAGATGAAGATCAGAAGTACATTCGATTAGTAGCTTAAAACATATCTTCATGTGAGTGGTACTCAAGTATTATTCATTTTTTGCAAAAATTAGAAGTTTATCCTGATCTCACTCCTAACCAAGCACAAGCTCTTAAGTTAAAATATGTTAAGTTTTGCATAATTAACAAACTGCTATACTGGAAAGATCAGTCTGGAGTTTTGTTAAGGTGTATAGATAAAGAGGAAGCATAGCAGGTCATGCACCACTTTCATTCCAGCACATGTGGGGGCCACCACTATTGGAAAACCACAACCCACAAGATCTTAAGAGCATGATACTATTGGCTAGTCCTCTTTTCTGATGTATGCAATTTTGTAAGCTCCTGTGACCAATGCCAAAGATTTATAGGGAAGCAGTAGCTCAAATCCTTACCCCTTAGGCCTATTATGGTGAATGGGCCTTTCCAGCAATGGGGTATGGATTTCATAGGTGAAATAAATCCATCTTCCAGTGGACAGCATAAATGGATCTTAGTAGCCACTAACTACTCTACCAAATGGATAGAAGCAGTACTCGCCAGGAATGCCACTCATCAAGTCATCATCATATTTTTATATGAGAATATCTTTAGCAGGTTTGGCTTCCCAATAAGGTTGGTAACTGATAATGCACCAGATTTTAAAGTTGGGGCATTAGTTAACATGTGTGAGTCAATGGGCATTCAACTGGTGCATTCCACCTCCTATTATCCATAAGGAAATGGCTTGGCTGAGTCATCCAACAAAATTTTAGTCGGGATCATCAAGAAACTACTGGAGACAAATCAGAAAAGATGGGATTTAAAGCTTAAGTTTACTTTATGGGCTGATAGGGTAACAGAAAAAAGATCCATAGGGACTTCTCCATTCAAGCTAGTTTATGGTACCGAGCCCATTTTTCCTATCCAGCTCATTCTTCCAGGAAAATGAAGATGAACCAAATGATATGGTGAGGAGGATGATGGACTTGGTGGAGTTACAGCAAATCAAAGAGCAAGTTATAGGAAGATTAGAATCCCATCAACAGAGGATAAAGGGCATGTTTGACAAAAGAGCAAAAGTAGACAACTTCCAGGTTGGAGATTGGGTCCTCAAGTGGGATGTTGTCAGACAGGAGAAGGGAAAACATGGAAAATTTGACTCCTCGTGGATTGGCCCTTTTGTAATATCCTAGGTACATAAGAATAACACCTTCAAATTGCAGAATCTGGAAGGGGAAGAGGTATTTGATGGCCCGGTGAATGGGCATTTTTTAAACTCTACTTTATTTGAGGCTCTGAGGCCTTATTATTGTAAATTAGTAGATAGTAGGTTGTTTTTGCTTACAGAATAAACTCCATGCCCAATGGAATAGTAAATGATAGTGTTAATTTATTTAGTTACTTGTAGGGAAGGCATTTTGGTCTAGGATTATTACGACCTCTCTGGGAGGTTCCCATCCCCAAGTAGGAGCTAGATGTTATCTCCCAAAATAAATTTGTTTTGATTGTAGGAAGAATCGAACTTGTGTAATGAAAGATATGAGTATGACTGACAATTTGAAAGCCTCTGTTTTTTATTTGGATGAAAATTTTACAAGTTATAGCTTTCGGTGGTTTAGGCGAGGACTATTATAGCTCATTAGCCACCAAAAACCTATGTTTCGGTGGCTAAACAGTTGAACACAGGGAAAAGATGAACCACCGAAAGAAGTCTGAGCAAGCAGAGTCAAAGTAACACTTTCAGTGGCTTAGGTGAGACTACAGAAAACTCATTAGCCACCGAAAAGGGTTGCTTTCGGTAAATTAGAGAGAGGAACAAGAAGGGTTTTAACCACCGAAAGCATGCGGCGAGTAGCATTGGGAAAAGTACACTCAGTGGCTTAGGCGAGGCTCAGAACGGTTCTTTAGCCACCAAAAAGGGTCACTTTTGGTAGATTAGAGAAAGGTTCAATGCATATGCTAACCACTGAAAGTAGGAAGATAACAATCGGGTGAAAAGCACTTTCGGTGGTTTAGGAGAAAGCTAGGGCATTTCATTAACCACCGAAAGAACAGGTTTTTGGCAGTTAAAAAGGTTTTTCGACGAGGTCATTATCTGCCGAAAGCAGGAGTTCACCATGGCAACATGGTTTTGATGGCTTAAGCAATAAATACAACACTTCGTTAGCCACCAAAAGATAGCTTTTTGGCATCTAGCTGACAAACTCCCAGAGGATCTTAACCAGCGAAAGCGAAAAATAAGGAAACGGTTAGGAAACTATCACATCTCACCCTGTCAGCAAGATAAATGATCATTTGTGCACGTGATTAACCACTGAAAAGATCTGGAGTTGCATGAATTTTGGGGAAATGAGTAAAAAGGGTCATTATGAAATTGGCAAAGGACTGATCTGACTAGAAGCCCTCAATCTTCCTCCACCTATCCAAAAGATCATCATAAATCCCGTCGAATAATCTGGCTGATGTAGGTTACAATTACATGGGAAAGGAGATATAGAGGATCAAGCTGCTATCATCATTTGGTGACCTCAACCTCCATAATGATAGAAAACCCTCATAATCAGTGCCAAGAGACTCCATCGGATTTCATTTTCGAAATTAGCATTTTCTCCACCAAAAAAACTAGCTCTGAAAGAGCAGCCTGGTAAAGCATGCTGTATACAAGACTGAAAACTGTTTTGCAGGTACCCAGGAGATACACCCATCAATATGAAGAGGAGTGGACTAGCTCTCAAGCAGGAGCTAGGTGATATCAGTTACTTATAAGCACATCTAGAGGTCTACAGACGTTTTCAAGAGGTGGGTTGTTACAAGTTCTATGAAAAAATACAAAGCTTCCATCAGCAGGTGGCTGAAGCTTTTTCCCTCTGATTTGATGGTTTAAAAGTAGTCATAGGAAAAGAGGACTTTCTCATAGATGAAGCACTAATCACTGAGGTGATAGAACTCCCTTTGACAGGAGAGAAATGGTTCAAGATCACTATACCAAAAGAGGTGGAATTCAGGTCTTACCTTAAGCCTACGCATATAGGAATGGTACGGAAGAAGAGTGTGCCATCATCATGGTTGGAAGAGAACTGGAAACAGCTGTTGAAGGCCATTGTGGTCTACTTAACCTATGAAGGGAGATATAATATATCAATGATCTACCATTTCAAGCTCATGAATCACTTCACAGGTAAAATCCCTCTCAATATACCCTTTTATTTACATAGAAGTCTAGGGAAGATGGCACATCAAGTAAAATCTCAGCCATCCAAGATTGCTAGTAGGATGTCCCACCACGGCCTTATCCATCTATTAGTCCAGGATTTGTTCAATAGAAGAAATATGGTTTGGCCTTATTTTTTGTTTTGGAATGGCTTTCAGACAGGCCTTCAGCCAGAGGAGAAAGGGAACTCTCCTGCCAAGAAATCCATCACACCAAGGAGTGGGAGAAGAAGGAGGAGGGCCATTTCCGCAGCAGCAGCAAGAGAACAACTGTCACATCCCCATCCCTTATCCAAATGGATAAGAGGATGCGACGAACACCCCAAACAACAATAATGGGCAAATCGCCCCATGAACATGATCAGACAACAATGCTGAAATTAAATGCTTAAACATGATACATACTACAAGGAATAAAACGTAAATAGCCAGATGCATGATCATAACCAGATGCTCAAAGTCTTAAACAGTCATCATACAAAGATGCATAAAACATACAGAGATGCACAATTACTCAGCATTTAGCAGAAGCAACACACACATTCCAACATTTAGCATGTTCATAATTCCTCATGAAATAGTAAATTCACAGGTGTAATTAATTATCATGCGCATCGGAATTAACATGCATTCATACAAGCATTCATTCATATTCATCACATTCATTAACAGGGACTATAATTGCAAAAGTCAAATAGACAAGATTGCTTATATTTTTAATGAAGAACTCGCCCCACAACCAGCTACGTCGCTGCAACGTTCCACCCAACCATAGGCCAGCGTGCTCATCAATCTCTCAGCAACAATGCCACCCCCGAGCTGGGCATGATTCATCCAAGGATAAGGGTCAATGTAGGCTTACACATAGCCAAGGGACCAAATCAGTCAAACCAACACAGCTGGGTTTATCAGGCCATCAACCGATCGGCCAAGCCAGCACAGTCCAAGGTACAACCACTACATACCCGCAGCAACACAATCCCTTCACAGCACCGTGAAGAAGGAAAATACAACCAGGGATAATCCCAAACAAAAGATGAGCACAGCTCAAGTCCACAAGACAACACAGAGTTGTTCTTGGCCCTAACGTGGCCAAAACAACTCAGCAACAGCACCCAAACCAGGGTATATCAGCAGCCCAAACTCACCATGAATGATGGCCACAACCCACAGTCTCAAAACAAAGGAGAAGCCAAGCTTCTAGCATGGACAGAAGCAGCACTCCTAGCATAGACATGGGAAAAATCAGCTGACAATTGTGGCAATCAACAGCCAACTAATGTCCACAAACCCACAGCACACAGCCCCTCAACACAAACACTAGAGAATGACACATCCCATGCAAACATGGAAGAGACACACACGCAGTCCACAATTGAAGAAGAAATCGGACTCACAACCACATCCAAAAATCATGGGAAGAATAACAACAACCCAAAACATGGGTGAAATCAACAGCAAGCCGCATACACAGCAGAAATTCATGCCCACGAGGCTGCTCTCCCAGCTCGCTGCATGTGCAAAACCAAAGAGGGAACCCCCGACCAGTGCGTGAGGAAGACAGATTCGACCCCTGCATGAGGATGAGAAACTTCCTACTTTTGTGCACGGATGAACAGACCACGATAGGTTACGAACAGCCCATAGAGAGCACGCGCGGTGAGGAGCCCGACCAGCTGCCTGCGTGAGGATGAAAACATACTTCAGCTCCTGTGTGAGCATGAACCAACTAGGGAAGGAGTGGAGTGAATGGAAGGTCGTGGAAGAATGTTTCTTCTTCCCCACGCAAGAGAAGAGGAAGTATGCTGGTGGAGTGGGTACGTGGGCAAGGATGGACAGTCCTGCCACAACCACCACCACTCAGCATTAACTGCCCCCAACTACCTCAACAAAAACAATAAAGAGGTTGACAAGGGTGAGACAAGGGAAGATGGCAAATTAAACAAGAGTAACACATGGGTTTCCCCCATAGATCAAGGTTTGACATCCCCCACCCCCTTATCCTTTGGAATCATGCCCTTTTCATTCAACGTTGCACTGTCGTAGCTGGTTGTGGTTTATTTTTAATTGATGTTCATATTTACATGATGCCAAATTATAATGTGCTACATAGCATGATAGACCATCGAAAACTACCCCTATTGCCGAAACATACACAACCAAATCGAAGGTGGGGATTTTGCCTTAGCTCCTCACCATGATTAATTACAATATATGCATCATCCAAACGGGGTCAAAACCGGGGTGTGACATTCCCCTTCCCCTTGGAATAACACCGTCCTTGGTGTTCCATTAGATATATACAATACATATACAATTGCACATCAAAATTTCAAAATTTGCAGATCTGTTCCACGTTCAACCATCTACTTTGAAAGTTCACGATCAAGTCCCTCAGCTTCCAAGGAATTGTCCTGTTGGTTCTCAGCTTCCAGCTCATCATGAAGTCTAGGAACTTTGTGGCTATTTCCCTCATCGTGTTCCTTCATTGGGCAGTCCCGACGTAAATGATGTCCTCCGCATTCCCAGCATTTCATTGGATGCTTCATCTTTACCTTCTCAATTTCCTTTGAGTCTTCATGCCTGGACCATTTCTTATCGGGTCACTTGGATGAATGTCCCATCGCTGATCCACCCTCCTTTCCTTTACCAATTGCTCCCAGAAGGATTTTCACCTCCCTTTGCAAACCAATAGAGTCTTGCAAAATCTGCTGGTTCATTTCATTCTGCCTTTTCTGTATCTTGAGCATCTCCCCAAGATTCTCTTGGGTCTTGGCAATCACTTGCAGGAGA
>LPNX010873962.1:0-17303 GCA_001517045.1 Pseudotsuga menziesii | reverse complement strand
CATGCGGGGGAGTTGGTGCTTCATATGGAAATTCCAAAGGTTGATCCAGAATAGGAATCGCCCCTTCAAGGTTTGGAATTTCATATTCATTTTCAGAATAGTTCTTTGGATGAGGATCATTTTCCAGATGATCAAGCTGTCTCTCAATGGACTGGTCATTTTTATTAGTTTCAATAAAAATGACATCTCTGGAAATAACAAATTTCTTGTTTACCTCATCATACAGACAGTATGCCTTGGAGTATTCTTCGTACCCCAGGAAAACGCATTTTCTACTTCGAGCACCAAGCTTGTTTATTTGCTCCTTTGGAATCAAGGCATAACAGGTGGAACCAAAAACTCTGAGATGCCTAACTGAGGGGAGATGACCAAACCACATTTCATGTGGAGTCTTGTTATCAAGAGCATTTGAGGGACTTCTATTTCTCAAATAGGTTGCACATTTTACTGCATCACCCCAAAACATTAGTTTTACATTCTTGAAAAACATCATTGAGTGAACCATATTCATTATGGTTCTATTCATTCTCTCTGCTACATCTTTTTGTTGAGGATTGTAGGGAACGGTAGTCTGATGTGCAATTCCATGTTGACGAAGATAATTTTCAAAATCATTTAAAGTGTATTCTTTCCCATTATCGGTACGAAGTGTACCAATTTTTTATTGTGCTTGTTTTTCTATCAATGCATGAAAGTCTTTGAATGTTTGAAATGCTTCTGCTTTTGTCTTTAAACAGTATATCCAGAACATTCTTGAGTAGTCATCAACAAATGTCATAAAATACTTATTCCCATTTGCTGAAGGAGTTGGCATTGGGCCACACAAATCAGAATGCACTAACTCTAGTTTCCTACTTGCTCTGAAATTAGATTCATGGAATGGCAGCTTACTATGTTTCCCTAATATACATGCATCACATTTATTCTTCTCTTTGGGAATGGTGGGCAAACCAAAGACACCATTCTTTCTCAACAAACGAAGACTGTTATAATTTAGATGACCAAATCTTGCATGCCACAATGAACTAGATGACATATTACCTTCTCCATGCTGAGAGAGGTAGGCATAGTTCTGAAATCTTGCAGATGAACCCTTGAGCTTCAGCAGCTTTCCATATTCGTATCCAGTCATGATGACTTGTTTGTCAGAGGACTTTCTTATTTCAACGATTCCATCAAACATGTGGATGGAATGGCCTTGCTGTCGAATTTCCACCATGGACAGCAGGCTTCTCTGCAAGTCTGGAAGATAGAGAACGTTCTTCAACAAGAAATCAGGGAATCTAGGCATCTTCAGTCGAATGGTGCCCATTCCCTTTGGTTTAATACTTGACTTATCTGCAAAGTAAACTATGCCATCTATTGTTTCATTCAGTTCTTCAAAACAGTCTTTTCTAAATGTCATGTGTGATGTTGCACCAGTATCAAGCAGCCAACAATCTTTGTAAGATGAAAGAGAAGTCATTTCATTAATTCCAAGATTACAATGTGCAACAATACAATGACCAGAATCAGAAGATTTACTAGCATCTTGATGTTTATTATCATCTTTCTTTCAGTTGTGCTTGTCTTTGATGGAGTCCCATGAATCCCAACACTGATCTGATGTGTGCCCAGTCTTTCCACAACGCTTGCACTGCAAGTCTGATCTTTTGTTGAAGTTGTTTCTAGCCCCTCTGCCTCTGAAGTTTATTCTTCTTCCTGGTCCTCTCTTGCTGCAATCTCCCTTGGAAGGGTCTTTGGATTGGTCTTTGCCGGCAAGGGAAATACCAATACTAGATGCCAAAGATAGCATCTTTACAACTGTTAGTGTAATTTACAATAATGAACTTGATATGACAAAGAGAAATAGAAAAAATAAGAACCTTGCAGGTCTATAGTCTCTGCCAAGGTGATTTACAATCTCAACTTCAGGTTTTAAAGATGATACAATGACAGAGAAAATATTACAACCAACAGTCAACAATTATCTCAACTCTTCAAAACTTTATGCAGTCAACATGATGGGCAGTCTTAGCAATCTTGTTTCACGTAGAATGTGATCACAACTTCAGTGTTCAAGTGGATGTTTGCAGCAATATTTAGATTCGGCCTCCATGCACTTCACAAGCAGTCTTGAGGGAGAGCACCAGCTCGATTACAATATTCAGGTGGATATGAGCAGCTTCAGGAAAATGGAAGTAATTTACAACAAACACCAACAGTATTCTGCTGTATCTATCACTCAAGCTCAAGGCACAGCTTCAAATCGAAAGGAGAAAACACAACAATCACATACATTCTAACTCAAAGCTTTAATAAAGCAGTCATGGGCATCTTCAATACACATCAACCATATGAAAATACCAGTCACAACTCTTACAAACTCGAACCACGAGAGGCCACTCGTATGAGAAATTTTGCACACTATTCTTCAATGCAAAAGATTAGGGAAAAAATTAGGGTTTTGTATTTCAATGAACAAAAACGTTTTACCTCCATGCTCATAGCTCGTAGCAATACCTCTGATAGGTATTAGAGAAGTCTTCCAGTGGCAGCAGTCTTCAAGTCGTAGTCGGTATTCAGCTCAACATACCAGCAATCTTCAACATTCATAACGATGCAGCAATCCTCACAGCAGTCGGTATTTAGCTCAACATACCAACAATCTTCAACATTCATAACGATGCAGCAATCCTCACAGCAGTCGGTATTCAGCTCAACATACCAGCAATCTTCAACATTCATAACGATGCAGCAATCCTCACAGCAGTCAGTATTCAGCTCAACATACCAGCAATATTCAACATTCATAACGATGCAGCAATCCTCACAACAGTCGGTATTCAGCTCCAAAACTCACACAGAAAAATATATGATCAGTCTTCACTGACAGCAGCATGTATACTCCAACGCAGTATATATATTAGTCAACAATATCACAATATCATTCAACCACTGATAGGTATTATAATACCACTGATAGGTATTATATCACAATATCATTTAACCACAATATCATTCAGCGAGAGAATGCAGTCTTCACGCACTAGCATAACGAGAGAATGCAGTCTTCACGCTGTCTTTAGCAGTCGTAGCAACTCCACGCAGCAGAACATAGGTTCCAACGTAGGCTCTCTACAGGTTCATACTATCTCCACGCAGGCTCAGCAGGCTTCAATGCAATTGAAGAGACCAGTCTTCAAAGCGGTCGTAGCTCTCACAATTACAATTACTCCATTTTCAACACGACTTCAAACTCATCAATACGACTCTGATCAAGTGAGAAAGGAAATGACGCCAATGTTGTGTGGACAATCAAGACAAGACTATAAACATGCATATGAATCCATCACGATGCGAGTGTTTGGATCAAATGTTCAACCAACGAATACTTTTGATCGACGCGTTGATAGATATCTTGTGAAATTTGTTCAAAATATTGCAGATCACATGATTTTCATGTTGGATCAATATACAATGATCAACAGTCGACCATTTTGAATGCTTCAATCGATGACTACTCAGTCAAAAACTATTTGGGATTCACGAGCAACAACTACCTTGAATCCACAAGCACACAAGCATTATTTAATCTTTTCCTTGCAGGATTCTCTACCTCTCACTTTTCTTACAAGATAATAAATCACAGGCCGCAGCATATACAACTCACAACTCACCTCTTATCTAATAAAGAGCAGAATGGGTAGATTGCTAGGACTGAGGGAAAAAAAAACATCGACGCAGATAGGAGAGAGTGCATGAAGAAATGCCCTAGAATAAACTCACAGATCGCAAGGATTAGGGTTAAGCTAATTCAAGCATTTTATCAGAGAATAAACTCATGTGAATAACACATATGGCAGGAGGGAAGAGCAAAGGGCATACTGTAGGTCTGGAAATGTACTGGCAAGAATACAGGCTGCCAGGACTGAAAATTGACAACAGGCAGGAGTTACGGCAGGCAGGCAGCCAAGCTCTGATACCACTTGTTAGGTATAACTCCCAATTCATTGTTATTCCAATGCCAATGCATATATTTATACATTTCAGGCGGTGGTTGAGATTTCGACCGGCCTATCCATATTCCTATGTAACTGTTCAGCTTCCTATTCTTTATTTATTTATTTACAATATTATAATCCCTAACGGATTATATTCTAACATGGACGAATGTCCCATCGCTGATCCACCCTCCTTTCCTTTGCCAATTGCTCCCAGAAGGCTTTTCACCTCCCTTTGCAAACCAATAGAGTCTTGCAAAATCTGGTGGTTCATTTCATTCTGCCTTTTCTATATCTTGAGGATCTCCCCAAGATTCTCTTGGGTCTTGGAAATCACTTGCAGGAGACTTTCAGCTAAATCCAACAACTTTTGATCTGCTTCCATGATCAATGTGCACCACCTGGTTTCACTTTTCTCACCTGTGAAATGCACCATTGAAATTCTATCAGACCAAGCATAATATAGATATTAAAATCAGTCAGCTAATTACCCAATTGGAATGACAGTCCAAGACTCATCAAGGAGACTTCCATATTTTTCATGCCTTCCCCAACAGGCACATGAGCTCATTCATGCCCATTCCTGGGCAGGGAATTAACCACTCCAGCATTCACAATTTACCTTCAGTAAAAACACACATTCCATTTTCAGTCATACATGCATTCAACAATCTTTTGTTTTCACAATGCATAAATATATATATGTATACATAATCAAAAGGGGAAAGAGAGAGCAGCAAGAGTTTTTCCCTCTTTGTTTTGTTCTTTTCTGGAACCCACACCACTGCTGTGGCTTTTCATGCTCTTAGCCTCTTTCACTTTACCATGAATGCTTGACCAATCTCTCTTGGTCATGACACTTAGTGTCTTCAGTCTATTCTAGACCTATAAACCATGGAGTCTCTCCACATGGTTTGTCTCAACTGCTAGGAAACTCATGGTCTCACTAGCACCTTTTCCATTGCCGCTCATTCCGAGCTTTCTAGGACAGTCACATGTCCACATGCACCCCTAGGATGCTCTCATGATCCTCTCTTGCTACGATACCTATATCCAAACATTGAATAGATTCACATGTTTAGTTTATTCTCATTGGTTTTATCTCTAAAACAAGAGCTTAAAACATCATAACCAAATCATATACACATGTATATTCATAAGCAAAATAATCCAATACTTATCTGTATTGTGCATTTCCTCGTTCATCCACAAGATCCTGATTCGCTTTGCAAGCCTTAGGATCGCCTATGGACTTAGATGTTAGGTCAGCACGCAGGCTACTCCACAACATCAAATAATTAATGTCCAGCCAGTACATTCTTATGTCAACTGGGCTTGGAACTTTACCATGACCGTTTCCAGGTCTAGGATCTACTATGGATCCTCAAGCATATCACATCCCAACATACACTTATACCAACACACACTTATATCAAAAATAACCCTTACTCTGCAACCCCTCACAACAACCATTTACCTTTTACCTTTACCTTTTACCTTCACCTTTAGGGCGCAACACCCAACTGCATCTATTTATCCTGTCAACACAAGCAATACACGCAAACTCATCAGCGTTATTGCTCTAAAACTGTAATCACATTTCTCATCATTCACTATCAAGTATTGAGACACCAGGAGTGCGTCCACTCCCTAGAGTGTAATCAATATTGAAAACCCTTTCATGATCCGACACCGGAAAAGTGTGCACTCTTCTCCGATGTGTGCCATGTAGGCCCTATTCATACTCAAGTAATCGGTCATCATGGAAATAAAATCAAAACATGTTCTGAATATGGAATTTTAATAATTAAACATGCATACTCTTAGCAAGGGTCACAGAACACTTATCCATTTGCCGACACAGTATGCCTTTGCTAAGGAGGAATGGGGGCTCCTTCTCTGAGTTAACAGTCCCTCGGTTTTCCATCCCAACTCCTTTTCATATTTCATATTCACACATGTCTTACCGACATAATTTATACCATCTCACTCATGTTACTACCAAACATGCAGTGCAGATGAGACATTTTCAAAATGTCCAATGGCGTTTCACCTGAAACCCACTTCAAAGGGAAAACCTTCCCATGAATTTTGGCTTCTGCAGGACATCACACATGGTCTTCCTGCAGTGTGTATCCCTGACACATTCATCAAATAGCCAAAAATTCAATCATTACCTGATAATACAATCCAAATTGATTTTTTCATAACCAAGCAATGACATTAGTAATCAAATTCATTAGGAATTTGCAATTCTATCTACTACAGAAATTGACTTGCTCAATTATGGGTTTTTTTTTTGTAAGCAGCACTACTATGCCCATTATAATTTCATGCTTACTATCATAACAAAAATACCCACCTACCATGCGTCCTCCTGACACAATCTTACACAAGCCAACAGTGATTAGTAGTCATCAGCAATTCTTGAATCCGAAATTCACAATTCAAATTTAATCAACCCATTATGCATAAGACTCTTCTCATAAGGTTTGGCTCTTTCACATGGTATATTCTAGCATTGGTTAGGGTCTTACCTCTCACTGCCATGCTCGAAATAATCTACCTGAAACCTGAGCTTCAATCATCCATCACAATCTTATGCAAGCCAATAGTGACTAGTAGTTGTCAGCAATTTCTCAAATTCGAAATTCACAATTCGAATTTAGCAACCTATTATGCATACCATATGGTAGATTCTGGAATTGGTCAAGGTCTTACCTCTCACTACCATGCTCGAAATAATCTACCTGAAACATGAGTTTCTTTCAACCAAACACTTGGTAAGTCTGGATGCATATAACCTTTTCATTGCCACAACCATCACTGAAGCATTTTCAGAATTTATAAAATTCAAATACTTCCAGCTGCTAGTCACATCAATGTATATCAAAACTAATTTACTTCATGCAATCATCATCATACTAACATTTCAAAGTATAGTCACATCATTCATGCAATTAAATGAAAGGTTTAGATACTCCCTACCTCACAGTGTATCATTCATACCACCTTGCTCTTCCATAGAGCATTTCTGGCAGTCAATTGATCACGACTATCCTACATTCATAACAACCTTTGAAATGGTTCCTGAATTGTCATCACTTCACCATTTCAGTCATTAGTCATTCATAATATCACATGCACTTGTCTCAATGCATTCAACATACCATGCATGGCCTAACCATGTCCACTTCATATAGGATGCATTACTATAATCAATGTCATCAACATATATAGGCATGACACCTTTCTATATTCAATTATCCACATGGCACGAGGTCTCTTACCTTTACCAATCCATGGAATTTGTCATAATCAAACTCTCACCTGCATGGGTTCTACTTACACCCTTGGCATGACCAATTTGGTCAGTCCTTGCAGGAGATTGCAGAATTTGCTCACCAACTTTTATTATGGACTTGTTGCCTTATCCCTTTCTCCAAAGCGTTTCTAGTCACACTTATCAGCATCAACAACATATGCAGCTAGGTCCATGTCATCGTTGGTTTTTCCACCAATGCCACATCAAAGCAATGATTATCATTAGTGGTTCATTATAAATGTATAATCTTTAATATCCTATGTATACAACACATATCCTCATGCATTTCATGCATAAAACTTAGGAAATGTAACATAGTTAGCAAGACAGGGTTTTAACAAAAACTTCCCTTTTCCAAATCCCTCATCTTTACATGGAATTCCTCTTCCACCCCGCAGCTGGTTGAATTCATAGACCTTGCTACCCTTGGGAATGCAACTGTCCAAATTTGTCCATTTGATAGCAGCGGCCATCATTAGCACTTTGCTGCTCCATGCTCAGATTCTGGTGACTTACCCTTGTTCCCTACTGGATAATATTTCCATCGCTTATCCACATGCTTCATTCCGACCTCGGGTGTGAAAACTATGCCACTTCTAGAAATGAAGACTTTCACCAAATCCTTGCATTTTACACACTACTGCATTCGGATTGGGTGCCAACTTCAGCCCCGTAAACCCACTGAAAACAACTGAAAATCCAACTGGAAAATAGTCGAAATCTGCTGGCAAGTCCTATTTGAAAACTCAAATTTATCCTTTGCAGAATCGGCTCTCCTTCCAACTAAGCTTCCAACGTATCGGCTGTCAAAGAAGCTACTCCTTTTGCCGTTCCGGATCCCTAAACAGCTAACTTCTTCCGTTGTTCATCGTAAATTGGATCAGCTAAGCACTAGCGTCGGCGATTGAAACAACTAAATCTTTCCGACGTGTCGGACCGATCTTCCTTTGGCTTCCGACGTGTCGGCAGTCCAATCTTCTAAAGTTTTCCGATGTTTCTTTACTTAGAAAAATTTTCTTCTTTTTCTTCTTTCTTCCGTTGACGACATCGGAAGTCTCTTTGGCTAACTGAGTCGACGTATCGGAAGTCCAAACCACTAATTGAGCCGACGTATGGGCTGCTGAAACCGCTAATGTCTTCGGATGACTTCCAACACTTAGAAGATTTTCAAATTTTCCTCTTTCGCGGCTTACTTCACCCAACGGCATCGTCTCTCAACGCCTTTTCATTTCCGCCACTGTGGCTTCCACATCCACTATTTTCCTCTGAAACTTCTCTTCTTTTGGTCGGCGAGGAAGTTCCCTCAACAACTACAACGGTGGCTCATCATCCTCTATCTCCTTCCGATCGGCGGCCAAATCTACTTTTCACATGACCTGATCGGCATCGGCGGGATTTTCACATTGGAAGGCTAGTGCCTTTGGCTTCTGCAACGGTGGGCGTTCAAACCACTTCTTGCTTCCGATCACCGCTCTTTACTTAGAAAAATATTGAACTTTCGGCGTCGACGGTTGCTTCTCATCGGAAGACTTAGTGCTTTTGGATGCCTCAACGGTGGGCGCACGAGCACTTTCTTCCTCCAATAGTCAACTATTTATTTACTTAGAAGAATTCTAGAAATTCTTTCACGGCTTCGGCGGTCGGAGAACTTATCCATCTGACACCTAGTCGTTTCTCCATCCACAACGGCGGACGCTCAAACCTCTATCTTCTTTCGATTTCAGGCCTTAGTGAAATTTTTAACTTTCTTTCTTTCTTCCCGGTGTCGGCGA
Source organism: Pseudotsuga menziesii (assembly GCA_001517045.1). Classification (NCBI taxonomy): domain Eukaryota; kingdom Viridiplantae; phylum Streptophyta; class Pinopsida; order Pinales; family Pinaceae; genus Pseudotsuga; species Pseudotsuga menziesii. Next base: position 8,223 of record LPNX010873962.1, on the reverse strand, counting down.
TTGGACGAGTTTTATGTCAGGTGCGTAGTCGTTTAGACTTCTGCAACTACCGATGCTCGAAGAGCTATTTTCTTTGAATGGACACTTAGACAAGTTTTCTCAAAATTCCTTTCTGCTGCTACACCTCGTCAGATGGCCTTCCGACTACTTCTTCCACCGTTTTAGAGGAGCTTTCCACTAGCTCTTCCAAATGTCAACACTTAGGCAATTTTTCCAAATTTTCCCTCCGTCGGCAATCGGATCCACTACTGCATCGACGGTTTAGTCCTTTCGTCAACCACAACGGTGGACCAGAAACCACTAAACTCTTCCGATACATCTGAATTCTGTTCCTCTTTAGTGTTCCGATGCTCCGACTGTTCAGGCACTTAGATAATTTTTGGAAGTTTGCTGCCATCAAACTTTGATCTCTGCTGGGAAGAATGAAGTCCTGCCTCTGTCACTGCATCCTTCATGGCCCATAGAGGCCCACTGTTGCAACCTTTGCTCTGATACCACTCTGTCACGTCCCCATCCCTTATCCAACCAAAGAAGAGGACCCAATGAACACCCCAAGCAGCAATAACGGGAAAATCGCCCCATGAACATGATCAGACAGCAATGTTGAAATGAAATGCTTAAACATGATACATACTACAAGGCATAAAACGTAAATAGCCAGATGCATGATCATAACAAGATGCTCAAATTCTTAAATAGTCATCATACAAAGATGCATAAAACATACAAAGATGCACAATTACTCAACATTCAGCGGAAGCAACACACACATTCTAGCATTTAGCATGTTCATCATTCCTCATGAAATAGTAAATACACAGGTGTCACTAATTATCATGCACAGCGGAATTAACATGCATTCATATAGGCATTCATTCATATTCATCACATTTAATAACAGGGAATATAATTACAGAAGTCAAATAGACAAGATCACTTATCTTTTTAATGAAGAACTGGCCCCGCAACCAGCTACGTCGCTGCAATGTTCCACCCAACCATAGGCCAGCATGCTCATCAATCTCTCAGCAACACTGCCACCCCCGATCTGGGCATGATTCCTCCAAGGATAAGGATCAATACAGGCTTACACATAGCCAAGGGACCAAATCAGTCAAACCAACACAGCTAGGTTTATCAAGCCATCAACCGATTGGCCAAGCCAACACAGACCAAGGGACAACCACTGCATACCCGCAACAACACAATCCCTTCACAGCACCGTGAAGAAGGAAAAGACAACCAGGGATAATCCCAAACAAAAGATGAGCACAGTTCAAGTCCACAAGACAACATAGAGTTGTTCTTGGCCCTAACGTGGCCAAAACAACTCAGCAACAGCACCCAAACCAGGGTATATCAGCATCCCAAACTCACCATGAATGATGGCCACAACCCACATTCTCAAAACAAAGGAGAAGCCAAAATCCTAGCATGGACAAAAGTAGCACTCCCAGCATAGACATGGGAAAAATCAACTGACAATTGTGGCAATTAACAGCCAACTAATGTCCACAAACCCACATCACACAGCCCCTCAACACAAACGCTGGAGAATGACACAGCCCATGCAAACATGGAAGAGACACACACACAGTCCACAATTGAAGAATAAATCGGACTCACAACCACATCCAAAAATCATGGGAAGAATAACAACAACCCAAAACGTGGGTGAAATCAACAACAAGCCGCATACATAGCAGAAATTCATGCCCACGAGGCTGCTCTCCCAGCTCGCTGCATGTGCAAAACCAAAGAGGGAACCCCCGACCAGCGCGTGAGGAAGACAGAACCAACCCCTGCATGAGGATGAGCAACTTCCTGCTTTTGCGCGCAGATGAACAGACCACGATGGGGAACAAACAACCCACAGAGAGCACGCACGGTGAGGAGCCCGACCAGCTGCCTGCGTGAGAATGAAAGGTCGTGGAAGAATGTTTCTTCTGCCCCACGCGAGAGAACATGAAGTCTGCTAGTGGAGTGGGTACGTGGGCAAGGATGGACAGTCCTGCCATAACCACCACCACTCAGCATTAACTGCCCCCAACTACCTCAACAAAAACAATAAAGAGGTTGACAAGGGTGAGACAAGGGAAGATGGCAAATTAAACAAGGGTAACACATGGGTTTCCCCCATAGATAGAAGGTTTGACATCCCCCACACCCTTATCCTTTGGAATCATGCCCTTTTCATTCAACGTTGCACTGTCGTAGCTGGTTGTGGTTTATTTTTAATTGATGTGCGTATTTACATGATGCCAAATTATAATGTGCTACATAGCACGATAGACCATCGAAAACTACCGCTATTGCCGAAACATACACAACCAAATCAATGGTGGGGATTTTGCCTTAGATCCTCACCACGATTAATTACAATATATACATCATGCAAACGGGGTCAAAACCGGGGTGTGACAACAACCTCCCTCCTCTTCCAAGACCAAGAAGGAAAAAAGGAACTTGGACTTCAGTGAGAAGGGTCAGGAGGGAAAAGCACATCGTGAGAATATCTTAAATCTACCCTATTTAGATTATGAGAAAGAACAAGAAGAGGATGCATCCCTAGCTCTACAAGATGTACCAGTGTCTGAAGCATTGCCATCCCCCACACCACATGAGCAAGAGGAATCAGCAGAAAGGCCTTCCTCCAGCAAGCCTAAAAGTCAAAAGATCAATCAGCTACTGAGGCAATTTTATGAAATGGAGGTCTTGGAAAGAGAACTAAAGAGAAATAATGAGACATTGACCAGGAGGAGCAAGCTACTGCACAACTCCTACCTGGAGCAGAGAGAAAGATACATTTTCTTGAAAAGGATGAACACAAGATACCTGAAGGACAATACGAGATTATACAGGATGGCTAGGCTCCAAAGGTTGCAGCTGAAGGAAGCTAAAGCAAACCCTAGAAACCACCTCGCCTTATCAACCCTAGCTAAAGCAACAGGTAGTCTCCACCCTCCTGAAGCTAGCCAAGGCGTTGTTAGCACTCCTAGCACGAAGTCTGCATAAGAGGAAGCCTGAGCAAACAGGCCTGAAAGGACATTTTTGAAGAAAACCTAATAATTTTTGCAAAACAAGGCTTTTGGTGGCTTAGGCGGACACTAAGGCAGTTCATTAGCCACTGAAAGTGCCACTTTCGGCAGTTAACGGTTCCGATAGACTGGCCTCTTAACCACCGAAAGAGAACAGAGGCTTAAAGGCAATTTTCGTCATACAGGACCGGTTTTGGGAACCTACATATGGTTCATGGACATAATCTAAAGATAAAAGGCACCGAGGGAAGCATCAGAAAAGGGTCTGTGTGAGATCCACTATGACATAACAGCACCAAACAACACCAACCCTAGCTGTCAAAGAGAAATTGGTGGTTTAACTGGTAGAGGACCAGCAGCAATAATCACCAGCAATTACTTCAATTATTTAAGTATTCATTTAGTGAACTAAATCTTCATTATAGTTAGACAAGTAGTTAGTTAGGGTTTCAAACCCTAATTTGCAAAAACTATCACTTTTGTTTATTTTTGTGAAAAACAGATCGAGGTTTTACAATCTGTATATTTTGTAAAAGGCTATAAATCCTAAGACTGGTTTTATAAACAAGGTTAGACTTCGGGGATTTATAAACCTATACTATTGTCAGCTTCTCATTTTGCTCATTCTTGAATATAAGCTCTTTTGTTATGATTTGTCCAGCCTTCATCTCTATCTTTACTGTACTTATGCCTGAATATGTATTTAGGTTACTTTCAAGTTGATTAATAACTAATACCTGTCATCCTATTGGTGTGTTAATGTGATTTGAATTATAAGTACCATCCTTATCATGATTTAGCCATTTATATGCATCTGTTTTGTATGTAAATCTGCCAGCTTGATGAGTTCTCCATCCCTGCACCTTATTGTCAACTTCTGAACAGTGGTATCTAAAATCCTTGTAATTGAATGAGTTTCATGCATGTCTTGGAGTGGAAGGTTATATAGGTCACTTGACTTGATCCATATCAGAAAACCCTAAACACATTTTAAGTTACCAGGCATCCTTAATCTACAACCTAGAGGAGTTTTCTAGAGTGATAACACACCTCTTTGTCAAAGGCGAGAGCTATGCATAGATCTAAGCACTTCTTAGCATTAATCCAACAAAAAAGAATTAAAACAAAAATGTATCAAAAAAACCTATACTTTTACTTAAGTCGCATTGAAATTTTTTTCTCGAAAAATGATAAGCCTGCAATAAGATGTCGAAGATTCCAACCAATGAGAACAATTTATGAAGTTAATTAAAAAATAATCTTATTTGATTCCTATGTAAAACTATAAAAATCATAGAAAATATTAAAAATTAACTATAAACTAATTAGAATTCAACGATGAACTCATTGCAATATTACCCTAACTTTTGATAGAAACCACCACCACCACCACCTAATAATAATAATAATAATAATAAAACCATACTACAATATTCATTAAAAAAAATGAAGATGGAAAAAAGGTTTATTATACATTCTTTAATTATTCACTTATATATTGTCTTAGTAGTAATTCCTATGTCAACATGAATCTAAAGTCTTTAGTTTATTTTATATAAAACAGTTGAGATTGTTTTTGTTATTAAGATAAATGACATTACACGTTTATGACCCACTAGAATCCAATCCAAATAATAAGGTGACTACATAGTTGAAAGACATACACATTAAAAAGATAAAAGACATGTCAAGATGACAAATATTATGTAATATTTTCTATGCATATGTTTAATTTATATTATATAAAATACTGTCATGATATCATGCTGAAATTATTTTATATAAAATAATAAAATTGGTTATTAACCAATTAATAATATTATATATATTTTAATTACTAAGTCTTATTCGAACTTTTCCATCCCGATTTATTAATATTATATAACTTTTTAATAAGTAAGTCATACCAATCCAAATAATAAGGTGACTACATAATTGAAAGACATACACATTAAAAAGATAAAAGATATGTCAACATGACAAATATTATGTAATATTTTCTATGCATATGTTTAATTTATATTATATAAAATACTGTCATGATATCATGCTCACAATAGTTTAAATTATTTTATATAAAATAATAAAACCGGTTATTNTATTATGTAATATTTTCTATGCATATGTTTAATTTATATTATATAAAATACTGTCATGATATCATGCTCACAATAGTTTAAATTATTTTATATAAAATAATAAAACTGGTTATTAACCAATTAATAATATTATATATTTTTTAATTACTAAGTCTTATTCAAACTTTTCCATCCTGATTTATTAATATTATATAAATTTTTAATAACTAAGCCGTATTCAAACTTTCGTTATGATAAGGTGGCAACATAATTGAAAATTTCGAACGCTTCAATTATAAAGTTCCATCCTGATTTATTAATATTATATAAATTTTTAATAACTAAGCCGTATTCAAACTTTCGTTATGATAAGGTGGCAACATAATTGAAAATTTCGAACGCTTCAATTATAAAGATAGGGTGATAACATAATTGAAACTTTTGAACTTTTCAATTATAACAACACATGAGTCTTCTTCATAATAACAAATCTAATGTATAAAAATCACGATTACAACTTGTGACTATCTTTTTTTTTCATTCTTATATCATTGTCATCCATGGCAATCTCCACTTTCCATTTCGTGATTTACAGCCCTAAATGACAAAATGTTTAGATAACCTGACTGCTGAAATGTCTAAATTGAAGGACCAAGGACAGATACCTGTAAGGGGTAAAGGGCCAGGTGACTTTTCTCCTCGAAACCCTAATTTTATCCCTGATAGAAAAGGAAACCCCCCAGTTCAGATTCTCAGAAGGGAGAGGAATCAAGGGGAAGATCAAAGAATAAGAGCTCCATTTTAAAACGTTGTATTAGAAGAAGAGCCAAAATTCATTGAAGAAGAAGGAGAAGCAGNGAAGGGAGAGGAATCAAGGGGAAGATCAAAGAATAAGAGCTCCATTTTAAAACGTTGTATTAGAAGAAGAGCCAAAATTCATTGAAGAAGAAGGAGAAGCAAAGGGCAACATCCACTGCATGGAGGATGAGGTGGACTATTCTTTTCTGACACAGGAAGAATATGAGGAAGCCCTAATTGATGAGCAGATCACTGAAGAGGCTGTATATCAGGCTGATGGTCAGGGAGGGTACAATCTGAGGTCTAGGCTGGTTGCTCCTCTCAAGAAGAATGTTGGGCCTATCAAGTAGCCTGCTACACTAGCCAAAAAGGTCACTGTTTTACCAAAGAAAGGGGCTGTCATATCCAAAGCATTTCAGAAACCAGCACCTTCAGCCATTCCTGATCAGGTCCAAATCAAATTTCCAGGCCATGAGGTGAGGTTTCTAGATAGGCTACATTATTCTTTCAACCTTGAGTCAGAAATTCAAAAATTGAAGATCCCTTTGCCATTAATTGAGCTAATGAAAAATGATGCATTCAAGTCTTCCATTTTGAATTCCCTTCAGCCAAAGATGCATATTGACACTGACTTTGTTAACCTGCAAGATGACAAGCCTGTTGTAACCCCATGCCCCATGATCGAAGACCTAAAGGACTCATTTCCTCCTTTCTACATATCCCTAAATATCCATGATAAAATCATCCATAACTGTCTACTGGATTCAGGAGCCTCTCATAACCTAATGCCAAAGGCTGTGATGGATGAGCTTGGCCTCAGCATCCTAAAGCTTTACCATGACTTATTCACCTTTGAATCTAGAAAATTCAAGTGCTTGGGCCTCATCAAAGACCTCGTTGTGAACCTAACTCGGCTACCTTCGAAAAGCCTCATGATGGACATTGAAGTGGCTGATATCCCTCCAAAATTTGGTCTCTTGCTATCTTGATCATGGAGCAAAAGGCTAGGTGGCACCCTTCAGATGGATCTTACATATGCCACTATCCCCATGTTTGGAGGAGAGACTAAGAGGCTGTACCAGGAAAATCAGTTGGCCTACATCATAAGCAAGGAGAGCAATTCAGTGTATCACCCCATCTATGCAGTGGACATTGATTTTGGGTCATTCATTTTGTAAATAGATGATTCTCAGCAAACACCAATCTAGCTCAGTAAGCCCAAGTATCAGCAGCCTGAAGAAGTGACCAGCACTCAAAGCTTAGCAGGTGCAGGTGTAGTATTGATCTCCCCATCCAAGCAAAAAATTCATCTGCCTTATAAGCTTGATTTTAAAACCACTAACAATATAGCAGAATATGAAGCCTTGCTACTAGGAGTTAAAGCTTCCAAGGAGATGGGGATCTTGTGCATGAGGATTTTTGGAGATGCAAACCTCATTATACAGCAGGTCAACAACACTTTTTAGACAGAAAACATCAGACTAAAGGCCTATAGGTATGAGGTATGGAAACTGTAGAAGGAGCAAGTCGACATAAGTCGACTTGAACGAAGACCGACTTAGTTGATCAGCCGACTAAGTCGAGAGACCGACTACGTCGGTCGGCTGAGTAAACATAGTAGTTAGTCTGTTAACTAATAGTCGTGTCGGTTCGGTGAACCGACAGGTAGTTATGATTGTAACTGTTTGTAACCTGTATATTAGGCTGTTGAGCCACTCAAGAACGCAGTTCAGTTCTTGGTTTTTGTATGATCTATTGGGAATAATATAATCTGTTCTTCTTATCAGTTCTTGTCTCTTGTATCTGTGAATATTCTTTGTATTTTAGTATGTATTATTGGTAACTTTATGTGATCTGAGAGATTACAGCATTGGTTCCGTTGCCGGTAGTACATAACTGGAATATAGGCTCACATATGATACCAGAGCAGGAGATCAAGGCCTGGTGGGAACGAAAACTTGCTAACTACCTACAAAATTACGCAAGGAGGAACAGATTGACAGTCGCAGAAGCAAAAGCCCAATTTTTCACTGAAACTCACGAAAAATTTGTCGAATCCGTGCCCCACCTACTGAAGCAGCTTTTGGATGAGAAAGCCAGACGACGCTAAAGAAGCACAGTTACTCCAGAAACCGATCCGAGGAGGACATACGAATATCTCGGAGTGGTTCGAAAAGATAGCCGACGACTTCTGCGAGGAACAAGCCGTTGAAGACAGGACTTCTGTGGAAACCGTCCGACAGAAATTTTTCACAGAATTTACTGATCAATTCTTGTGTTCCTTGCCAGCTTTACTGTTCAAGTTTTTA
>LPNX010873961.1:178813-206751 GCA_001517045.1 Pseudotsuga menziesii | reverse complement strand
GCTGTATTTAGTACCAAATTGAAAAGTTGGGAAGATATGGAAAACTGAGCCCCAAAACCATTGGGCAAATTTGGCTGGATTTGTTGCAGTATTGTCATGTTTGTTTCAAAAATACAAAATCTGATGTGCATGAACAACAATGTTTATTAGCTTAGGGAGTGCTTTATAGTAATAATTCAATGTTTAATATAGACACACCACCTATATGCTTAGAGAGCAAGAGAAGAAAAAGGAAAAGAGTAAACAACATAGATATATTTCATATAGATTGAAAAAAAGTCAAATTTGAAACTATATATTAAAACTATAGCCATTCATCTAAAAACAATAACAATTTCCATAAAAAGGAATTATTTCTTAGTAACACATGTATTGAGGTATTATTTTATAATGTTTTGTATCAACTAAAATTGGAAAATGAAATAATATATTGTTAAATATTAGCAATATGTCAAAACTGTTGTGCCTACACTTGATTGAGTTGTAGTCACTGTTCTAGCAGGAGAGCATTCATTGATAGCTTTAGTTTTCGGGAAGAACCATCTACATTTTCCAGGTGAAAACAAAGTCCAATATATGTTGCTAAAACATTTTAAAATTTAAAAATACTTATTTCCATTATAAGGTTATAATTCTGACCATACTTATTTCCATTGTAAAGTTCTAATTCTATCCATTTTGACAAACTGGTTTTGGTATAAATGTAAATATGAACGAGTCTATGTATATCAATGTCATGAATTAAATATGTATATCAATATCATGACTAAATAGATGTGAGGATGGAAATGATAAAATGGTAGGCATGTTTGAAGGGACAACATGTTTTTTTTTAATATTAAAAATCTTATACCACTTAGTGAATGTTGAGCCGTTAAATGAATTATTGGTTGTATCTTCTATGTACCTCCATGGTTTATAGTTTATACTGCAATGCGAGGATAATCCCATTGAGAATTGGGAAAAGCTTTAGGGTTGGGGTGGTTGCCACTTCTACATGGAAAATGCATTATAGCTTATGGTTGCATCTTCTATGTACCTCCATGGTTTATTGTTTATACTGCAATGTGAGGATAATCCCGCGGAGAATTGGGCAAAGCTTTAGTGTTGGTGTGGTCGGTACTTCTACATGGAAAATGCATTATAGTTTATACTGCAATGCGAGGATAATCCCACTGAGAATTGAGAAAATATTTAGTGTTGGAGTGGTTGCCACTTCTACATAGAAAATGCAACCAAGAGATATAACCAAAAAAATCAATCATTCTTAAAGCTCTCTATTAGAAGTCTCCACTATTTCATGCTTTTAAATGATGTCTAATAAATAATATTTATACACAAAATAAATTAACAAATGTAAAAGACATATCTAAATATAAAAATATTAAATAAAATGAAATTTGATAGAAAAAAAACATATCTAAATATAGACATAGTAATAAAAACAAATTGGATAGAAAGGAAATATAATTTAAAAAATTAAAAATTTTAAAATGATTTTATATAAATATATTTTGAGTTTTTTGAAAAGAATATAATATTAGTAAGTATAAAAATAAAAAAAACCATAAATAAATTTTGAGTAACACCAAACACATAACATAATGTTAAACCATTATAATATTTATAAAAAATAATGTTAATATTTCAATATTTATAAAACACAAAGTTGAGTGTATATACAAAATATAACTTATGAATATAAATAAAATATAAATATTATACAAAATATAATTCAAACATAAATTATAACACTAACTCATTTAAATTTGATGATACATTCATGATTATGTGAATGATGAAGAAATTGGATAGAAAGAAAATATAATTGAAAAATTTTAAAATTTTAACCATTTTAATATTTATAGAAAATAATGTTAATATTTCAATATTTATAAAACACAAAGTTGAGTGTATATACAAAATATAACTTATAAATATAAATAAAATATAAATATTATACAAAATATAACTCAAACATAAATAACACTAATTCATTTAAATTTGATGATCCATTCATGATCATGTGAATGATGAAGAAACACCATTCAAATGTCATATAATGAAGGAGTTTAAATGGTTGAACATTGAAGAACCCAAAAATGGAATTTGATAAAAAAAACATATCTAAATATAAACATAGTAATAAAAAAGAAATTGGATAGAAAAGAAATATAATTGAAAAAATTTAAAATTTAAACCATTTTAATATTTATAAAAAATAATGTTAATATTTCAATATTTATAAAACACAAAGTTGAGTGTATATACAAAATTTTAAAATTTATAAAAAAAATAAATTAACAAATCTAAAAGACATATTTAAATATAAAAATAATAATAAAAATGAAATTTGATAAAAAAAAACATATCTAAATATAAACATAGTAATAAAAAATAAATTGGACATAAAAGAAATATAATTTAAAAAATTAAAAATTTGAAAATGATTATATATAAATATATTTTGAGTTTTTTGAAAAGAATATAAATCAAGTGAAATTTTTCACTTTTATTGGCAAAGAATTTAATGAGTGTTATATTAATGGTTAAATCACTTTATACAAATATTAATCTTATTAATTTTTCAAAATAAAAAAATAAAAATAAATAAAAAAATTTAAGAATATTTTTTTTGAGTGGTTAAATTATTTAATTATAAAAATGGTTTAATTACTTAATTATAAAAATCAAGTGAAAGTATTCTTTTTTATGGGCAAATAAATCCTTGGATCACTTTTTTAACAAAATATTCATAAAACTTATTATTTTAAGTGGTTAACAAGTGAAGGTTTTCACTACTACTTATATTAAAACAATTTTAAAATATTTATTATATTAAAACAATTTTAAAATATTTATTATAATAATTCTTGTGTCCACAATTTAATCATCACAATTCATTCATCACATTTATAACGATATAGCAATGATTTTCTTAAAGTTTTTCTACAACATAATTAAAATTTTAAGAAAAAACCAAATTGTTGTTTTACAATTGATTTCAATAAAAGTTAAAACCCATCATTATTATGAATTAAAATATATTTTTATAAATAATAAGATGACAACCATCATAAAAACTTTACACATAATATTTCTACTCTCAAGAATATTTTAAACGATTTTAATATTTATAGTAGTAGTAAAGTATTTAACATATAAAATATGATAATGATTGTTAACGCTCACTCAAAACAATTATCCTCTTTCTAATTTTTAAAAGATTATTTTGATTGATGTAAAATTTAAAAATAAAAAGGTTAAAATTATTAATATTATAAATTATTTAACATATAAAATATGATAATAATGATAATGATTGTTAACACTCATTGAAAACAATTATCATCTTTCTAATTCTTAAAAGATAATTTGGATTAATGTAAAATTTAAAAATAAAAAGGTTAAACTTATTAATATTATAGTAAAAGATTATAAAATGAAAGAAATTAAATTTTTATATAAAACAATAAGATATATTTACTCAACTTTTATATATATGAAACTTGTGTTACTATATGAAATGTTTTTTTATTTTTTATACAGTTTTTAAAATAGAATTATATTTATAAATCTAATGTTTTTAAATAATAATATAAGGTTATCAACTATACAATAAATAATAAAATACAAAATTTGTTGAATAAAAAATTGTTAATTTAAATTATAACATTAAAAATAGTTAATTATAAAAATCACTTGAATAATATGTATTACATACTTATATTAAAACAATTTTAAAACACTTATTATATTAAAACAACTTTAAAATATTTCTTATAATAATTTTTGTGTCTACAATTCATTCATCACATTTATAACAATATAGCAATGATTTTTTTAAAGCTTTTCTACAACATAATTAAAATTTTAAGAAAAAACCAAATTGTTGTTTTACAATTGATTTCAATAAAAGTTAAAACCCATCATTATTATGAATTAAAATATATTTTTATAAATAATAAGATGACAACCATTATAAAAACTTTACATATAATATTTCTGCTCTAAAGAATATTTTAAACCATTTTAATATTTATAAAAAATAATGTTAATATTTTGATATTTATAAAACACAAAGTGGAGTGTATATACAAAATATAACTTATAAATATAAATAAAATATAAATATTATATAAAATATAACTCAAACATATACAACACTAATTCATTTAAATTTGATGATCCATTCATGAACTATTTGATATGGTTTATTTTATTCATTTTCTTTTCATAAAAATTTATATATTAATAATTAATATTAATTTTATATTATAAACCTATAATTTTAGATTATATTAAAATAATATATTTAATTAAATTTAATGTAGTAAAAAAATAAAACTTTATATTTTAATTAAGGATATTTTATAGTAGTAGTAAAGTATTGAACATATAAAATATGATAATAATTATAATGATTGTTAACACTCATTCAAAATAATTATCCTCTTTCTATTTTTTAAAATATTTTTTTGGATTAATGTAAAATTTAAAAATAAAAAGGTTAAAATTATTAATGTTATAGTAAAAGATTATAAAATGAAAGAAATTAAATTTTTATATAAAAAATAAGATATATTTACTCAGCTTTTATATATATATAAAACTTGTGTTACTATATGAAATTTTTTTATTTTTTATAAAGTTTTTAAAATAGAATTATATTTATAAATCTAATGTTTTTAAATAATAATATAAGGTTATCAACTATACAATAAATAATAAAATACAAAATTTGTTGAATAAAAAATTGTTAATTTAAATTATAACATTAAAAATAGTTAATTATAAAAATCACTTTAATAATATGTATTACATACTTATATTAAAACAATTTTAAAATATTTATTATATTAAAACAATTTTAAAATATTTATTATAATAAGTTTTGTGTCTACAATTTATTCATCACAATTCATTGACCACATTCATAACAATATAGCAATGCTTTTCTTAAAGCTTTTCTACAACATAATTAAAATTTTAAGAAAAAACCAAATTGTTATTTTACAATTGATTTCAATAAAAGTTAAAATCCATCATTATTATGAATTAAAATATATTTTTATAAATAATAAGATGACAACCATTATAAAAACTTTACACATAATATTTCTGCTCTAAAGAATATTTTGCACATAATAATTAAAACTTTAAGAAAACACCAAATTGTTCTTTTACAATTGATTTCAATAAAAGTTAAAACCCATCATTATTATGAATTAAAATATATTTTTATAAATAATAAGATGACAACCATTATAAAAACTTTACAGATAATATTTCTCCTCTCAAGAATATTTTGCACATGATATTTATCCTCTCAAGAATATTTTGGTTAAGAAGATTTTGGTCCTTCATAATGACAGAATCCAAAACATGACGTCCCGTCAAGCTGGGATCCTTAGGTGTTCATCTCATGGCGTGTATATCGGTCAAGATGAGCATTAAAACAAGGTTTGGCCCTACTATCTATAGGGCTCACTCAACTATTATAGAATTAATTTCTTTTATACCCGCACGAAAGGTGTTATTCTCAACCGAGTATCGTTGTATTGTAATTGCAGAAGGAGGATGATAAGGGAATACTACGATGGTAGAAAACACGATTTAACATTGATGACCACATTTTAATTATTGATGATGTTGATCCAGCCTGGGTGGATGGCTATATCTATAAATTATCCCTCAAGCCCTTCAACCTTTCATGTCCTCTATGGGAGTTCCAAGTCTTGAATCATACAACGAGCAAATGGGAGTTCCATTTCAACCTGTACCAGCCTCCAAGATATTTCATATCATATTGAATGACAATATCCAATGCGATCGGGCAGGGCATTGTCAATTGAATTCCTCGACGAGATGATTATCAGTTGCTACCTTCCCAATAACGCCACTTACACGGCCTCTATCACACCAGCCCTTCAATCTTGATCCCTGATCATGAACATAAGCTGGAAAGCCACAAGTGGATTGAAGTTTACATCCACTACATTTTCCATTATGCCAAAATTTACCAATTGACGACGAGTGACCTCCTAGACTGTCGACGAGGGGAAACTTGTTGGAGGCTTGTTGATTTGCAAGTCATTTAAAATGGGGTTTTTAAGTTTTCTCATTTCGACCTGTACCAGCCTCCAAGATATTTCATAGATCATATTAAATGACAAGATGTAGGACAAAAGGATATTGCGTTGGCAACGGAAACTACAATAGCTACAGCCACAACAAATACAAAACACGACAACTACAGCAGCTACAACGGAAACATCCCTGCTCCTCATTGAGCCCCCCCTACTCCACGAATTACGAAACAAAGACATGCATGTCGGTTTTACTTCTGCTTCCTCGGACTTATAATTATTGCAGGAATTACAAGATATTAAATTTGGGAAAGCCCGAGCCGGGAAAACTACAAGATACGAAACCCCCATGGAATTTAGCTGGTAGGGGGTTCGCTCAAATTTGTTTGACCTAAACTTGGTTTTACCACCTTGTACGTTAGACAGATATGATAGCAAGATACAGGCATCGATCTGCATCAACACTTTAGGCTTTCAACCTGTACCAGCCTCCAAGATATTTCATATCATATTAAATGACAAGATCCAATGCAATCAGGTAGGGAATTGTCAATTGAATTCCTGGACGAGATGATTATCAATGGTTACCTTCCCAATAACACAACTTACACGGGCTCTGTTAGCAGGGTTACCGATTGACGGTGAGTGACTTCCTAGACTATCGGCTAGGGGAAACTTGTTGGAGGCTTGTTGATTTGCAAGTCATTTAAAATGGGGTTTTCAAGTTTTCTCATTTTGACCTGTACCAGTCTCCAAGATATTTCATATCATATTAAATGATAAGATCCAATGCGATTGGGCAGGGCATTGTCAATTGAATTCCTGGACGAGATGATTATCAGTGGCTTCCTTCCCAATAACGCCACTTACACAGGCTCTGTTAGCAGGGTAGATTTACTGAAGTTGTTGGTCTTGTGAATGAGATGGTGGCCATAGTTTGTGAGCTCGATGTTGTCATCTACATTTCTTTGATTGATGGGTTGTGTAAAATGGGCGAGCTCGATTTTTCCATAGAAATGCAGAATCTCATGGTTGAGAAGGGATGGCCACACATGTTTTTACCTACATTAGTTTGATTCAGGGACTCTATGATGCGGGTCTGTCAGATCCATTTAAAGATTCCTTGGGACTAGGAACGTTGCACAGGGCTTTACAGTATGACCGGTGATAGGTTTGAGAGATTACCCATGGCTGAATGGGTTTGTTCAGAAGAGGGTTGTAATATTGGGAAGGAGTTATTCTGTGGGACGAACATGGTTCATGAGTCCTCGCCCCTGTCTGATCCTCTCATGGATGCTGGTAATTTTACTGAAGTCATCAATGACGGGAATTTTTTAGGCAATCGTAAGGCACAGTTTCCTCTGGATTTCAAGATTCATCAAAATCCTTTGGCTGAGGGTTCTGTGAAAAGTGAAGGAAATGGATTGTTGAAGGGTTGGATTCCATGGCATAGCAGAATTTGATGACGTAGAGAGAAGTTGCAGGAGAAGGTTGGTGGGATACAATGAACGACGAAGGAAGAACTCGTTAGATTCATTGGCCAACTTTGGCAGCCAAGGTAATTTTATATAAATTTGCCTTTCCTCTTACTGTAAGGCGGAGATGTACATGCATTCAAGTACAAGTTCATTAGTTGACCACCTATTACTTTTTGAACACTTTAGTTTTATATTTGTTAGCGGATAATTCTCTGAATTGGCCGTGTGAAACTTTCAGATGATGACTATGCAAAAACCTCCCCAAGAGACCGACACGTAAAGAGGGTAATTTATCAAAGCGACCCTAGGCATACCCGAGAGATATTTATATTTCAAAAAGCAGAGACTGCATAAATCTTAACAAAAAACCTATAGGGTTTTGAAAAAATAGGTATCTTGTACAAAGATTTAGTATATGTTTCTGAATCCTATATTTACAATCGCCCCAAACCATAAGATGTAGTATTTATTTCATGTCAATGGCTTAAATGTGCAGCATTCAGACTTCCTAGAGATTTGAAATGATAACACTAAGCTAAGATTTATGCCCTTTAGGGTTTCGAAAACATACGCCAAACTTGTTTATGGAGCTTACCTCTAAAGATTGCATTTAATAGACTGTTTAAAAAGGAATTATACATTCAATCAATATAGGATAATATATCTTGTGATTCGAACTGCAATATTGCTCCAATACTTTACATGAAACTCCAATACTGCTCCAATAGTTCACAGGAAACTCCAATACTACTTCAACACTGCACAGGAAACTGATAATTAGACTAATAAAACATTGCAAGCAAATATTGTTCATGCTTGAAAACAAAAACAAAATGAAAATAGAGTTACATGATAGTTATGATGTTCGGCTTGGTTGTCCTACTTCTGATATAGTCATCAAACCCCATGAAGCAGAGCGAGTGGAGCTACATGCGCCGTTCAATCCTAGAACTGTAACTGAACTCTAACTGAACTATACGCCTAATGACTCCATCCTGCCACCC
Organism: Pseudotsuga menziesii; assembly: GCA_001517045.1. NCBI lineage: Eukaryota > Viridiplantae > Streptophyta > Pinopsida > Pinales > Pinaceae > Pseudotsuga > Pseudotsuga menziesii. Next base: position 198,180 of record LPNX010873961.1, on the reverse strand, counting down.
ACACATCATTTTTCACAAGGGAAGCTACATGCATCGTTCAAATCCAGAAACTGTAACTGAACTCAAACTGAAATCTACCTGGAATGACTCCATCCTGCCACTCTTAAATCCCTAGTTTAAATCCCTAGTTTAATTAGTTTAAAGATCAGACGACGATCAAATAGATCCTAACTGTACAAATGTCAGACTATGGTGAATCATGACGATCCGCTCGAGCAAGTCCGGCTCCCAAAATATCAAATATATACACCTATCGACGTAAAGAATGTATAAAAATAAAATGTATTTTTACTTTGGATGTAATAAAATGAATTTAGTCAATGTTTACATATCTCATAAACGTTTTTTAAGTAAAAATTTTCTTTAAATATAAAGGAAATTTAATATATATATAATGTTAGGTGTAACAAAAACACTTCGTGAAAATGAATTCACTTAATATTTACATATCCCCTAAACATACATTTTGTAAATGAAAACTTAAAAAAAAAAAAAAAATTTAAATTTTTAAAACCATTTTTTATAACTAAAAATTATTATTATCACTTTTGTTTCCATTTATAAATAAAGAAAAATTTGGGAAGATGCTTTCCTAAATTCAAGCATAGTTATTCTTACTCTAGGAAAAGATTATGCTTACTCCAAGGCTACTCTAACAATCTCTATTTTCTTGTCTTTGTATTTGCTAATTTCTAAATCTCTATTTTCTTGTCTTTGTATTTGCTAATCTCTATTTTCTTGTCTTTGTATTTGCTAACCATGTTCAGAGACGAAGTCTTACGCCATCTTACACGATAACAAAGTAAGAGAAGACAACACAATACACAAAATTTTGTAATGCTAAAACTTTATGGGTACGGAGATTGTCAAAGTGTTGCACCAATAATGGCAATACCCTTGTGCATAGATAATGATCCAATTCACACCATCTTATAAAAATCATCCGACAATCATTGGCAAGATTTGCTACCAAAAAAAAGCTTCTTCCATGAATCAAGTAGGGTAGAAACTTCAATGTTAAGAGATTGGGGTTGTTCTTATGTGCTATTTTTTAATGAATTTTATTATAATTTTTTAAAGATAGTTTTATGAAAAGAATAAAAGTATTGAATTCAACGTTAAGAGATTAGGGTTGTTCTTATGTGTTATTTTTTAATGAATTCTATTATAATTTTTTAAATATAGTTTTATGAAATTCACTAAATATTTAGAGAGAAAAGAATAAAAGTATTGTTAAAACTATATTTAGTAGAAATTTTTTTATTTTCCAACTTAATTATTTTCCAGTTTAACCATTACTCACTGTCAACTTCACTATTACTCGCTCAGCTGACCATTACTCGTTGTCAGCAGAAGGATCACATCACTGGCCAAGAGAATAAATAATGAGAGAAGGATCACATCACTGGACAAGAAAATAAATAGTCAATACAGAGGCATTTTATCTATTGTTTCGTGTTTAATGAATTGATCAATATATGCTTGCCTTGCCCTTTTCATTTTCTATTTCATGAATATGTGTAATAATAAAGTAGTTTTCAACCGGAAGGCTCACCCGACCAGAGGAAGGGTGAGGAGGGAATTTTCGATCCTTTTTTTTAACATTGAGTGGTATTGGGGAATCTAAGGAGGGCAATGAAATCCTGGTTTCAACAAACCAGAGCTCCTAAAATAGACAGTAATAATGTATACTGAATATAATATTTTCCAACTTAACCAAAATATATTTTTATTTTCCATCTTAACCATTACTCGTTGTCAGCTTCACCATTACTTGAAGGATCACATCACTGGCAAAGAGAATAAATGTCCCTATATATATATATATATATATATATATATATATATATATATATATATATCCACATTCAACGTAAATTAAACATAGGAAATCTCTGCGATGCAAAAATCAATGGTAAGTTATTACCATTTAGTTCTACATGTTTACAAAATTAAGGTTGCCTTTCTATTTCTTCGTTCAGACCAAAAGCAGCAACGATGAGTGCAGTTTCGAATCCCCTACACTCCATTGGAAACAACCGCAGTGGTAATCCTGTTGTGGTTCTCATTAACATATGCATCATTATACAAATGCCATTTCCATTGATGGAAAATCAATTTGTTGTTGCTTCTCCCATTTTATATGTTGTAAAACTAGGATAAGTATAAAAAACGCAAGCAAATGCTAGAGATGTTGGAAGTCCTTCAACTCCTATATTTTATAGGAGAGACACAACAAAGTTTTGTTTTCATGATATTCCAAAACCTCCTACTTTTATTTCATAAACATTATATTCTTTAGCAGGTATGATCCATAACAAAGTTTCATTCTCATAATAGTCTGAAAAAGAAAGGAGAACCTACATAATAATATCCTTAAGGGACCTTAGTTTAGAAAGCGTGGAAGATATAGCTTTAACATTATTAATAAAAAATCAATACCATGTCCACTACAGCAATATTTCAGACCATTACCACTTTATCCCAAAGAATTTATTATACTTCATTTATTTAATATTTGATATTCTTTCTTGAATTATCTCATCCACAACAAAGTAAGAAGCTGCATGCACTTTTATTTTTGACAATATTCTAAAAAAATAACATTTTATTGTATTTCATCTATTTGATATTTGATATTCTTTCTTGATTATCTGATCCACAACAAAGTAAAAAGTTGCATGCACTTTTCTTTTTGAAAATATTTTTAAAAAAATAACATTCGTAAGCTTTGAACTCACGATTCAGGAATATCAATCCGATCCACAACAAAGTAAAAAGCCGCACGCAATTTTCTTTTTGGCAATATTCTAAAAAATATAAAATTCATAAGCTTTGAACTCAGGAATATCAATCCAAACTAAAATTGAGTAAAAGAATGAAATTATTGGTAAAAATATACATCCATTCATAAATAAATAAACAAAAACTTATTTCACTGTTCACATTGTCTTTTCTAATAGCATTTCAAAGAATCAAGATCCCCATTACAAACAATCAAATCTAAAACAGAGAGAGTTCACAAATGGCCAATACAATTCCTGCACCCACGTCAGAAAAAATTGGATTAACACTAAAAAAACCATAACCGTACCATAGCAAAAATCCAAGAACTACAGAATGCTTTTACTGACCTGCAATCGAGAGTCCTAATGCTACAGATCTGTGACTCTGGGCTCGACTCTAGTAGTACTCTGTAACAATACAGATTGTATTTTTTGTTTTGTATTTAAGCATTTTCGTTTTATACCCAATTGTTAAGAAAGAACATAGAACCATGAGATCTGGAAAAGAATAGTAATATAAATGCGTTGCCCGTAGCAGTTTGTGGTGGCATTGACTCTATTTCTGCAAACACGGGTGAATGAATTGTACATTCCCGTGAATCCACAGACGCCTTTACTCTGGTCGCACTCCACATAGGGAGTGGGGAAATTGTTGTTGTCGATATTGAAGTTATACTTCAATGCGATCCCATAGTTCCAGTGCATGGGATCAGTGGCATCGTCGCCAAAGCTGCAAATGCTCATGTAAAAGCTGGCAGTGTAGTTTTACCAGGTATATTTCATCGACGGAACACAGATTAATGGTTGCATACGCAGCAAGAAGAAATGGAAGAATATTGGGGTAAACCAGGTCCTTATATTCTCGAGCACCCTCCCTTCTGCATTCTCGGAGCTCCAAATTCGAAATCCGAATGTGTAAAGCCACACCACTAGTTGGTTGTGTTACAAGCATAGCCAAGAGGACATGCAGGTGCGAGACAGATGCATGTAGATATCCAGGTGTTGAAAAATTTCACAAGCATAGCCAAGAGGACATGAAGGTGCCAGACACATGCATGTAGATATCCAAGTGTTGAGCAATGAGGGTGACACACTGATGCAAATAACAACACTCTCATTGTCATTCACAGGTGGCAAAATGGAAAGACAAACTCTAGTCATGGCCAGCAAGTGGAGTAACGTGGGCTGTTAGAGCAGTTCACATGGGAGAGTGGTTAGTTGTCAGTCTGTCAAGCACTGTCATAGGTTCCCTTTGAAAAAATATTTTTCCACAATAAGAGATGGAATTTTAAAAATTAGGGAAAAACTTGGTATAAAATAAAAAACCTTAGCATAAAAATATGTGTTATAAGTTGTACTATTTTCAAAACATAGTCATTACATTATTCCATGCTTGCAGGGAATCATAATCGTTGACATCACTTTGCCGCCAGGTCTTGGGGCACATGAATTCAAGCAAACATCACATTGGGAGAGCCAATGAGAATTTTAAAAAACAATAATTAAAAAAATCTTAAATAAAAATTGTCGTGTACTATAGAAAAAACCTTAGTCTAAATTCAAAAAACTTTAAAATGCTCAAGATTAATACACCTATCTGATTAATGCTGCTGCAAGGTCTTGGGGCACAAAGTCCCACGCCTACGTCACCTATATAAACCAATAAAAAGCAAGATAATTCGATATTTAAATAATTCCCAAAAAAAATTTAATACAAACTATAGCAAAAATTATATGATTTTGTTAAAGTTGCAACAAATTACTTCAAATAATCGCCTTTAAAATGCTCAAGATTAATACACCTATGCCATTAATGCTGCTGACCTTCGCCCGCCGGGTCTTGGGACACAAAGTCCCATGCCTACGTCACCTATATAAACCAATAAAAAGCAAGATAAATCAATATTTAAATAATTTCCAAAAAAAAATTAATACAGACTATAGCAAAAATTATATGATTTTGTTAAAGTTGCAACAAATTACTTCAAATAATAGCCTTGAGTGATTCATATATATCCCCTCAGACAAGGACATAATAAAAAAATGATTGCAAAAATAAGACCGCCGAACTCAAGAGTAATGGCAATCTATGAAAATGGCAGCATTCAATATGGAATAGCATTGGCAATCAATGCACGCTGTACCGTCAATGATACTGATATGCACTACTTTAAAGAAAGAGATCAAACTTTCAACAGTGTCCACAAATCCTCAGAAATTATAATAAGAAATTATAATAATAAAAAATGATTGCAAGAATAAGACTGGCCGAACTGAGTAATGGCAATCTATGAAAATGGCAGCATTCAATATGGAATAGCAATGGCAATCAATGCACGCTGTACCATCAATGATACTGATATGCACTACTTTAAAGAAAGAGATCAAACTTTCAACAGTGTCCACAAATCCTCAGAAATTATAATAATAAAAAATAATTGCAAGAATAAGACTGGCCGAACTCGGGAGTAATGGCAATCTATGAAAATGGCAGCATTCAATATGGAATAGCAATGGCAATCAATGCACGCTGTACAGTCAATGATACTGATATGCACTACTTTAAAGAAAGAGATCAAACTTTCAACATTGTCCACAAATCCTCAGAAAAATGCATGTTCGTTACATTATAATAATAAAAAAATGATTGCAACTACTTCAAGATATAGGTAGAGGTTCGCCAACTAACTGTATATGGTGTCCTAGGGATTATTTTATACTCATAACACAGTGACAAATAGCTACTAAAATGGTTCGCGAACCAATTGTATATGGTGTCCTAGGGATTATTTTAAATTCATAGCACAGTGACAAATCGCTACTAAAATTAAAATTAATGAAGATAATTATAATATGAATATGATTGACTCCCTGGAAAAAAAATATGAATATGATTGAAAATCCATGTCCAGCATGGATAAAATATTCTCGGAATTTGTAAATACTATTGGAATTTTCTGTATGTAAAATGCTTTGAATCTTTTGGTGTAATAATATTTGGGTAATTATTGTTGAAATAAATAATAATGTCAAATACCACTGACAGGGAGTTGAATGGAGATGAAATAATCATAACAACCTTGATTTTCAGATTTTGATGAATGGGGTGAGTATGCACATTATGAAGTGATAGATAGTAATAATTCAGCATAGTGATTAGTGCAAACTGCAATATCTGAGAAGAGGTTTTAGCTTACCTCTCTTTTAGTAGTTCTTTGTATGCAATACTTGAGAAAAATTGTGTATCTCTCTAGACGCTTGATAAAGCCTAAGATTTAGATCTACAGTAATTAAAAATCAGATATTAAAGAGCTTTTTTCCTAATTCCATTTGTTGAATTTGATTTTAAAATTTAAAATTATATTACAAATTATTTAATCAACTATTTGGCTTCGGAAAGCGTAAGCTTTGCTCTAATTCCACTTGTTGAATTTGGATTTAGAAACCTTTTATGACACATGCAAGTGATATCTTTTATATAATTTCCTTTAAATTGCTCAATGGTTATCTTTTATATAATTTCCTTTAAATTGCTCAATGGTTAAGCTGAATTTAATCTACTGCTCTTGGTTTATCGGGGACAAGATGCGAGACGGTAGACTGAATATCGACATAATAAGTTAAACTATATTCATGTTTTTATCAAACTCAAATATGGAAGAAAATGTCAAAACTAACTGATGCATTCGTTCCTGCATGCTCCTTTGGGTGCAACTCTGGGGTTGAGATAATGTCAAAGTATTGACTGCTGCAATTCAATATTTGCGAGTAGTGACTCAATGGTCGTTGTGGGTAAGGGCCAAAAATATTTTACATGCAGTAGAGTAATAAATGCTATTGCAGGAGTATTGTGGATTGTTGAATTTTAAACAAATTGAGATCCAAGGGTTCACAATGCTGCCCCTAAAACATCTATTACTCTATTGCATGTTGAATATTGTCCTCCGTAACTATAGCCTATAGCTATAAGGATCACCACGTTCAAAACGAACCCATAAAGTAAGGTGATCAATGCACTGAATGAAATAAAAGATAAAAATAAAGATCCGAAATGAATGAAATAAAAGATAAAAATAAAGATCCGACATTTGTTAATGTTGATGATCATGGATCAAAATCTATACCTACATTTTATATCATTATAAGTAATATTATCGAAAGGTTTGAAAAAATTATTTTCATGTCATACTCGTTTGTATTTTTTCATATATATCAATAATTCCCAAAAACAAATCATAATATATTAATATGATCCACGGATAGGATTTAATTTTTATTATTGTTGTTGATTTATTATGTAGAAGAGTGAAAAATGTATATTTAAGCGCTTTAAAAGAATTTAAGATTAAAATTTATGTTGGATTATTCTACTCATGGTTTTTATTATTTTTGGTATTTCTTGGTGTAGGATTTACATTATTTTGTTAGGGTGGACTTTTTTGTTTTTGGTTTTTTATTTTATTTTTATTGGTCTCTCGAGATATAGGACTAAGAAGATGGAATGGAAAGTGAGTGTTGGAAAACATAGTCTATTAGTCCAAGGATTCAAATCAAGTATTAAATAGAAATATGTTTTTTATAAGTGAAAAATTATAATATTAATTAAGTTATTTTTAATAAAGTTTTATTTTAAATAATTTTTATTGAAAACTTTAAAGGAAATGGAATTTATGATTAATTCATCGTTTTAGAATGTAAATTTATAAATTCATTTATGACAAATATCAGTTATAGAAACTCAAGAGTGTTGTTCATGCATATTATTTTTTTTAATTCATAATATTGGAAAATAATTTTGATAATACATTTTTTTTTAATTAAAAACAATAGTATATTATATTTAAATATATAAATATATATATATAGAAAAGTTTGAGGGCCTTGGTTTTCAAAAAGACAGACACTTATACATATTATAAAAATGGTTTCTTAGTCAACAAACAGAAATTGACACCCTTAAACATCTTTAAAGTTGAAACAAAACCAAAAGCATACAAGCAAACTTTATAGAAAAAATAAGAATTGTGTAACATTTTTAGATGCACAATTTCATGTCTGGGAACGTCATCATGCAAAATTATGGTGTCATGGTTGCTGATATCCATCCATGGCGAGCCAGAACAATGACCTGAAAGGATAGAGAGTGGAAAAAGTCTTCCTGTCAATTAATTCAAACTAAAGGAAACATCTTGTCATGTACCCATACCCCGATATCATGCGAAAGATAAAAATTTCATCGAGAACCTTCACTGTTCATCGAAACATAGGGCATGGTCGTGAACCACATCTCAAAATTTCCAACACTGTCACGCCCCCTCCTGTCTTCCATGGATCAGTTCGACAATATGCAAGGAAAGATCTCAGAGGATATTAGACGACGGAGAGAAAATGCAACAAAAATCAGTAATCATAAACGATCCCGCAGACTGGAACCAAATCAACGGTTCAGAATCCACCTGCAAAAATCAACGGTGCGGAAAGCCTGAGTTGCGGGGTCGAAAAGTTACAAAACTTGCAACCTCACTTCCCACATCCCGCATGAGAAACAGATCAACAGCGGAGAATCATCCCACGAAGATCGACAACCCAGATATTTGAATGGCGGGATTGGGAATTATGAAAATCGTGACATCGCGATCCCGCATCCCACAAGTTGTGGAGAGGGAGTTGCGGAAGGGAAATCTGAGGAAACCAAAACCTGCAAAATGGCATTCCGCATGCCACATCCAGCAAACTTGCAATTTTGCGCAAGGGCGATCGCACGAAGGTGGTTCCACCTTTTAGTGCCACTTAAGAAATCCAAAACGCACTTCCAAAGTGCAAATCGAGAACGCATATGCATTATTGATGGTACGTTCAGAATAACCCAAGCCCAAACACAAGGCTAAGGTTTGTAAGGAAGTATCGCATATGCGTTTTGTAAAAGTTAAATATTGCATATGCGAAATATATCGCAAGTGCGATATATCGTAAGTGTGATATATCGCATATGCAATATTGAAAACTAAAAAAAAAAAAACAAAGGCCGCAGGCCTCAAATATCATTTGCACAGTGAAGCATCAGGAGAGCGATAAACCGCGTGGACGAAAAAATGCAGAGGCGATTTGTGTTTCACCTTTTGGAGGTCAAGTTGGTGGTGGATTGGCTCCAGTGGCAGGTAAATTCTCTTATCCATTTCAATTAGTTTTCAATTCTTTATTGTTTTTCTTAATTTCATAGTTTTTATAATTATTTAAAACAAATTTAATAAAAAAAATGAATGAAATGAAAATAAGTAAAACAACTTGTATTTTTTTGTTTAAATATGAACATATAACAGAAATGAACAAGAGAGTGTGGAAAACCAACCCTCTAATAACCCAGAACCTAACCCAAACATCAACCCAAACCCAAACCTAGAGGGGGAACAAGATTGAAACTCATAAATTATTGTGCACTTGGTGTCATTGAGGCGCCTTAGCTCATCTATTAGAGGGGGAGATCATTTGAGACAGTCTTTAGCCGATGCACTGTACACAATAACAAACACAATTGCCAATACCCAAGGAGCTCTGTACAACATTAGCTCGTACAAAGAATCCAGGAGGCAATACTACTCCAATGGATTGAGTTATAAAGACATCAAAGACCTTAAAATTACCAAAGACCAATTATTTTCATTATTACGGGACCCTAACACCGAATTGGTTCCACCCACCAGTCGAGCACACATTTCCATAGACTGGTGCGTTGAACCAAATATAAAGGCCAATTGGATGGATTATTGGTATATGTTCTTCAATGAAGACCCTCATGGGAATAGGGACATCCCATTTTATTTCCTTAGGTAGTTGTATGCAGAATTCATCTTAGGGAAACATGTTAACTACTTCGATATCTTTGGCTTCCAAAGTGTTGGTCATGGGATGACCCAAGATATGCAAGGGACTAGGACGGATCCTAACCGTGTGCCATGCCCTCCACGCACACCAAAACCCCCTCAACTATATCCTCCTATGGGTCCTGTGATTGAGGATACACATGAGGAATTATTTGACTTAGTAGATACATTGCTTCAGCATGGGACTGATGTCCAAGGAAATGTAGACCAAGGGGTTGGCACTTCTAAGGCCGACCCATCTACAGATCACACAGGAGATGCAGAGCATTCAGAGCTTCGTGTTACTCCACACCCTTGCACATCATGTGGAGGCATATGCTATGGCCCTGCTTCAGACTTCCGAGACGATGGATTACTTCGATTTGCAAGTAAAACTCATTATTTTCATATTATATTTTGTTTCATATCACAATTTTCAATTGTTTCGCAATTTATTTCTATTTAATTATCTAACAAATTTTGTGAACAAATATACAGTTGGTGTCCCATGGCACACTAGAGTTGCATAGTTCGTCGATCAATGTTGAGAACATTGATGCGGCTGTCAATATTGCATATGGGTTTGGTTCTTCACCATTAGGGGTAAGAACTAACTATACTTGTTAATTTGTCAACTTTTTTTACATATTTATAATAGAGATTGTAACATTCAATACATCCTAATTTTGATACAACATGTTTTATGGAGGGTGATCAGGATGATTACATTGAATCTCAGCCTATTCCCTCTCATGCAGAGGTAGATTCCCAAACACAGGTATTATTTTAAATATGCTTTTAATTATGTTTCGCTTTATTTGGAAAATTCATTTTTCGTCCATCATGTATATGTCTCCTTTTCTTTGTATTATCTGACATTGACATATGTTACGTTATGCGGGGAACCATTGAGCCATTGGTTCTTGAAGAGCACCAACGCGAGGTTGTTGCCGACCCACCTCTTCCCCCCCACCAGGTACATGTATGTTTCGCTTTCTTTGAAAACATCATTTTTTGTCCATGTAGTATATATGTCTAAGATTCTTTTTATCATATGAATTTGACATATGTTATTTTATTCAGGCTTCTATTGAGGCACTGGTGCTTGAAGAGCACCAGACTGATGACCCACCTATCACGAGCCAACAGGTACGTTTATGTATCGCTTTCTTTTAATTGTGATTTTAATGATTCAACATGTACTTTTTTAATTTTGATTAATTGTATCTTTATCCTTTTGTACGTAGGAACGTGAGTTTGATGAATATGTCCAAAAAGAGAGCTTATTCACTAGTACAAGTAGAAGTCCTTTTCTCTCGTTTCTAGTTAAACGATCCACTGGTTACACACCTCCTCTGACAAGGCAGCAGGTAAGTTTATGTGTCACTTTAATTGTATGTTTATGTATGGATTTCCCTGATTTGGTGCTTTCTCTTTGTACATTTTTGTAGGTTTATGTATTGCTTTGACATATGTTACTTTATGCAAGAACCTATTGAGATAGTGGTGCTTGAATAGCACCAAAGCGAGGTTGTTGTCAACCCACTTCTTCCCCCCAGAGGGGTACATGTATGTTTCTCTTTCTTTGGTAACATTATTTTTCGTCCATGTAGTATATATGTCTCTCGTTCACTATTTTATCTGAAATTGACATATATGTTACTTTATGCAGGCTTCTGGTGAGGCACCGGTGCGTGAAGAGCACCAAATCAATGACCCACCTTTAACGAGCCAGTAGGTATGTTTATGTAATGCTTTCTTTGTACATTTGTGTATCGCTTTCTCTGATTTAGTAATTGAAGAGAACCAAATCGGTGACCCACCTCTTCCCCCCCAATGTACATGTATATTTGTTGACATTGGCATATATATTTTTTATGCAGCTTGATAGTGAGCAAGTGGTGCTTGAAGAGCACCCAATCAGGGTTGTTGTTAGTGAGGCACCACGACCCACCATTACTTACTCACGTACAGTAAGTAAAAATGTTATTTTGGTTTTGGAATTTGAACAAATGTAGATAGAATTTTTAAAGGTTGGTAAATTAACTTACAAAAATTTTTTTTTCTGCAGTCTCCACTAATGCGACCTATCCCTCTTATTCAGCGATGGGGATCACCAATGAGCAGTCAGAAAAGAAAGCCAGACTTCTCCAAAGACATTGGCAGTGGCAGCGAAAGGGGGAATAACTAGAATAAATGTATAGGGGGGATACATAGATGTAACTTTTTGTTCATATACACACAGATGTACTTTTTGATCCACTATTTTGTATTATGGCCATGTGGCATGACAATTTTTGTAACATTACTTCTATACATATATAATATAAAGCAAGGTTCAAATTTATACATATATGGTTGACTTGATCTTGGAACATGATATGTGTGGTTCGCCTATGTGATATAATGATATGTGTGGTTCACATGTGTGCTAACTTATGAATTTCCAATACTTAAAGGAAGAATTTATGACTCATCAACTTTTTAACATTATGGCTATCCTCAACTTTTTAACATCATAACCATACCATACACTAACTTAATTACATATACTAACAATCATAACACTAAGTCATGCATGCATGTGTAATATACCATATCATACCCTGCAATACCCTATGATACTAACATCATACCATACTAACATACAATAACATACCCTACATCACCCTATTACACTAACATCATACCATACTAACATACAATAACATACCATAACATAACATACTAACATCATACCATACTAACATACCATGCCATTGTAATATACCATACACTAACATCATAACACTAAGTCATGCATGCATGTGTAATATATACCATACCATACCCTACAATACCCTATGATACTAACATCATACCATACTAGCATACATCATACCCTACAATACCATACAATACTAACATCATACCCTACAAACCCTAGTTGGTTTTCAATATGTACATACATCCATGTGTTTCTAGTTCCATCTCATAACTTGTAAAGAGGTCACTAAACCATTGTTCCATTTCATAACTTGTCAACCCTAGTGATAGCATGCAAATTGGTGTTCATGAGACCATAGTTGGTTTCCATTTTGTACATGTCCATGTGTTTCTAGTTCCCTCTCTTAAATTGTAAATTGCTCACTAAACCCTAGTTCCATCTCATTATTTGTCAACCCTAGTTGGTTTTCAATTTCTAGTTCCCTTGCTTAACTTGTAAATTGTTCACTAAACCCTAGTTCCATCTCATTATTTGTCAACCCTAGTGATAGCATGCAAATTGGTGTTCATGAAAGCCTAGTTGGTTTCCGATTTGTACATGGCCGTGTGTTTCTAGTTTCATCTCTTAACTTGCAAATTGCTCACTAAACCCTAGTTCCATCTCATACCTTGCCAACCCTAGTTGGTGCATGCAAATTGATGTTCATGAAAGCCTAGTTGGTGCATGCAAGTATTGGTGATCATGTGTTTCTAGTTCCCTCTCTTAACTTGCAAATTGCTCACTAAACCCTAGTTTCATCTCATACCTTGTCAACCCTAGTTGGTGCATGCAAATTGATGTTCATGAAAGGCTTCTTGGTGCATGCAAGTATTGGTGATCGTGTGTTTCTAGTTCCCTCTCTTAACTTGTAAATTGCTCACTAAACCGTAGTTCCATCTCATACCTTGTCAACCCTAGTTGGTACATGCAAATTGGTGTTCATAAAAGCCTAGTTGGCGCATGCAAGTATTGGTGATCATGTGTTTCTAGTTCCCTCTATTAACTTGTAAATTTATCACTAAACCCTAGTTCCATCTCATACCTTGTCAACCCTAGTTGGTGCAAGAAAATTGGTGTTCATGAAAGCCTGGTTGGTGCATGCAAGTATTCGTGATCATGTGTTTCTAGTTCCGTCTATTAACTTGCAAATTGCTCAATAAACCCTAGTTCCATCTCATACCTTGTCAACCCTAGTTGGTGCATGCAAATTGATGTTCATGAAAGCCTAGTTGGTGCATGCAAGTATTGGTGTTAATGAAATCCTATTTGGTTTCCGATTTGTACATGGCAATGTAATTAAATGTATATTAAGCTAAAAACATCAAGAACTGTAAATTTCAACAACTCGAGAGCTTGTTATTTTCTGAACTCTATTTGTTGGTGTCTAAAGACACCATTCTTGGTGCCTCCAATGTGCCATAGATGGTGTTTGTATCCTATGCAGACGAAAGGCTAGACATTAGTAACATCATAAGAAAGAAAAGAGAACCCAATGAAAATGTGCAAACATGATTTATAGATAACTCACCCAAGGTTGTACGATCGTGTTTATAGTGTCCAGTATCCTCTGAAAAATATTATGTCTGTGAATGGTATCTGTTAATCACAGGTTTATTACATTGGGAATAAATTAAGGCTAAATAATTGAAATTGTGCTTCAAAATTCACTTTCAAGGTTAAATAACGCACCTAACAATGCACTCATACAACTAGGCCATCCAGATCATCTCAAGTGCCAATGGTGTCCATTAATATTTCATGCTCTATATGAGGTAGCAAGTATCGTACATGTGACCTATTTTTGTGACCAAGTGTACATAGCTTGATGTTTATACCAACTACTAGTTTGGCGAAGTGGTATGCAATAGCTCCTGGACTATAATCTTGATATACATACCCACCCTTCCTTTTCTGTTGTGTTGTAAGTGTTAAGTACTCCCCTTTTATAACCATCGAGCCAGTTGGGAATTCAATATTTTCATCATCTGTAACAGGTTCGAGAATGGTTTGTTTCCCCTCTGATCAACGTGCCAACCAATAGTCAAAACCCCATTCATTATTTTTTGGGTCAACCACTGCATATATCTGACCTGTGAAAGGGAATAGTTCGAGTTAACAATACATTTTGTAAATAAGGTCTTGCATTTCTAATTTCTACATAAATTAAATTCTACATAGGTCGAGTAAACAATACATAAATGCATTTTCTGAATTTAGGTACTACTCATGTACCTGCTTGTATGAGATCTGATATGTGATCATAGCCTGTAGAAATATGTGTCTGATCATCTTCCAAATGGTCTATTTCATTAATCCCATTGAAATTGGTGCCAAGTGTCACTCGATCCCATGTATCAGCAGTATTTGTATACTCACAACCATCCCATTCACTGATGCTACAGGAATACAAAAGCAAGCCTTCAATCTTGTCCAAATTTGTAGGGCCGAATTGTCTGAGCTTCTAATTGAATGAAACTGTCGAGTTCCATGCACTTTGTTCACCCGATGTGTTTGTGATCGGTCCACATTTGTCACCTCCCAAAATATTCTTTGCACTAAGTGTTTCCTTGTTGCTTGTTCTCCCATGACAGATGCACACCATTCGACTATAGATGCAGCGTCTCGAAGGTGAGCACTTGTAAGCTTCATCTCTTCCCTTCGAAAGGCAGGTTTAATGCATGCACCAGCACCATTGTGCTCTTCTTTTCCATGACCAATTTCAAAGTAGTTCCATACATGTGGCACCTTGTATTTTATGCGCAACAAACAAAAAAATTCAAATACACGTGCATTCTTGAACTATCCAGCACAACCATCTGACTAAATGAAATGATGATAAAATGGTATATCCATAGCTATCACATGATCATAGAATAATTTAAAGCAATGTTGCACATAATGGATGTCATGGGTCCAGTCGTCACTTATGTAGAAGTGACTTTCTTTCAGTATCACACGTTTCTCTTCATTGCTATCTGGCCCATGTCAATATGTGATATGCACCATTATGCTCACCTGCTCTGAGTGATAGTATTGACTTTGTATTTCATTTTGTGGTTGTAGGGTGTAATTTTCCGCAAAGTCAACCACTGGTAGAATTGTTCCGAGAGGGAAGGTGTCCTAGCATATTCTGAATTGCTCATCTTGCCACCGTTCCATATCGTCACGTTGAATGTACTGTTGGATCTTTCCACGAAACTCTGGAATAAAATCACATACTCGCACCTGGTACATGAAAATTAATATGTCAATAAACCACATAAAAAAATGTGTACATGAATATTAATATGCCAATATTAAAAAATTTACCTATGAAGTCACCAATTTAATCTTCATGCTTTATTTCCCATCATGTAGCTGATATGTCTCATACTGATAGTTCTGCTTCTCGACAATTGCAATCCCAAATGCTTGATATTCACTTTCATGGATGCAATCAGACCATAATGATAGCCCACCACAATTGTTGCAAGAACCGTCTACACATTGTTTTAATTAATGTGTCTTCCCATCTTGCCTCGGACACATTATGCTATGGATGAAATGTCTAGATGACATTGGCAGTACTGTACTTGAGCATTCCTGCACATGGTTAGGATGCAAAAAATGACTTATATGTGAAAAATGTATGGTAATATAGGTGAAACTCTATGTGGTATCTACAACAACAACTGTTCTGGATGGTATTGATTCTAACATACCAAGGCTTTCATTTTTCAAACAATCTTTGCCCGAGCCTTAGCTCTATGTGGGAAACTTTAAACATCTCGAACAGTTGAGTTTGTGTCATGTCATGATAATGTTTAACATGAGGTTCATTGTTTCTAAAACCCCTACAATGTTTTAACACATCCTTCGTGTTAGAAGAAGGCCTAGTGTTATCATTCCAAAACGTTTGCACTAGGCCCTTCACTGCTTCGACTAACTTCATGTCTTTGCGGGGTAACCTACCGCTAAATTACCATAATGTTTCCATTTGTCCTGTTAGTTTTTCATCACATTTAAGCTAGCATTATGATCTTAGGATCTTTTTACTGAGAGAATAACAAGCACAGCAATAAAACACAAGCACATCACAAGAGACAAGAGACACAAAGAGTTTTCCTTGGGGAAACCATAAAGGAGAAAACTCCGCAACTTCCTCTAAGATAGAATCAACACCAAAACAGTAAGAGATCTCCCAAAATAGAAGAAGTCTTATGTCTTCTGTCTAGTCCCAAAATTTCCTTCTCCAGTAGTGCGCCACACTTGGGAGAGCAAGTGATGTATTTCACAAGTGATAAATAGAGAGACTCTCACTCTCTATGTATATTCATCTGTTCACTTGAATTTCCTTTTCACACATAGGATCAACCTAATAATTACTACTTGATCCTACACCTTAATTAGTGTATAATAACTCAAGTTCCCCGAAACTGTGGGGACTTACCTAATGACTTGATATGACTTGATTACATTATTAATCCTCCCGATCGGAACATCGGGGCATGACCACATGACTCAAATACATAATAGAGACATCCCGGAATAAACATCGGGTTACAATATATAAGATACATAGAAGAATACATTCCGAAGTTACATATTCATCAACACTCCCTCTTAACTAGGAAGGCATTCTTTTGACACAATTTTCAGCACTGGTCTTCTTCTCTATATCAACTGGATCATCTCGTCTTCAAGTCATCTTTGTCTTCAAGTCATCTTCGTCTTCAAGTCATCTTCATCTTCAAGTCATCATCAGATCTAGATCATCTCTCGATCTGGATCATCATCACTGGACTAGATCTGGATCATCACTCGATCTGGATCATTATTGCTGGATCATCATTACTGGATCTGGATCATCACTCGATCTGGATCAACACTGGTGCTATCTCGTGATTCTTCTCATCATAGGAAGTTCTACAGATCCAGCCCTTTTTCATGTTGGTTGTAGGCCTACCCTCATGTAGGCCTTCGCTCAGCACTTATATCTGACCTGCTCATCAAAAAGGCATGCCCAGCACTCACATCTGATCATGTAGTAAACTACAATCCCATCAGAAAGGCCCAGCACTCACATTCACCAGTATGATAGGACACACCTACTATCATCTGTGAAATGGCTCAGCACTTACAACCACCAACATGATAGGACACACCTACTATCATCTGTGGAAAGGCACAGCGCTCACATCCACCAGCATGGTAGGACACACCTACTACCATCTATGGAAAGGCTCAACACTTATAATCACCAGCATGGTAGGACACACCTACTACCATCTGTGAAAAGGCTCTGCACTTACAATCACCGGCATGATAGGACACACCTACTATCATCTGTGAAATGGCACTGCACTTACAGTCACCAGCATGATAGGACACACCTACTATCATCTGTGAAATGGCACAGCACTTAGAGTCACCAGCATGATAGGATACACCTACTATCATCTGTGACAAGGCTCAGCACTTACATCCATCCAGGCGGGAACACATCTTGCTCACAATGATGAAAGGGCATGCACTCATATCTGATCATGAGGGGAACACATCCCAACAATCATATCATAATGGCCCCCAGTCCTCCTTGACTGAGCTACCTGGTAACTGACCAGGTGCCTCCATTCTCCTAGAGAATGGTAGTTGCCCTTACATCTTACCTGCTCGTCGAAATGGCAAACACTCACATCTGACATGGAAGGAACTTAATCCTTTAGCCATGAACAGAATGGTTCAACCCTTACATCTGATCAAGTGGGAACACATCCCTCTATCACATCAGAATGGCTACTCAGTTCTTATACTGAGTGTTCCTGGTAACTGACCAGGTGCCTCCATTCCTAGAATGGCAATTTCTCTTACATCTGTCCTGCTCGACAGAATGGCCAGCACTCATATCTGACATGGAAGGGAGCAACCCTACCACCATGACAGAATGGTTCAGCCCTTATATCTGACCTACTCGTCAGAATGGATATGGATCTCATCACTCATATCTGACATGGAAGGAACCAATCCTCTCACCATGACAGAATGGCTCAGCCCTTACATCTGACCATGGAAGGAACCAATCCTCTCACCATGACAGAATGGCTCAGCCCTTACATCTGACCATGGAAGGAACCAATCCTCTCACCATGTCAGAATGGCTATGGGTCTCATCAATTTTTCTGGGAGGAAGCCTCGATCTGGAGAACACCAAGTCTCTCTATGAAGTACTCGAACTTCATCCTAGCCAATGGATTCGTCAATACATCAGCTATCTATTCCTCCGTCCCAGCATACAGGAGCTTCACTGCTCCTCTCTGCACCATATCCCTGATATAGTGATACTTGATCTCAATATGCTTCGACCTATCATGAAACACTGGATTCTCTGACAACTTCACGCAACTCTGGTTGTCACAAGTAGCATCTAACTGGAGATCAAATATATCAGACAGTAGCTTCCGCGGCCATACTGCCTCACAACTAGCTGAACAAGCTGCAACATACTCTGCTTCAGCTGTACTCAGTCCCACACAGGATTGCTTCCTACTAAACCAAGAGATCACACCTGATCCCATACTGAAGCAACATACCGAAGTACTCTTCCTGTCGATGGCACTGCCTGCCCAATCTGAATCAACATAACCCTCCAGGTTAATCTTCTGATTCGCATCGTACTTGAGCCCATAATCAATTGTACCCTTCAGGTACCTCAGAATATGCTTTGCAGCAATCAAGTGAACACTTCTCGGATCTGTCAAGTACAGGCTCAAGGTGTTCACAGCAAAGCAAATGTCTGGTCTCCTGTTCGTCAGGTACATCAATGACCCAATCATCTGACAATACATCGTAGCATCAACCGAATCTGACAAAGCATCACTCAATAGCTTCAGGTTCGATGCCATAGGTGTGGCCATTGCCTTGCATTCCATCATCCCGAACCTCTTCAGGATCTCTATTGCATACTTCCCTTGTCCAAGGAAGATCCCATCTGTACTA